>OY744529.1:107757317-107772317 GCA_963556195.1 Sepiola atlantica
TTAATTTTACATTTTGGTTTCCAGTATTTCAAGTAGGGAACTTTGCAAAGCCAGCTAGTATATATATATATATATATATATATATATATATATATATATATAATATTTGTTTTGTTTATTATTTATGTACGTATACGTTTCGTCCTTTTAATCGGGATTTGTCAGCATAGAGATATAACTATTCACTACCGGTCGCACGATTTGAAACCCCTTCGAGTATTTTACAACTCACATCCCAACATCTAGAACCATACAGCCACCACTGAATAGCCAGATAAACAGTGATAATTTTAACACTTATTTCGGCGGCTTGACGTCATTAGAGCGTTCAACTTAATGAAAGGAACGATGCATTTATAGCTAGCAACGTCATGCTGTGTTAATATTACACTTAAAGCGCCCATCTATGGGGGTTTCTATATATATATATATATATATATATATGTGTGTTTGTGTGTTCTCTATAGAAAGAAAGGTTAGAGAATGTACATAAAATCTAAAAGTGTATTCTTATGTAAAATTAACCGGGGAAGACAATGGAAGTGTTCCCGAAGTGCCCCACTAAGGGGGCTATGAAGCAGATTGAGTCAGGGTCAAGTTTTTCAATGTAATTATGTAATAATTGGGAGAGAAAACTCCTCAAAGGGAGAGGAAGCAATAAACTCGGAAAGAGTGGTTTCAGTAGTGCTATGGAGGTATCTTTAATTTTATTTTGGGCGGTTTCAGTAGCGCTCTGGAGGCCTCCTATGTTTTATTTATTCACTCCGCACTTAAAAAAAAGGGAACAATAAATGTAAGATTACAGTATTACATTTGGTAAGTGGTATATAGTAATTCAAAAGTTCTTAACATCCTAGATAGAGCAGGTGCGTTTAAAGAACTTTTTCTTTTGGAACTCGGTGTTGCTAGGGAGCTATGATAGAAATATTTAATAATACTGATAGTTCATGAGTATTAGCTTTTAAAACCGGCTCAAAATTTCAGATTTACATACAGTGCTTGATTTGTTCATTTAATAAAATGTTTTTTTCATCAGTCATGACCATTGATTTTATGTGCTGTTAAAAAACAAATTATTTATTTTCAACCGATTTCACTCCTTCGATTCATTTAACGTCACTTTTCCCTTGTTTAGGGGTCTGATTTTAATAATTAACCCCTATCAATATTTTATTTTTTAGTAGTCATAAAGGAAGTGAGAAAAGCTTTTACTTTTTCACTGTCCTCATGGACACCAGGAAAATATTTAAGATACATTTTTTTCATATTCACCATTTCATTCGCTATTCCGTTCCCTTTCCCCCTCCTTTTTGATAAGTGGCTGACCTACATTCGACTCTAAAGAGAGAGAGAGAGAGAGAAGAAGGAAAAAGAAAAAAAATGGTTTATGTATCTAATAGCATCACCATTTTGTACTTGCCACGTGGATTAATTGGGTAGCATGGCATACTTAGAGACAGATATAATGAGTTCGAATGTCACACAAGGTAGAATTATTTTTACTTTATTTTTGGTCCAATATGGAAATACTAATCCCGGACAACACCGGATATCCCTGCTAGTATATATATATATATATATATATATATATATAAAGTAATAACAGTAAAAACAATAGCAAAGACTGCGTAACATTATGGCGATAAAAAATCGTACATATTTTGGCAAGGTGTTTGTGGTCTTGTCAAACAGTAATATCGTAGGTTCGATCCATGGCCAGGTTAGCCATTCTGATAACAGCTGATAGCCAGAAATTCCTTTTATATGTACGTAAAAATTAATGAATAAATATAATTAAATAAAGGGCAACTTAATGCAATATTCTTTACCGCTTAGGAAGTGCAAAAGTATTAAAAAAAGTCCATTTCATCTAGACTCACTTGAAGCCAGATGCTAAGAAAGAAAATATGTATGCAGAATCATTTTAAGCAAGTTGAGGAATATGCAATGATAATGAATCTAAAAGTAAATCAGTCTGACACGAGTTCACAGCAGACAAATTCTAGTCCAACACCTAGAAATCACTTGAAATTTGTCAGTTTAAGACTATAGATTTTCTACACGTCCTCTCTCCTTTCTGATGTTCCATTCCTGTCTCCATGTTGTATACCCGATTAGAGGTGAGGGGGGGGGGTCACTTTTCAGGGTCAGAGTTAATGATGTGTTCCAGATACTTTTCTCTCGGTCGGATTGCTGGACACTCAAGAATGGCGACAAAGAAAGTACCTGATTCTTGAGACAATACTTTACCTATATAAGGGTCAGCTATATTCTAAGATGGAGTTTTGCTGCATCATCTGGGGAGATGCTGCACGGAGCACTCTCTCTTGCCTTGATAAAATACAAAATTGACTTCACAATCTTTTTGGGTTTTTTTTATGGAAATCGCTCCAGACAAGGCATGAAGCCACTTGATGTAAGAAGCTAAAAAAATATACTACTTCAAGGTCAAAAACTAGCCAACGATAACTGTTAGGTGGATAGATTCTTCCCCCTTTCTCAGAAACATCGCTCATGGAATGTGAGGACTAAAGGACAAAATAAGGGAAGTGAAAGTTAGATGCTGCCAAAAGTAAACCCAAGGTCCACTTTCGGTTATCCTTCATCTAGTGGAGGATGATCTCTTTTGTTCGCTACTCCCCTTCTCACAGAAGAGACGTTGTTAGTCTTTCTCTACTCTATCGTTATTGCCAGGAAAGGTGCTCGACTGAGCTCTAATCTCTAGTTCCTCCCTGTAAAACATTCACAGCAAAAACTCTTCTAACTACCACCACTACAAAAAACTCTCCTCTTTTCCTCCATGTGACTAACATGGAATGGAATTTTCATGAATAGAGTTTCTTTCCAGGAACTTCACATCTGTGGAACACATTAATATGGGATTGTTTCTCTGATGACTACAACATGGTTGTCTTGAAATCCAGTGTTAATAAACACTTGTCATAAACCGTCCTCATAAGTAATAAAATTGTGTTATTCCTATCCGTCATTGCCAATCTGTTTATAATATTCTTTATCATTCAACTGACAATCTATCCATCTGATTTACCCTTATCCTCGAGTGGCCTTTGACCTTGATAAATAGTGACTCATGAGTAAAAAAAAAAAAAAAAAAAAAAGAAGAAAAAAAAAATTCAATTTTACATTACATACGTTTATTAACTTAACTATGTATCCATTTTCTTATCTATGTTTTACTTTGATTACCTTTATGGGGGGGGGTCTAAGCGCCTCTATCTAGCAGGATCTTACAATACATTGATTCCTTACTGAGTTGTGACCTGCAACTCTGTATTACTTCAAA
The DNA here is from genome assembly GCA_963556195.1 of Sepiola atlantica. NCBI lineage: Eukaryota > Metazoa > Mollusca > Cephalopoda > Sepiida > Sepiolidae > Sepiola > Sepiola atlantica. Next base: position 107,760,622 of record OY744529.1, read on the forward strand.
TCTGTCACATGATTACATTTGACCAATCAGATGTCTACCTTTATATATGAGGCGGGTTTTCCAACGTCATAATGTCTGGTTGGACGGCCGCGTTCATACCAGCCTTGGCATCATTCTGGCAAAGACGGACTACCTCGCTGGTGAGCAGATCCTCCTTTTTTGGGGGGGAATGAGGTATGGTGCAGTTTGTTCGTCGGAGGTGCACTCTCTCCTAGGCATTACCTTCCCATTCAGGAGAGGGGTTGGTTGGTTTATTACTGATCGTCTGAAGCGCCCCTACTGGGAAATGCCAACAGGGTCATTCTCTGATATTTTTGCACTTAACCCGTACGCTCGCTCCCGTCGAGTGTAGGGGGAGGGGCTGATTTTCTCCAACCTTTCGGCCTTGTGCCAGATATTGCTGCTGTGGGAAGCAAGTAAATCCTGCCTTTATACATGCCTCCCCCCTTCCCATGTATAAGGGAAGCTCAGTGTCGACGTGTGTCAATCAGATCTAATTAACCTTTTGTATTTAGCAAACCATTCCACACGTCAAAAGAATATTGCTACTACGTATTATGTACCAATATAGATCTCATATGTCTAATTGTTCTCTTCTTTACTCACTGATTATAACTTACATATAGAAGTTGCACTGCGTAGCTTTTCAGTTTATTGATTTTTGCCCATTTTGTTCTTTTGGGTATAATAATATTATGAAAATATGTTTTGAATCGAAAGCAACGAGAGATGTGTGTTACATATTATTTAGCAGTAATATGATTTTCAAGTTGAGTGCAGATGTATGATTTGTGAAATGTGTACGGTCACTTAGGTATGATTGACACGGTTGAACTCTAGATTCATCTATGGCCTGATAGTGGTTAATTTAATTATGTGACATAGAAGGATTTGAAGTGAGATCAGTTGCAGTTTACAAGTTAGAAGAGAAGGATAGTCACGTGAATCCCTGCTGGATAAGGAGTGGTTAGATCTCTTATGCAGCTCCGGAGATCACCAGAAGCAACTTGTGGAGAAGGAAATGGATGCATAATCAAGTTTAATACAATAGATATTAAATGAAAACATTGTCTTTGTCGTCCTTCTTCTACAAGTTTCCGGCAACTCTGCCAAGAAAAAAATATCCAGACCACATTGTCAGCCTTAAGTCCCGAGAGATAAACTCTATATATACCCCCCCCCCCATCAAGGAATATATAACATATGAGTGTATACTAACCCTAACCCTCCATCAAAAATGGGGGGGGGGATCATGCTTTGCTAGTGCTCGCACTAATATTCATATAAAGTAACATCTCAATCGGTAAAGTTTAAAACAAAAAAGACAAGAAAGAAGACGTCTCAAACTGGAAAGTTAAACAAAGGAAAGAAAAAAAATCACTTATGGATAAGGAAATGTATCATTTTTATCGATAAAAGATTAAATAATCGTCTTTTGATATAAGGCCTGTCTCCTTTAAGACTCCGTATGAAGGAAAGTTGTTTGTCTGTGTGTCCAGCACACTCCTTCTCTTACACACTTACCTCAGAGGTTGTTCAGTCTGTCGTCATGGGGGGGAGGGGAGTAAAGGATCTAAAACCCCTATCTAGCAGGATCTTAAATTACATTCTTTCCTCACTAAATTTTCAACTGCAACTGAAATCTTACTTCAATTCTTTTTTCTGTCACATGATTAAAATAACCAATCCGATATCTTACTATATGTGCCCACCCTAATAACCTTTTGTCTATGCTTAACACTAAAAAGCATATTACCCCAAGTAATATGAAACATTTTCTTCGATTTGATTTATCTTGGTACTTTTTTAGATGCATCCAAGCATCTCTGTGAGAGGATCTGTCCGTCTGACCGTTCATTGCACTGAATTTTGAAACAGCATTTTCTTTAGTCTGTCAATGCTTAAGTAGACAACTGTCATTTTTATATCAGCGGTATCAGTTTGTCATGCTTAAGTCTTAAATAGAATTTTTGGATGCACCGAAGCATATCTGTAAGAGGCTCTGTCTGTCCATATATTATGCTTCAGTTTGAATATGAATATCCTTATCCCTGTTCCTATCTCCATCTTTCTTCTACTTTTTTCTCGCCTCCCTCTTCTTTCTTCCTTCATCTTTCTTCTCTTTTTATTCTATCTCTGCATCCCAAGATCTGATCTTGAGTGCTGTTAAAACTCCATACATTCATAACATCAGTTATTGATTTAGTTTGTAGTGTCCTGGAGACCCTGGGGAGAGGGGATTAATGTCAGACAAAACTAGGTGACCAAACAACCATGTGGACTAGTCGTCCTCCTCTCTTCTTGAGAGGAGGATTTCAGCTTAGTTTAATCGCGCTTCGAGTTAACCCTATGTTGAACGTGGTTTAGGTGTAGGGGTTACCTGTGACTGTGGGCTCCGCATGCTAGTATGACTTTTTTAATTAAAAAGTCACCACTTACAAAGACCAACATTCAACTGAGGATAAAGGTTAATGAGATGAATGAATTGCCGGTTTAATGATGAAGAATATTATGAGAGGATTGAAAATGATTAATAGAATAAACAAAATTATGGGGGAGTTTATAACAAGTATTTATCTACAAATGATGTTGAGGCTGGCTCGAACATGCCCTACGATTGGCCAAGTGCTTCGATAGACACCTGATGAAAAAAGAAGAGGAAGACCAAAAATGAACTGGAAGCAAACAATCGAGAGAGAAGGGACGCTGTGGATGTGGCTTCAGACCGAAAACGATGGTTTACTTTGACTACCTCATGCGTCGCAAGACACGGGAGTTCCTAAGTCTAAGTAATCTATTAAAGATAACCATGTTATAGTCAGCAGGAAAGCAGTCCCGTGATAGTGTTCCACTTCTGTCTAAGTTAGTGCATCACGTTTACTAATACCCTTTAATAGTCCGAATCAGGATCTTAGTTTCGGAGGGGAATTGGCTGATGAATTTGCCATAGTTTGGATTTGTCTCCCAAGTACTTTTGGCTGAAAGTACTTGGGAGACAAATCCAAATTACGGCAAATTCATCAGCCAATTCCCCTCCGAAACTAAGATCCTGATTCGGACTATTGAAAGGATCTACCAAAAGATATCTAGACACGAGTTGTCTCTAACATTCAACCATACCTGCCTGCAAAAAAAAGATGCTGCCTAGATATACATATTTTAATACCCTTTAGGAAAGATATGAATCTATCTCTCTTCAGCTATGGGTTAAATAGTAGTGTATACTATACTTTCAAGCCTTAGTAGAGTAACTAGTCTCCAAGAAAAAAAATATCTCTGAAATAACAACATGGCAAATGATTCTAGGTTTACTTTGACAACACAATTCCCAGCTTGCATATGGAATAGTGGGAATCCTCCGAGCAATTTATCACTGAACATTCATCATGGCATTCCAGCTGCAGCAGACTGGAAAAGGACGTGTCTCCGACTTGAAAAATGCTGAAACCATCTGGAATTTCTATTGGCTGGTGAATGTTCACCTATAAAGCCATGGAACTAGCCTTGAGGAATGAAAACTTCTTTTCAACTCAAAGAAATTGATTCTTACCATTTATTGCTTTCAAAGACACCAATTCTGGCTCAAATCTGGCTGAATACTAAATAAAAACAATGATCTCTAATTGCTTATCTATCAGTAAGTTGTAATTTTTATTCTGTTTCAACCGTGTGTATAAAGCTCCTTGGGTTATGTTCGTGTAGCCCAATGGTAAGCAAGCAGGTCTTCAAAAGGAAGGCATTAGTGATATAATAAATGCTCACATGGACAGTAAAATTGGATTCAAACACGATCATATATATTACATTCACTTACACAGTAATACATATATATATATATATATATATATATATATATATATATATATATATAACTGGACTCTCCCGTCGATTTCGACGTATGAGTGCCCCACCAGGGGCTGCCCGCGCATGTAATTGTTATTGCAAGGGTTGCACAATCTCCAACAACACCTCTCCTGAGTCGACATTGCTTGATTCCAATGGCAAGTAGTCATACAAGATGACTGGAAACAATGCCGAGATAAGCAGAGAGCACATACAGCACCTGGTATTCCCAAATGGTCACCCATTTAGTACTGGCCAGGCTCGACGTCACTTATATATATATAAACATTTTCGACAACAATGACGTTTGCCCCCGCCTCTCAGGTAAGTATACGTTAATTTCAATTACTGTCTGTGGTGATTTCTCACGAACACGTGGGCATAGACATTAGGCTTGTGATTCTAGGCTGAATTTACGTTTGTTTATAGCTCTATTATAAATAAACTTGTTTATAGCTCTATTATAAATAAACTTGTTTATAGCTCTATTATAAATAAATTTGTTTATAGCTCTATTATAAATAAACTTGTTTATAGCTCTATTATAAATAAACTTGTTTATAGCTCTATTATAAATAAACTTGTTTATAGCTCTATTATAAATAAATTTGTTTATAGCTCTATTATAAATAAACTTGTTTATAGCTCTATTATAAATAAACTTGTTTATAGCTCTATTATAAATAAACTTGTTTATAGCTCTATTATAAATAAATTTGTTTATAGCTCTATTATAAATAAACTTGTTTATAGCTCTATTATAAATAAACTTGTTTATAGCTCTATTATAAATAAACTTGTTTATAGCTCTATTATAAATAAACTTTTGAATACTGAGCTTAATTTTTGCTCTGGAATCTTATTCCCATAAGAATCGATCTGATCTGATATAAAATAATTTTCATATCATATACATATGTTGTCATTTTTATTGTTGTTTTTTTGCGATATTGACTCTTGAACGCACCCAAATATCCTTCTATGAGAAAGCATTAACTGCTAAGGAGAGAAACATTATTCCGTTTTACCATCTATATTTATAAAAAGCTGTTATTCATGGACATGTGTTTCACTGTTTTTATGGCTCATCAGCGTGGCTGAATCTAGGGAGATTCAAACCGCGACTGAAATGCAGTGCCACCACCACCGAACCACAAAAGCAATAGGGGGAAAAAACAAGATGTGTTGAAACACTCACTGCCTCCACCACCGAACCACAAAAGCAAAAAAAAAACAAGAAGATGTGTTGAAACACTCACTTCTTCCACCACCGAACCACAAAAGCAAAAAAAAACAAGATGTGTTGAAACACTCACTGCCTCCCCGCTACTCACACACTCTTCTCCCACCCTAACATTCTGTCGCATTTATGACTTTTTACTCCCACCATGACCTCCACTATATAAATATTAATTCTGTTAATTCATTAGAAAGCAGTACTTAAGGGCGAAATATAGAATTAAATCATGACTCTGTATTAATCTCTTTTTGTTCAATCTGTATTAATCTGTTTTTTGCTTTTTTCCTCTATTTTCATGTTTGTTACACACACTTGAATGCCTACTAGACACTATCCTCTGGTGTCTAAGGTCTCTCTGTGCAAGGGTTTTTCAGGACAACCTGGCATGAGGATAATTTCTCCTACAAGTAAACCCAGACCAAATATTCAAAATAACATAGTATTCAAAGCACAAATAAGATCCCCTTAGTATGGCTACCCCCACACTGGCTTATATGAGAAATGGTGCATCTTCTCCAAGTGATGTTGCCTCTAGTAACTTAGCTGGATAATCCACCACATTAGATGAATTATTCTCCTCGAATCCGGTTAGACCAAGAGACCACAATAAAGGTATACTATGACATAGTTAAGTGGGCAATTATGGAGAGGAAAATTGATGTGTTTAACTTCTTTAGTGGCTCGGCGTTTGAGAAGTAGAGGAGAATTTTAATGGAACATTCGAATATCTATGTATCTCATATGGAGATCAAGTGTTAGCTACAGGAAGGAGCCCCCTTGATTTCTGAGAACTTTGACTGAAGTAAAATGAAACAAGAAAAAGATAAATTCTTTGAGAGGATCAAATGGAAAAATATACGTCAGTGATCTTTTACAGCATAACATATGCTCAAATATGTCTTTCAGCAAATACGTATAAATGTTTGCTATGAAGAAGAGTATTTTTTTAATAGGATTTGACTAACAGCCTTTTCCTCGTTGCATATAATACGAAAAGTCTGTATAAGATTTTGCCAGTGTGCGGGATTAGTGTAATGGATACTATGAGAGACTATGGAATCTGGTAAGTTCAAACACTACTGAATCTATTGCTGTTATTTATGAACTCATATTGTTAGGAAAGGCATGAATACTCAATTACCCCATCTATGAGTAAAACAGCCAATCAATTAATTGTATAGTTTGTCTAACCCAATGTTGCACTTTCGTATCAAATAACCACAAAAACGTTGATTTGCCATAAAAAAGACAAGTCAAACTGGTGAAAAGAGTAATTTAGTTCCCGATATTACGTACAAACTCTTCCATAGCTTTTTGTATTATGTTCTGATACAACCCTTTATATTTTCTGTCCCCGGCCAGTGAAGGAGAAATCTTTTTAGACTGAAATAATTTTTATCACAATCCAGAGTGCCCCTTTTTGGGGAACTAGATTTTCCCCACATTGAAAACCGACCTTGTGTCTAACTCTGGCCTTGTGGGAAGGCAAGTAAATAGAGGCAGACCAAACCATTTGCTTTGGTAAGCAGCATTTATTTCCATATAATTATATTAAACATTGTACGTTAATAATTTCTATTAGCACAATTTACTTCTCACTTGGGCAGCAGAGGATGCAAGGAGACGCGATTCTGGCATAAAGCATCATCAAGCGTGTTTCTGCTCCGAGGGGCAGCCTACCAGAGGTAGTGAAGGTGTCAGACAGTATATAGACGTACACATTTTTTAACTGTCCTTTTACATGGCTTGTTGCACTTTGATATTTTTTGCAAATACATTTGATTGATTGATTCAGTTTAATCTGTGTGTACATCGATAATGACGTAGACATATTAAAATAAAGTAATTCTCAATATTTCAAATTTTTAAACAGATCTTGAGCATATGACATAATATTCAATTCAGTATATTGTCCCAAGATTAATACAGAGCTAGAGCCATGCACATTTTAGGGGATATTCTATTCACAAGCAGCCCCCATAAGCCGAATGTATATCCTGGTCGGGGGGGGGGGATGATTTTTACGATGGTAGTCACCCATCTGGTACTGACCAGACTTAACGTTTCTTATATATTTTTCAGTTTTTTCTTCATTTTAGTGGTCTAACGAGAACTGGTGTGTGAATGCCATTATGCTGTGTATTGGTGACAGGCAGACACCAAATCTCCATTATGAATGAGATATCTTTAAAATTTCTGTGGGTCTTTGTCGGTCACTCTGTCAAACTCAAGTTTGAAATGGAATTTTCATCACTTAATGCACGGACTGAACGGTCACATCTTGTGGCACAGGGTGAGTCGGAAGTAACCGGGCAGTGGTGGCTTTCTTATAAGTTAACATGCGGCTATTTAGACTCGTATTCAATCGATTGCTTGTTACCAGATTATTGTTAGCCAAGCATCTCCATATTTGTTTGTCGGCCGATTTTTCAAGCTTAAGTTTAAAATAACATTTTTAGATGCATCTGCAGATTGGTCTATTACGTTGGTTTCAGCTGAACACGCAGGATGCATGGACACATCTTACGAACGAATCCATTTTTGTTTGTTTAGTTTCGTCCATGTGAATATTCCATTGATATTATCGATTTTAAAAGATTTCCGAGTCTGTTACAAAGGCCGATATAGTGGAATCAATCCAATTAGTATGATTTGTCAGTTTCCTGACGAACTGAAATCAGAATTTTGAATATTGATTTTCAAAGCCAGTTTTCTTCACGTAGAAATCCACAACCTTCTTGGTATTTGGTTACTTCCCTTTTCGGTATAAAAAGGGGTTACTTGCCCTTGGCAAACACAGATACTAAAAACATGGCAGCCAAATGTTGAATGAACTCTGAATACGGATTTAGTCAAAGCTGAGTCAACAAACAATTGGTAGTAAACTACATTTGCCCAAACTCTGTAGATATTTACTATGATATGTTACTAAACCGATTAGTTGTTAATTGGTCCCCCGATTTATAAAATCGGGAGACCTATGTTTTAAGGCATTTCCGTCTGTCCGTCCGGATTTTTCTCCTCAACTATCCATTGAATTTCTCTGAAATTTTGCATGAAGTTGTAACATTTGTCAGGTTAGAAAGTGACATTCTCTGATTTTTGAAAAAAAAATCTGGTTAGCCCCCAGGGGGTCAAAAGGCCCCAAAATGGCAAAAAATTACATTTTCTGCCCCATAACTTTTCATCCATCCATTTAATTTCTCTGAAACTTGGCCAAAATATGGAGACAATTGTTCCTAATAGAAAATAAGTATCGCTGACCTCAGAAAAATTCTGGTTCGCGCCCCCAGGGGGTCAAAAGCCCCCAAAATGGCAAACAATGACCCTTTTCTCCCATAACTTTTCATCCATCCATTCAATTTTTCTGAAACTTGGCCAAAATGTAGAGGCAATTGTTCTGGATATAAAATGAGCATCCTTGACCTCAGAAAAATTCTAGTTCGCGCCCCCAGGGGTTCAAAAATGCCCCAAATTGCCCAAATTTATTGCATTTTACACTCACCACATCGAGTCACATACAGAGGGGGACCACGCACGCGTGGCTTGTTATTTATTCATTGTTTACCATTCCAATCTCGCTGGTTGTTTTTGCCTGAAATGAAAATGAAAAGGTTTTAATATTTTTGTCTATTTTAAACTTTGTTGTCAATTTCCAACTTTTAGGTGAATTGTATTATTTGGATTATTCTGACTACTGTTCTCATCTTGGATGTTATTCTCACAACGTTTCGGCCGATGTAACCTCCAACCTCCTTCAGGTGCGTTTTGTTGAACTTGGGAATCTGGATGGAATTTTGAACGGAACCCCTTATTTAATCCACGGGGGTAGATTGTTCTTGTTCTGTCAGCCATGACCAGGTAAAAGACTTAAGCAATTCATAATTGTATTCTTAGTATCGCCCGCACTGAGGATTGAACCTTCAACCTCCAGAAGACGGTCACTTAGAACTGATGATGACTTACCATTTTTATCCACTGCACTGTGACAATAAAGAGGAACACTCACCATCAGGAAAAAGAATGAGGTGTTTCGCATGTCGTGTATGCAGATTTAAAAAGGGCTTCTCTTCATAGGTGCACGTGTTTATGGTGGTCTGATTTGCATATGTAGATATCAGGTGATATAAATGAAGAGGACAGCTGGGGAGCAAGGAGAAGCGATTTGGATTGGAGAGAGAAAGGCAGAAGAAGTGGGTTGCATGAAATTTGGTTGGAAATTGAATTACAGTCAAAACCCTTTTTTTTTTTTAATTCTTTTATTTTTTAATTCTTTTTTTTTTTAATTCTTTTATTTTTTCTGGAACAGTTATTAAACATGCACCACGGATTCCAAGATTGGCAAGATGCACCTGAAGAAGTTTGGTGGTTACATCGGCCGAAACGTTGTGAGAATAACATCATCAAAGATGAGAATGATAATCCAAATAATACGAGTTTTAAGTGAAATATTAAATGGTTATTTATTTTCATCAGTTACAGGCAAATTACGTTTGACACATTCGTTCTTGTCAGATTACCGAAGTTACATTGAAGAAGTTTGGTGGTTACATCGGCCGAAACGTTGTGAGAATAACATCAAAGATGTCAGATTAGCGAAGTTCCATTGAGACTCTTTAGTGCTAAGATGATGACACTTTGAGGATGCTGTAAGCGAACCATTCCACTCAAATGTATGAAAATAAATTTGTATGAATCGACTTTTTTGATTCTGTTGTTAACATTGGTTACCCTGGTACTTTTCAAAATCGGGTAGTTAGAGGAGAAACCATGTGAATGTGGTGTTACGGAGCCGACTAGATTCGATCTTGACACATCCAGATGGTCAGTCTGCATCGTAACTGACTTCACCAATGTCACCTCTCATTCAAGTGTTTTCATAGGTACGAGTTTTTCTGGGAGTACAAATGGAGACGGACTAGCATGAGTACACGGTGCCCCACGCCAATCATCAGGTGAGTCTTCAGATTAGCATACCTGCCATTGTGCTTGTACTTGTAATAGCATTCACCTGAGGTGGGTTGAGACGACTCCAAATGTGTTCACCCTGTCCCGTGTCAAGACAGTCCACCCACGCCAATCAGCAGCTGAGTTGAGGTCAGCTACCATCTTCCTGTCTGTCTTCACTGTTTTAATCCATGTCTTCAGTTGGATGCGCTCCACTTGAGCACTAACTTGCATAATCTCATTGGTGTAGTTTAGCCATCCATTCTGCTTAAGGTTACAAACTGGAGCTAAGCACAGGTCCAATGAGAATTCAGAATTACAAAGGGAATTTACATGTTCACATGTTGCCTAGGGTGCCAAATCCTCTTGCACCTCCCCTGGCTATTCTAGTCGAGTAGCATTTTTGATTTTAATCGATTTAATTTGTTCTCTTTCTTTGTAATATTTATTGAATACTGTAGTGTACAAGCGATTACCCATTGTACTGGTCAAGTCGGAGTTATTCCCCCTACATTGAGTCTATATATATATATATATATAAATAAATGCTGTTCAGCTGACGTGGCCTTTAGCTTCGAGCAAGCAAATGGATAACAAGTGTTCTGTCTTTGATTCTTGCCTCTGTTTCAGTTTCGTGACTATTGTTTCTTATTTCAGGATATAACAGCAACTCTACAAATACTGTTCACTCATTTCTTTCTAATTTTTCGTCTTCATCTGAGACTTTCAGATAAATTATTATGTAGCAGCAATTCTTTGATCCCAGCAGATTATCTGGATGGTGGGTTCTCACATAAACAGCCAGAATCTTGTTGCGTAGATAACATGTAGCAGTAGTAATCCTCTCTCATCCTCTTGTTTGTTATTGTCACCATTCAGTAATTGGAAGACACACAATGTACTTGGGTAGGTGTCTGATTGGCCCAATGGATACCGTTACTAACTACGGAAGCTGCTATGCTGAGTTTGAACTCTAACAGTTATACAGTGGTCATTTACGCTCAATTACTCTTAGGGGAAGGTATTAACTCTCAATTCTCAACCAATTAACAAGTAAAATAGGGACAGGCATTCAATTAATATCATGCATAATTACATCAATACCTGAAATCTTGTTGTGTAGATGACACATAGTAGTAGTTCGTTCTCTTTTTTATTATTGTCACCGTACATCTGTCGTGATGCAAATTGATTTTTGTCGTCTTTTCAATAACAGCAGTTGTGAAAGTTAGCAATAAGAGAGCAGAAAATCATTTGGTGTTTGACAATTTTGGGATTTTTTTTATTTTTCTTTACAGCACACATGTATACCTTGATGTTACATAATACCCTGTGGGGTCTTTCCCCGACCCATCCCCCATAGAGAGAGAAAGAACAGCAGTTCGAAACACAACTTGTTCAGAAAGAAAAGAAGGATTTCATCAGATAATCTGTTACATGTCATTCGACTTCCTGCTGTATGACGTCATATCCTGACACATAGCCCTAATTGTAATCTTTTAACTTCTCATGGAACTTTCCACTTCTCTGCGTACTCTAACCTTATGTGCAAAATACCGTTTTTAACATTATTTTGACTAACCTTAATGTTATCTTTTCCGTTATAAAAAAGTTGATAATTTTTTTCTTCCCTTTTACTGTCTTCATTTTCTTGTTTGTTCTCCTG
>OY744529.1:107782317-107784817 GCA_963556195.1 Sepiola atlantica
ATATATATATATATATATATTAATATTTAAAATACATATATGTATGCATAAATAAACCTGCAATTTATAATGTACCTAGTAATATAAAAAAGAAAGAGAAACTAAAGAGAAGATAGGGAGCAAAATAAAAAAGAAAGAATAAAGAAATATTATTTTGGTTTTTCTTTTTTCTTTTTCTTTTTTCTTTCTTTTTTCTTTCTTTTTTTTCACATATATAAACACATATATTCATTTTAAGCATAAATATCTGTTCAATATATAAAATACACGTGCGCGCAAATTAATAGATACACAAGTACATACATAAACATATATATATATATATATATATATATATATATATATATATTAAAAAAACTATATATATATGCATATATCCATACACAGATATATACATATATACATTTTCAAGCATAAATATCTGGTCTTAATATAAAATACACACGTGCACACAAATTAACAGATACACAAGTACACATATAAAATATATAAACACACATATATACATATATAAAAAATAACAAACACAAATATATATGCATATATCTATACATGGATATACACATATATACCATATACATATGTTTATATAACATACCTACCCACACATATACATGGAAAGTACAAATATAAACATACACATAGGCATATAAATATGTCCATTAACCTACGCATACGTACGCATGGAATAAATAAAAAGATTAAAATAAAATAAAAATCTACAAGGTTTACACCTGTATAAACATACACATATATATAAAATATTAGTTCAACTATCCATACCCATACATACGCATATATCTGGATCCAATTAGACACATACACGCATGTATATATATATATATATATATATACACATATGCATATACACACAAATATAAACATATAAACACATATATTAATACATGAACACATACACACATACATATACATCACTACATATGTATATATATAGATACTGTTATATATACATATATGACATACGTAAACCATACATACATATACACCATTACAGATACATATACATACACATAGAACATAAATATACATAAAATCATTATATATGCATGCAGACAACATACACACACATACTCATGTGTATACCGACATTTGATGCATGCACACAAACACATACACTTGTACTCAAACATCGATATTTCTATAATTAAAACTAAAGTGCTTATATCATTCATTATTGCTCCTGTCTATCTCAGTTCAATTTGCTTACATTTATACCTACTCTAGTATTCATACAAGGAACTTACAAGATAAGTACCATAAAGACAAGCAAACTAATTAAATATAGCGTATGTAATTACAATAGTTAATTCTATATATAAACAAGTGATAACTATGAGGAAGTGCCAAAATCATATCATTATAGGGTGTGGGATAGTTATTTTGGATAATATAGATTACTTAAGTTGAAAATATAAAGACATCAGAATTTTAAATTTAAAATAATAATAATAATAATAATAATAATAATAATAATAAAATTAAAAAAATAAAACCATAAAAATAAAATAAAATAAAATAAAATATAAAATAAAAATTTAAAATTTTAAAATTAAAAAAAAAATTAAATTTAAAATATAAAAAATTTTTTAAAGTTAAAAAAAAAGGAAAAAAAATTTTTTTAAATAAAAATTAAGTATGTCTTATACTAACAATGAAGTAACAGTCAATAAAGTGATAGTAGTTATTCGTAATCTAAAGTCTGCTTAGTGTGTGTTCCTTGAAATGTTTGCAGTTTAAACTCGTTTCGTGTCTGACGTTGAGTAATTTTTTCCTATCTTTAAATTTTACAATTTCAAGTTTCTCACCTAGGCATAATAAACAGAGTGAGGTGAGTGATCTACATGTTTTAGCTTTTCTTATTATGCTCCATCTAATTATGTTTTTTTTCTCGTCTATCAATTTCCAGAAGTATCGGAACAGCAAAGTGTTACTGTATTTTTTATTTCTAAAAGATAATTTATGCATGCAATACCTATCCTTAAAACTTGTTGACGTGCTTCCTATATAGAACTTATTATCGTCTGTATTTTCAGCAGTGTAGATTTTAGCACAATATATTACTGATGCGGTGGCGCAATTTATTTGTAAGGGACATTCATCCTGTCTCTGACAGTTACAATTGTTATTGGTTGAATTACCTTCAATGACACTATTTGTATCAGTATTTTATTGTTGTGTTTTTTAATTATTCTTTCTAGGTTATCTGTGCAACTATAACTTAGTTTTAATGTATTCTTATTAAATAGCTTATGGGGTGCGTTACCAGGTGGGAAGTATTTGTTTATAAGTTGTAGAAATTTGTTACCAATTTTTGTTTTTAAAATCATATTAAATGTAAACCAGATTATTTTCCTGCCTCAATTTCTAGGGTTGTTAGAATTTGTAGTTATATTTTTATATTTTATATCAGGATTTACGTACTGCTATCCTTTAAGGCAATGTTGTAAATATTTTTATAGTTGTTTAACGTTGTCTCGTC
>OY744529.1:107792317-107967317 GCA_963556195.1 Sepiola atlantica
TCGAGAAGTTTTGTCACTTTGGTGATACCATTGGGGCACATGGCAGCATATGTGCTAGTGTAATTGCAATAGTTAGGAGTTGATGGAGTAAGTTAAGAGAACTTCTATCATTACGAACCAGCAGAGCGTTACCTCTGTCGACCAAGGGAAGAGTCTATCAGGCATGTGCACGCAGTGTGATGTATGAAAGTGAAACTTGGCCAGTGAAGGTTGAGGACATGCGTTGCATGGAGAGAAATGATATGAGAATGATACAATGAATCTGTAATGTGAGTTTTAAAGACAGGCTTAGTTCTGATTACCCGAGAGGAAGATTAAATCTGGACAGTAGAGGGAGATGTATGCAGAAGAGTAGACTTCGATATTATGGCTATGTTGAAAGAGTGTGTGAGAGTTTTAAATGGCATTTTTATCACTAAATGCACTTATTAAATGGATGGATATTTCTTTTCGTAAACCCAGCTATTATTTCTTTGAAAATTTGTCTGTCTAGCATGTATAATGAGATAGAAAGCAGGTTGGGTAATAGAGATAGCAAATCGGACATACAGCAGGTGAGAGAGTGGGGGTTATATAGAGAAGGACGAAATAAGTTTTATTATTATGTGTGCATATGTGTGGCTAACTTTTTGTTTATTATTATTATATTTTTTATTCTATTTAATTACACATGTCTCTCTTAAAGTCACATATTTAAATCTATATGTTATATTCTATGCTTATACTCACATTGTCACTGCTGGTCTAGTATAAGACTGAGCTATAAAAGTATTATTTTCATAAATAAATGTGTGTTGCTTTTATTTAAACTGGGCGAGTGTTATGGAGAGAAGGAGAAAAATTAATGATTATTTTGGCCAGTCGTAGCTATAAAAGTTTGATTTCAATAAATAAATGCTTGTGTCACACTATGGAAACCCATTCTTTAATTCCAACGGATTGTCTGGATGGCAACTTCTCATGCAAGCAGTTGGAATCTCGTTGTGTAGACGACATGTAGCAGCAATCCATTTTCTCTCCTCTTCTCTCTTGTTGTCATTGTTTTTTTAATAACAGTGGTCATAAATTTTATTACTAAAGAACAGCACAAAAACATTTGGGGTTTAACAAACTGTAATCCGATAATGGAATTAAATAACTTTACCTCGGTGTGACCACCACAAAAAATCTCAATCTCCACTGTTCACTTTCCACTGCTTACTGTTCACTCTCTGCTGCCCAGTAAACAATTGAGCTTTTCAATATGAAAAGATTAGTTTTCATACTAATAAACCCATCATCTATACAGATTGCCTACTAAAACCCACCACCTATGCTAATTGACTACCAGTCAGAGCCACCTATGTATATAGACTCCAAACGGCCAATCTGCAAAGGGGAGATAACTCAATCGACATATATTGTCACCAAGGCAAATTATCACACTATCTTTAACCACACAAACTTTTGGGTGGAGTTCTTTTTCTTTTTTTTTTTTACAGTATATATGTATAATACACCCAACCCTAGGGGGAGGTAACCACTACACAAAATGAGATCACTCTCTCTCTATCTCGAGTGAATGAACAGAGGATAGATCTGACCAACTTATTCACCACATCTCACTTAATACTTCCGGTCCATGACACAACTTCGTGTACACGTTACTCTAACTTTTAACTTCTACATGAAATTTTCACTTCTCTACTGATTTTTATAGACCCGCAGCTAAATATTGCTACACTTGATTGGACAACTATGCTTACATTGATTGGACAACTCTACTTACATTGATTGGCAACTATGCTTACATTGATTGGCAACAATGCTTACATTGATTGGCTATTGGGCTTACATTGATTGGCAACTATGCTTACATTGATTAGCAACTCTGCTTACATTGATTGGGCAACTATGCTTACATTGATTAGCAACTCTGCTTACATTGATTGGGCAACTATGCTTACATTGATTGGCAACTATGCTTACATTGATTGGGCAACTATGCTTACATTGATTGGGCAACTAAGCTTACATTGATTGGGCAACTAAGCTTACATTGATTGGGCAACTAAGCTTACATTGATTGCCAACAATGCTTACATTGATTGCCAACAATGCTTACATTGATTGGCTATTAGGCTTACATTGATTAGGCAACTATGCTTACATTGATTAGCAACTATGCTTACATTGATTAGCAACCATGCTTACAGATTAGTGTTTTTTTAGAGTAAGTTTTTTAAAGCTATTTTCAAACATTGTTGATACACAATTTATAAAATGTTGAACTTGCTTTCTGATTTTATTATGCAGTTACTAGTGGATGTGCTCATACTTTTCCCGTGAGATTCTTAGAAAAACCAAATATCAGAAAACCACCAAATTCTGCATAAATAATTTATTTGGATGATTCAATCGTAAAAATGTGCTTTTATCTTTGCTCACCATGAATAAAAAGCTGGACAAATGCCAATATCGTCGTCTGTTTTTCATGACAATTTGGTGACAATTTTCCCATGGATCAATCCATAAAACCGTCAGAATTCCGATAATTAGTGGACAACTCTCATCGGTTGTCTCAAACAATTCGTCGGAGCGACTACGTGCATGTCAGAGCTTGTTTCTGCTTTAGAATTTAAGTTTTGTATCCATAACACATTTGGATATCGTGAACACTCAAGAGCATAGTAGAATGAAGATGAAGACGGGGTTTGGTTGTAAAAGACGTGATTTAACAACATGCAACCTGCCTTATGTCAACCCTTTAAGCCAGACTGCATGGATAGCAGGCGTGAGATCTAACATGACGTTGCCCACATCAGAGGCGGAGACACTCACAGCACCTTAGGTACCAAAGCTGGATGAAGAAGTGAAGATACGCTCTAACTAAACACAGGTTAGGGTCAGTTTGAAACTATCAGAAAACCTTCCACGCCTGAATGTGGAAAACACAACCCACTCTTGCACCAAGTAAGTAATGAGTCTTCAGTGTGCCATGTAACAGAGACCTATCTGGTCGCATGTGTTATATCAGAAGGTTCCATCTTCTAGACTAGTTGCTCTACCACTGCTTGAGAGTCTTGTCTACCCTACTATTTCGTCTGGAAAGAGAGAGCAAGAGAAAATGGATTCGTACCTTTCTCAAGATTATTAAAGTGATTTTAATAAAGAAATTGAAATTGTATGTGGCATGCTGAGCCCACAGTCCCTGCTAGTAGCCAATATATGACTGCCATTAAAAGTATAAACTATTCTATATTTCATAACGTTATTATTTTTAACAATAGTAAAAAATGGTTTAATACAGGGGGTTTGCTGCAGGAAAATCCAACACTTGATAAAAAGAAAGCGAAATAGACAATAGAAAAAAAAAGTTGTATGTGCAGAGAGTCGACAATTTAGCAACAGTTAGACTTTCATACTACATTATTTTTCAATGTGATTGCCGCTGGTGGAGACGACTATCTCAGGGTGGGCGCGAAATGAGTCACATGCTTTGGTGACCATATCCTTGTCTACGGCGGTGAATGATTCCACTGTGGCAGCCTTCAGAGAGTCAACCATGCTGTGGGCATGCTTGTTGGTCTTGGCCTCAATCATGTCCTAGAAGAAATAGTCACGGGGTTGCAGTCAGGTGGGGAGGGCAGCCACAAGTCCGGCGACCAGTGGTGAGGAACATTTTTAAGCAGCCACGACTGAGTCGTCTTGGCCTTGTGTGCAAGAGTGGAGTGATGCTGGAAGACGTAGGGGCATCCAGTAATGATCACGTCCATCCAGGTCTTCACCACGCTCCTCATCACCTTCTGGTTGATCTCGGCAGTGACTCTCAGGCCCTTTTGAAAGAATAACGCAGGCATGACATTCCCCCTCGCTGGAGATGACGCCAAGGTCCATGATGCAGGAGGAAAACTTAGTATGCTTCACAACGGGAACCTCCTCGATGTCTTTGCAGATCCACCTGTCGTCCTGCCTGTTGCTCGTCTAGTCCTGGTCGACATTTTTTTATCAGAGAAGAACGTCAGCATCCTGGTGGACCCCTGCATGAGCTCGTTCAGCAAAGCCGCCACCTTGACCATCGTCTACTACTTTGGAGGCGTTCGTGATGAGCATGTGGTGAGACTTGCAGTCGGAGGTGTAACCAATGTTCTTCTTGATCGTTCGGAAGAGCGTCGACTTGAATATAGAATTATAGAATGATTTTTTATCTTTTTATTATGTATTTCTTAATCTTTTTACTATATTTAAAAAAAAATGAAATTATAGAATTTTTTACCAATATTTTTTTACTTTTTTTATTATATAATACTTTTTTTACTTACATAATATATTTTGACTTGTATAATATTTTTTTGCATTTTATTATTATATTTTAAAAACATTTTTATTATATAATATTTTTTTTATTTTTACTTTTTTCATATGAGACCCAAATATGTCACTGGGTATTCTAATGTGTAATAATTTTCTATTTTTTCTTTTCTTGTGATTGTTATCTGTAAAGAAGATCAACATCATTATAAAAACCTTTGAACTTCCAACATAACTTAATTATTCAATTTGGCCCTGGTCAAAACCTACAAAGTTGGAATAAGATGACAGTGTCAATCCATATTATATTCTGACACCTTTGACCAAATTGACCTTTCCACACAGACACACACCCTGTCTCCCAACCCTAACCTTTCTTGTTACATATGAGACGTCCGGAAATTCTTCAACCATTCCAACCACATCGATAATGAGGATATGGCATTCAGTTAATAATCTATGTCTGGCCATTGAACAAGGTGATAAAAAGGCGGCTTGGCTGTCAACTTGAGTGTGTCTTGAATAACAAGATGAATGACAAAAAAGAAGATACTGGGACTCCATTTTTTTATTGGGGGAGGAGCAAATTTTTGGGGCAAATTTTGGGGGCAAATTTTGAGGGCAAATTTTTGGGGCAGTGTTCAAAGCTTTGCAATGCACTGGACATTTATTGGCAAGAAAGATTGCAAAAACTAAGTCTGATCCATATAAATAAGCAAACTTTGTTCATTCAATTAATCGTTTTCAGTTCTTTTTTACATTAACCCATGTCCTAGAGTAACTTTTGGCTTTGATTAATAAAAAATTTGTGAACAAAAATATTAATATAATAGTATGATATATTTTTGAAACAGTTTGCCTAATTGAGTTTAAAAATAGTGTAGACAGTTTTGAGAAGAAACTGGATGAATTCAGAAATAATAGTAAAAGAATGAATTTGCAAGGAAATTTTGTGGGGACTATCTTGTGAAATATTTAATAGAATTTGATATACAGGGTGATTCATAAGTCACTTAGCTATTTATTTTTGAAATTCTAAAGTTAAAAAATACGGTAATACAAAACAGAAAGTTTATTCAACAAATTTATTTATGGGAGTTTAAAATTACAGCAAATTTTCAAAATTTTCACCTTCGTTCTGCATGCATAACTCCATTCTTTTTTGCAAGGAATTTACGACTCTTTGTAGCATATTTGATTGATTATGAAATAAATACATATAGAAACAAATATATAAACGAACAAATTTAAAATAACAAATAGCAGTAATTAGAGATTAAGATAACAATTATCAAAAGTTCATAGTATGTTTGTGCTTCATATGGTAATCATTTTAAATAGCTAAGTGAAGTGACTTATGAATCACCCTGTATTTTTTCCTATTATATATTCTGTGAGCTTTCAGGTATTTTCACTCAATAAGTTTTGGGCCTAATTAATAAAAAAAAAGAAAAAAGAACTTTTAGGCAAAATTTGACTTTATACATCAACATAGTTTCCTTCTTCAACAATTCAAGGCCTTTTTTGTGGAACGATTTGTCTTTGGTCTCAGAATATGCCTCAGTTTTCGATATCACTTCTTAATTGGAGCTAAATCTCTTTCCCTGGAACATTCTTTTAAGGTCTTCAAACAGCTAATAGTTGCTGGGGGCAAGATCTGGAGAATAGGGTGGGTCTGAAAGCAATTTTAAGTTCAATTAATGTAGTTTTGTCATCGTTGTGATCGATTTGTAACACGGTGCATTGTCTTGGTGAAAGAACATTTTTTAATAATTTGTGGCTGTTTTTGTTGATTTCTTCCTTCAAATGTGCCAATTATGCTATACAATATTTGCTATTGATAGTTTGTTTCATTCTCAAGATAATCGATCAACAAAATACTTTGTGCATCATAAATTATGGAGGCCAAAACCTTACCTGCTGATGTTTGTCCTTTTGGTCACTTTAGACGCCTTTCACCTGCTACTGTCCACTACATTAACTGCCAATTTGACTCCAGAGTGAAGTGGTTATGTTTAAAACAGTGGAAAAATGCTCTGAATTGATGAAGCCTCGGTTTTGATCGACTGCAAGCAAACGCAGCACCCACTTTGAACACAGTTTTCTAATTGACAAATGAATTGGGTAAAAGCACTGTTTTCTTCATTTATAGCCGTCTTTTGACAAGTTCTTCTCTCAAACGCATTAATAAAGCTATATAATATTCGCTATCGATGGTTCTTCTTTTCTCAAGGTAATCAATGAACAAAATAACTTGCGCATCCCAAAATACAGAGGCCAAAACCTTGCCTGCTAATGTTTGCATCTTTGGCCATTTTGAACCGCTTTCCCATGCTTCTGTCGACTCGGAGTGAAGCGGCAGATCCATGTTCCATCCATCGTCATTTATTGACACAAAATCTGTTTTGTTGTGTTGAAACAGTTGCAAACATCGCTCTGAATCGTTGATGCATTCTAGTTTTTGAATGACTGTGAGCAAACGTGGCACCCACATTGAACACAGATTTCTCATTGAAAAAAAGTTCATGCAAAATGGTAAATGAACCGCCTTCTCATATCCTCAACTCCTCTGCTATCTCACTCAATTTCAATTTACGATCAGACGAAACAGGTGTGTAGCGGACTTGTTTTTAATATTTTCTGCGACAACTACCGAGTTTCGACTACCAGAGCGTTCAACATCATTTGTGTGTATATGACCGCATTTAAAGTCATCATCCCACTTCTTAACTGTAGTTTCCGACAGAGTCCTCACAACATTTATCCAGCCATTGCTTTGGTTGGACAATATTTTTTTCCATCATAAAGCAATACTTTATCAATACACAAAATTCAGATTTTTTCCTTGTATTGAAAACTTGCAACGATGACTTCACTTAAATAACTGTAATTTGTAAACTAATAATCCAATTAGTCTCAAATTTTGACACGTGCTATTTGAAGGTTAGTACTTTATAAAAATCATATTTGAAGGTTAGTACTTTATAAAAACCATATGTGAAGGTTAGTACTTTATAAAAACCATATTTGAAGGTTAGTACTTTATAAAACCATATTTGAAGGTTAGTACTTTATAAAAACCATATTTGAAGGTTAGTACTTTATAAAAACCATATTTGAAGGTTAGTACTTTATAAAAACCATATGGATTTATTTTATTAGTGGCGTCATCAGGCTCGAAACCTTTTGTTGTAGACCCGTTGCTAGGAGTCACAAAGATAACAACCACAAATTGTGACAGGTTAAAATATACAATGTATTTATTCATAGCAATACAGTAATGCCACTAAATGTGGTAGGAGATGACCGGATTCCTACCATGCGGTAAAACATGAATAGGAATGTCCTCGATATTTAACACCTACCCACTATAGGAGTATGTGACACAAGGTCGGAAAGTGGGATTTGAAAAGCCAGCGCCCGAGAACGTGAGCGCTTTAGCCATTAAAAATTGCCTGGACAGTCCCGTCGGCATTCCCCGGTAGGGGCGCCTCAGGCAGTAAGCTATCAACTTACTCCTCCCCAAAGAGGAGAGGCAAAGCCTGGGAGGGTGGACCTCCTAGAACTGCACAGGACAGACCCATAGACCGGCAGAATCATGCCCCGAAGGCCAAGACAACACCGGTCTATAGGGTGTAGTATCCATCGGAACAGATACCACACGTGGACACTCACATGATAGGAATGTCCTCTGTTTGAGTCTTTGCAACCATGGTATTTATTATAGATGGTTGCTTCCATTAGTTCTTCAATAGGGGTGATTTGTACCCCACAACACCTTTATAGATATATAAATTTCCAGGTGTAATTTTGTATATAGAGACCGAATAAACCATTTCATTCAACATAGAACAGCTGAAGTCTCATCGGTCCAAATATTCAAGTCTAAGAAAACCATATTTCCAAGAAGAAGACGTCATACGACCAGAATCTAGCTGGCCACTCTAGAATTAATGTTCAGACTTCAAACTATTATTTTTTTTTTTAAATCACTTAACTTTATGGCATCATTTTTTTTTTTTACTTCAAACTCATAGTCAAAAGGAACATGACAAAAATGACAAAAAGGTCAACACAAGCATAATTAATAACAGTGAATTACGAATAAACTAAATTTAAGAATAGAATATGTAAATTAAAAGAAAAGGAAACACAAGGAGCATAAATGAGATTTCGCTATAAATCGTGCAAGTACATTGATAAATCTTACCAGACAGGAAACGGGAAAGATTAGTAAAAAATGTACTGGAAAGAATAAACTGAAACATTAAGTCTGAGGGATTAATACAATGGATACAGTAAACTGGTTCACTTGGATTATTAATCAAGAAAGTTGTGCATTCATGCAATTCGGTTATTATAGTTTCTAAAACCTGTTAGAACTAAATATGGAATTGGCTGGATTACTCACGGACATCTCTGAAGATCAAATTAATATAATCAGAAGTTGTACTTAGAAGCAATAACGACCAATGGGGCAAAAATAATCAAAATGTCTTTTTTGACATCTCAATGGGGTCATTAGATTCTGCTTGAGCCTCTGACTTCTGAGTGCATTTGTTTATACTGTGTAACCTAACCAGATATATTGACATCAACGATATAGGACTATACAGGGTTGATAATAGTTAGAAACACTACAAAATCAAAATGCGATCGCCTAAGGAAAATAATATAGAGAGAGATGAAAAAACCAGGTAACCTTTTTTTATAAAACAAGTTACATTAAATCGAGAGAAGGTGAATACCAATCCAATGTACATTCATTGTCTCATAATACATTATCAATAATTAAGCAAATACCTAATTCAATCGAAAATAGAATAAATAATAATTAACCTAATGAAGAAAAAAAGCAGCTATAAAGATACACAAATTAGTTTTAAGAAATTTGTAATAAATACAAAAAGAACACAAAGTCGATGATGATGATGATCATCATCATCATCATCATCATCATATTCGGTTTAACGTCCGTTTTCTATGCTGGTATATATTAGAAATTGACTTTCAAAGTAACCTATCTCTGACCAGGTCATTATTTAAACTACATAACCTGAAATGCAACCGATTTTAGACATTTGCTTAGTTGAGGCAAGATTTTTATAAGTCAGATACTTCCTGACGCCAAGCAAGTGGGGTGATGGGGACCAGAGCTTTTATCAAGACCCCATCTCTAGAGGGGGAGGGGAGAGAAAGAGGGGGAAAGAAAGAAGGGGAGAGAAAGAGGGGAAAGAAGGGGAAAGAGAGAAGGGGATGGAAAGAAGGGGAGAGAAAGAGGGGGAAAGGGAGAGAAAGAGCGTTTCGCCCATCCCTTGTACCATTTATTTAATCAAACGGTAAAAAGTTTTATCATTACAACCTCAAAATAATAAATTGCGACCTTAAAATTTGATAAAAAAAAGTTTTAAAAAATGAATCACAGGAGTGTGCAACTTATATATGCAAAACCTTTTCGGAGAATTAGTTCCAGAAATTCCATTATTTTGTATTCTATTTTCATATTAGCTTCATCCTTAATATTCTTATTTAATATTAGCAGATTTATCATCAACCCCAGAAAATAGACCCCATGTTTTAACTTAGAATGGGGAATGGGGTAGAAGAGAGAGAGACAAGACAAAGAAACGATATGCACAATGATATTTAAAAAAAATCTACCCAGAATAATCAGATAAGCATAATAATGAATAACCCAATATACCAAAATCCGTCCGTCTATTCAACCCAAACGTGTGTGATGATACAGAAGTCAGTAAGATAATGAATTTAGGTTGGGTGTTAATGAAATTCATTTTCTAATATTTTTTTTTATCAGAGATTTGAGGTAATTAAAAAAATAAGTAGGTTTATCATAAACTCCATGATTTAACTTATATAAATCTTTAAAAAAAGTATACACACACAATTTTTTTAAATTTACCAAAAAACAGAAAAACAAACAAATAATAAAAATAAAAAAATGTCTATTGATTTAATCTGAACTTTCGGGTTGATACAGGGTTCAATAAAAAAAATAATATCTAAATAAATGGAGTGACTCCAGTAGAGTGTGACCGTAAGGCTCTCTTTTCATTGGCTACTACACCTAGATGTAAAGGAAGTTGCAACTTCTTTCCCTGGATTTCTCCACTTGCCGTTGATCCTTACCTATAATATGAGTGTTTAGTAAGGCCACATCAAGTACCGTTTTTGAGTCTTTAGTATGACTCAACCGAGGATTGAACCTCCGGTCTCTCAGCCAATTAGCGAACACTCTAAGCATTATGCAATAGGGGCTTCGGGATTCAATAAGCTGGTGAAATGGGGTTATGCATGGGTGCTGGTGGCAACTGTCCTTTTCATCATGGTGTGAGGTAGCAAAAATGTTTTGATCCCATCAAATTGTTTCCCCAAAATATTTTGGAGACTGAACATGAATTATAAAGTGGCCTGCTGGATTCTAGTCATGTAATGTCCTTTGCTTGGAAATATGGTTTTCTTGGACTTAGTAATCAGTTTTGAGTGAATATTTGGCCTGGTGTGACTTCAGCCAAAACATGTATGCTCATATATAGCCAGAAATGTTTGTATACAGAAAAAAATTATATATATATATATATATATATATATATATAGTGTGTCAGCTTGTATATGAAAAGAAATCAAATAAAGTGCTCGATCATATAAGAGAGCTAATATAATTTATTTAAATACTGTATATTACATATTTCAACAATGTGCCGCAGTTTCATCCAAAAACGGCAGATTTAGACATCTTTAGTAAATCTCTGTGCCCAGTGGAACCGTCGGCAAGCTGAAACGATTTTAGTCATGGCCCGATGGGGAATGGCATCAATAATTTCTGTCATTGTTGATGCTATTTCCCATCGGGCCGTGACTACAATCGTTTCAGCTTGCCGACGGTTCCACTGGGCACAGAGATTTACTAAAGATGTCTAAATCTGCCCTTTTGGATGAAACCGCGGTACATTTCTGAAATGTGTAATATACAGTATTTAAATAAATTATATATATATATATATATAATTGAAATAAAAGAGCAAAAGTTTACTAGTCAGGTTTCACTATAAGAATATTATCAGGATTTTACCTTTCTGTACAGGTTTGGTGAAACCAGGGAAGTAAACTTCTGCTCGTTTACTTCAGTTGGTTCTGCATACTTTTAAGTATTTTTTCAGAAAAAGTGAAGATTTTAAATTTATTTGTAAAAACATAGGAAAAAGAAAAATGCAGAACGGGAGGTTATTGGCACGTGTTTTAACTATTTAAAAAAAAAAAAGAAGAATAATGAGACACGTGCGACAGAGACGTAAAAATGAGGGGGGAGGGGAGAAAGAAAAAAGAGAAGAAATCAAAATATGGATGAAATGTAGTAAAAAAAGAAAGTTACTTTAGCAGAGATCGTAGTTATTTAAGCAGTGACATGAAATATTGCATTGTTTCGGTGTGGTTCACCAGATGTTTGTTTAAGGAATGAGATCCGAGTCTGAGGTTTACGTTAGATGGTGATGAGAAAAGGATTATAGTCCTTTCAATACGCTTGCAACATTGGAGAGAGTATTCGGTCTTGAGATATTGCAGTTTGTAAAGTCAAAATTGTGGTTAAAATTGTTTCTGTGTATGACTAGTGCATTAGATGGATATTGCAGTTTGTAAAGTCAAAATTGTGGTTAAAATTGTTTCTGTGTATAACTAGTGCATTAGATGGATTGTTGTTGTGCCGTAATTACCATCTTTCAGCCCCAACAAAGAACGTATGAAAACATAATTTTATATAATGTATATTCATAAATCTCTACCTTGTATTGAGCACTTTTGAAAAAATATTGGTTTTAAGTTAACTTTATAAATATATTTGAACTTATATATTAATCCAGGTAAATTTACTGAAACAGGTAAATGGGAAATTGACCGTTTTATTTTTATCTTTAACATGAGTTCACAAATGTTTTTTCCAGTTTTCGACTGTTTCAAATTTGACCACGTTACTTTCCAATCTTGAATTTTGAATTTCGTTTTTTTTCTTCTTTTTCCACTTCATTCTTTCCAAATATGATCTGAGGGAAGGATCAGATTTGCTCTCCGCCTGATGAGATCTCAGCTTTAAACAGCTGTTGATCAATAACATCAACATGCCAGTGTTGCAGATCATGTACATGTCTGCATAAATAATAATAATTATATATATATATATACCAGTGATCTGTTGAGTCACATCCACTGGCAGTATTTATTCTACTTTCATTTGAATTCGAAAAATCACGGAATGTGACATTTCTGTCAAGACATTATTGTTACATAACTAAAAATAATCAATCACTTCTATATTATAATTGGCTCATTAGAAGTTTTCACACAAGTTATTATCTCACTGACAATCACCAGTGGTGTTCCCCTGGAGTCGGACAACAAGTCTCTCCAAATTTGAAGCACTCTATCACTCTTTTGATAACTGTTGCAAATAATTTTGCATTATTGTAACAGCCGTTTGCCATTAATTTCTCACTGCTAACGACCATTAGTTTTCCCAATGTCCCTGTGTTTTCCACATTCTTCAAGTGGTGGTATGGTTGGTGTTCTCCTTCCTAATTCTTTCCATCCTTCTTTACCCTTCATGACCATTTTGTGTGGTGCCAGCCAAAGCTGGTGCCACAACATGCATGTGTGTGTTTTTAGGGCGGGGTGTCAGTTTATGGAATTTCTGGGCTTGTGTGATGTTCTTTCAATATCTTATGTTTTGTTTTTATTTCAACTTGTGGTTGGTTAGCGTGTATTGATTATGTGGATTGCTTTCCACATTCGAGGACTTTTTTTTTTTTAAGATTTCCGCTGTTTTCATCATTGTCATGCATTGTATGGTCTCAGACTTCCCTTTGATTCCAATTTCTCCTCGTTTTTTTTTTCAAGTTTTTCAGTACTGTTCCTAGTGCTCCTAGAAATATTGGTGTTATATTGATTTTCTTCATGTTCCATATTCCTTTTAGTTTTCTGGCAAGTTCCATGTATTTACTGCATTTTTCTGCCTGCTTGATCTTGACCCTGTGAACTGTTGGGACAGCGAAATCTACAATTTGGCAGGTTTTTTCCTTTGTTGGCTATTATGCCATCCTATCTCCTTGCTTAGATGAGTTTGTTTGAATATCCATATTGCTGCTGCTGCTGTTGTTGTAGAGAAGTAAATAGACTTATTATTTTTCCATGTAATTTACATACATGCTTGTAGCGTGTACAGACACTATGTAAATTAGATGGAAACATTGAAAGAGAGTCATTTTTTCTCTGAATGTTCAGAGACATTAAGAGATATTAAAGAGTGGTTGAATCAACATAGTGAGAGGGGGCGAGAGATAGCTAAGTGAGAGATAGCTAAGTGAGAGATGGCTAACTTGTATAGTTGATTATAAATTTCAGCTAGTTAGAAGTATTAAAACAATTTTTTCAAACATAACTCAATCCCACAAATAAGTTATATCTTAGCATGTATTTTGTGTTATTAAAGTATATAGGAAAAAAGCCTTAGAGAAACAAATGTTGATCAACTCACATTCAGTATAATGATATATATATAATTATTTATAAATAAATATTATTTTGAAAATAAACCCATATACACATGTGTTTCATGCCAAACCTGCAATCATCAGTATGAGAGGAGACAATCCCTGCCGGTCACGTGGTTCGAACCCAATACAAAAGCCATGTTTGACTCAGAAGCCGAGGTGCGTATGACTGCTCCAACGCGCATTGTCTAGAAATGGGAAGCAAGTTAGCATCTAAATAGCAAACACAGCGGCTATCCCGCAAGCAGTCGAGAGCACTCAATAGGTGGCGCCTAGAGTTATGCATTACGCTGAATGACAGCTTATTGTGAACTTTACTTAAAGTGCTCTATCTTGCAAGAGCTTTCAATAATTATTTATAAATAAATATTAGGTTCAAAATAAGCCCATATACACATGTGTTTCATGGCAAACTTGCAATTATCAGTATGTAACACCGTTTCAACATTTAGTTGTATATATATATAAATAAATATTAAATTATTAATACCTACAGACGCTAGCGTTTCAAGCTTATTGCTCTCATCAGTGCAGGAAAGTAACAATTTCAGACAATCGGGAGGCGCGAACCCGATTCACAGAGTCAGCTAGAATCTGCAAGCAGTCGCCATATCCACTCGGCCAACGGAAACTGTCACATAATTAAGGGAAATTAAGATCTATATGTACCTAGAAGCGAGCACAGATAGAAGACTAGTCGAGAGTGTTCGACGAACGTATTCGGAACTTTGCATTTACATCAGAAAGATGGGTCGTTCATTTCAAA
This sequence comes from Sepiola atlantica, assembly GCA_963556195.1. Lineage (NCBI taxonomy): Eukaryota > Metazoa > Mollusca > Cephalopoda > Sepiida > Sepiolidae > Sepiola > Sepiola atlantica. The sequence continues at coordinate 107,806,937 of OY744529.1, forward strand.
GCATTGGTGGGTCAGTATTATTAAAATTTAAAATAGAAGCCTTTATCAATGCAAGATTAATTTATTTATTTTTTTACTTTAATCTTATTAATTTCGGAATAATATTCGATCATCAGAGTTGACCAGTATTGTGTCATTTTTTAAAAAAAAAGGAAAAATAAACAAACTTTTCTTTGTTTTTTTTATATAATTTCCTTGTTAATGGGTGTTATCCGCAGAGATATATATGTATTTTTATGTAATTGTTTTTATTGGTGATTGCAGTGTTCGTTGTTTGTTTGTTTTTTTTGCTTACTCCTATTTCGATTGTTTCACTTCTTAAGTGATTAAGATGCAGAAAATTTCATTATCACTCGCCCTTAACTTTATAGGACGTATTTTTCGTTAATATATATAATTTTATTAATTCTATTTGTACATAAAAATAATCCATGGACACGTGTTTCTGACTCACAACCGTCAATAGCATGGCTAACTTAGACAAGGATCGAACCTTCGATGTTGATGTCAATAGTCCAGCGTTTTACCTCTAGGCTATGACATATATATATTTATATATATATATACACACACACACACACAATTAAAGGCCTAAACCACGACAGCCTTATTTTAAGTATAACAGCACTATGTTTTTACTTCAGTGGCGCTGTAGATATCTTTGTTCGAAACTGTTCTCGGCCAACTGATTTGGATGACTCTTCTGTCGTTTCCTTTAAAAAGCATCAAATGTTGCTTTCTAATTCAATAATTTTTTAACGTCAAAGTAGTCGCCAAACATCAAGATCAACAAGATGATTTGTGAAATGACTAAATAAACGTTTGACTGTTTTCATAATTTCTTCAGTTATTTACGCTGGCCATGAAGAGAGCACAAAGGCTTGAAACGTGTTATAAAATTTAAAAAAATAATAAACAATTGCTGAAATAAGTTTTTTATAAATGTTGGTAGCCTCACTTCTTTAAATATATATATATATATATATATATATTATAATATAAAATGAACTAATAAAATAAGGTGTCAATCAAATTTTATTAGAATTCAAAGTTCAAGCAAAGTATCCTTAAGTCCTTAGCTCATGAGTTTTCAAAGATAATTCTTCTCTTCAGAGGACAATTACCGCAGTTATACTGCTACAGGTAATAAAATTACACTTTGAAAATATATAAAATTATATACACAAATACATAAAAATACATAACATCAAATATATCAACCCAAAAACATACTTTTTGTTGAATCTATACAATCCATCCAGGTCATACAAATTGAGAAACATAATCAGGAAAGAACATTCAGAGGGTTAACCGAGGATTACTCCAAGTTATAAACAGCGGTCCATATACGTGAAATTGACTGGATAATTTTGTCAGCTCCTTCAATTTCACTGATGATTGCAGGTTTGGCATGTAATATATATGTTTTCTCATTTATGCAAACATTGTTTCGTCTGTTTAATTATACCTTTTTTTTATCTTTTCAATTTTTCTGATGGTCTTTTTTGTATTAAAATCAAAAAAATAACACTAAAGTTATACATTCCAAAACCAATTTTTAAAAATTAAAATTACTGGAAGCTATCTACATAAAAACACAACAACCTAAAATTGATAACATCACATATGAAACCAGTGGTAACATTTTAAAATGCTTAATGTAATGCGATTTTGTTCTGTGAGCCATCCAGCGTTGCTGAATTTAAATCGTCAACGACTTCCTGGAACAATACAGGAAAACGTTCTCTGGGCGTTTCTCCACCGTCTTTTTAAAATTCTCTTTTTCTCCAGCTTTTTTGTTCATTTGCTTTTGACACCTAAGGATGATTCGACGAAGAATCGAAAACGTTCGTAATACCTATGGAACAATTATTATTTTTTTTTATTTTAATACAAAAAAAAAAACATCAGAAAGATTGAAAAAAATACAAAATAAATAAAAAAAGTATAATTAAACAGACAAATTCTGTTATTATTAACAATGTTTGCATAAATATATATATATATATATATATATATATATTACTATTTTATGTATCCACATAAAATTTTATAAGGAGATATCATTTTTTATGTATCAATTTTCAGTGTTTACTTCAACAGTGCTCGATACGTAAGTAGAGCTAGGTAATAAGTTATGAATATATATTTATGGCAATTAAGCTACACAGAGGATCCCGCGTTTCATCTCCGGGGGGAATCTTCAGGCTAAAATTTGAAAAAAAAAGTTTAGCCTGAAGATTCCCCCTTGGGATAAAACGCGGGAGCCTCTGTGTAGCTTAATTGCAATAAATATATTTTCATAACTTACTTTATATATATGTGTGTGTGTGTGTATATATATATATATATATATATATATATATATATATATATATATATATATAACGTAAAGAAAGAGGCAAAATGCCTTCAGAAACCATTTGTTAGATGCATATATTATATTATTTTATTAAAATCAAAACAAATATTTTCATTTTCATTTTTTTTTACTAATATTTCATTCAGAGCTTTAAACAAAACAAAAAAAAGGTATTAACCATATTTTTTTTTTAATATATATACGTAAGAATCCTTCCTGGTGGTGGTAAAAAAATGAACTTTCCCAAATGTATATCTACTTGCAAGCCATTCGCGTTTTTAAGTTCAGATTTAAAAAGAGACATTTTCACCGTTTGTCCACACAACATCCGGACGCCAATCTTTCACCACCACCAGGAAGGATTCTTACGTATACATGAAAAAAAAAAAAGGTTAATACTTTTTTTTTTATATACACAATTAAATGTTTAAACGGTGTTACAGATTAAAACAAGAGATGTTCAAAGAAGCCTAGTAATAAATGCTGATCGAGTAACACCAGATCAATAAATGACAATATTTTAATTTAAAATTAGTATAGTTTTTATTTCAATTTTATATACAGATACGTTCTTCATGGAAGAGAAGAGACTTGAGACTGAGCGCATTTCCCTCACCCTAACTCTATGGATCGTTAAAGCAGACGACGCACGTCTTTCGTCTCTTCTTTCCATCTATCATTTATCTGTCATCTTTCTGACTCCTCTTCTGCTGTGTCACTACATTTAGCATCATATACACCCTGTCCCACGGGCCTCACTATTTGGCATGATAGTTACTCATCTGAAAATCAGCTGTCGATTTCTTAACGTAAAGTCGTATAATGTAGCTCTAGCTATCGACATTGCAGTATGTATTTTCTGCATCTTTTCTCCTCTGCCTTCATGACTTCCCAAAGAGATGATCCAAGTGAGTTACAACGGACTATCACTTCATTATTCTAGTTCATTCTTTTTGCTAGCACCTTCTTGGCCTTTTGGCTAAGATCAAAGTGTAGTATCTGTTCCGATGGATACTGCACGCCTGTCCTGTGCAGTTCTAGGAGGTCCACCCTCCCAGGCTTTGTCTTCTCTCTTTGGGGAGGAGTAAGTTTATTGCTTACTGTCTGAGGCGCTCCTACCGGGGAATGCCGACGGGGCTGCCCAGGCAATTTTTAAATGGCCAGAGTGCTCACCTCTCGAGCGCTGGCTTTTCAAACCCCACTTTCTCGACCCCGATCTTGGGTCACATCTTACTTGTGGGAGTAAGATAAAACTGGCCTTGTGCCTAACTCCTGGGGAGGAGTAAATAAAGCACCTTTTGTTTCCAAATGTGCTTCACCATGATCCCGGTGCTTGTAGTGTTATCGGTACTGCACCTTGTTTTGTCTGAGTATTTATCCACATATTCAGTGCTAGCCTAGGTATCTAAAAGCAGTTCTATATGCAACCTGGAAGATGGATGGGAGCCAGATCAACTCCGATTCGCATAATCCCACAGAGATCTTCTGTGCATGTTAAAATTGTTTAAGCAATATAATATACCCCTAGCCTAAGGTATCTACTGTTAGCTAGGTCAAAGATCGCTAAGCAATTCGGTCCTATGTCTTGACGTGACTCCTGTCTGATGACGCATGTTGACTGTCTAGTACTAATCTGTTTCTCTAGTCCGCCATCTTAGATTTTACGGTCAAACTGGAAAGAATGACACCTGTTGTTACAGTTCACTTGTTTATTAAAGTCCTCTGGAAAATGAAAGCAATGACTCGTGGGTGTTTTAAGTACCCCGTGGTTGAGTGGATGCTCTCCTAGCAGTCTAGCTTTGTATCTGGCTTTGCTGAAACCCAGGAAGAAAGAGGAAGAACAAGAAAGAAAACTGTTGTTGCCTTAATCTCATCCGGGTCTGACATCAGCCCCTCCCTTCCGATTCGACCGTGAAAAGGGCAAATAACCCATCACCCTCCAACCCCTAATTATAGAATTCAACACTACATCACAATCTGCATCTTTTCTTCCTCTGAAAGCCGAATTGACATCCTCTAAAATATGACACTCAAACAAGCTAAGTGGCATAAGGCCGTTTATCATTTTAGATCCACATTCAGTTAAGTTATACTTGCTTATTACAAAGCGTTTGTTGTCAATGCTTGATCTGTTTGATGTCGATGAACAAAGAGACAGCTTCAATTTTTCCCCTTTGTTTGCCCTTATAAATGCCTGGTACCTGTTAGTGTACTTGGATGTATTGATCTTGGGTTAAAGGTCAATCTCATCTTTTTCTTCTTCTTTTTTTACCTGCAGAAGTCTTGCTCAAGGCCATCGGCTTTTAGCACTCTCCTTGGCACATCCATTTCATAATGCTTTTTCTCTTTTTTTTTTATACAGCTTTAGTGCTATAAGATAATGCTATGCTAATTTCATGCTAAAATATATAACTTGAAACTGCAGTTGCGTTTTAGCTTCATTATCATATACCTTTAGTTTTGCTATTTTCATTATATATATATATATATATATATATATAGTGGTGAACTAAAAGCGAACTTTTAGGAAAGGTAAAACCTATTGTGAAAGGTATACAGCTGAATTGAAAAAAGATTTGACTTTTGCTTTTCTAATTCGTTTTCATCCTTCTACGTATATATATATATATATATATATGTATATATATATATATATATATGTATATATATATATATATATGTATATATATATATATATGCTTTTCATTCATGTGTTTCATTTACTGTCCTTTTTCTTTTTTTTCCTTTTCTTTCTCCACCATTTTTTTCTTCTTATTTCAACGTCTTTGTCGCATAAATTCGTTCTCCTTTTTTTTTAAATAGTTAAACACTTGCCAGAAACATCATGTTGTGTGTTCTTCTTTCTTTTCTATGTTTGCCGTTTTTCAATAAATTTTGAAATATTCACTCTTTCTGAAGACGTTCATCGTTCTGAACAAAACCGGTAGAATCTCTCTTTTTTGTGAGTTTTTCCTGTATTTCATTTGTTTTTCCTTTTATCTTTTTCACACATCCTGTCTTCACGGCATTTCATTTTTATTATATATCATGCATTTTATCCTTATATATATATATATATAACATAATCAACTCATCAAAAACGGTTGTTCCGAATAAGTGCAGCAGACATTTATACATACAAAGAGCTCAATATCCTTTTAGATAGAGCTTTATAAAATTTAATTTCACTTATCTGAAAACTTCTCTACAGTTTCATAGCTTTATTCATTCATCAGCCATGTTTGATATTCCACAACAATTTAGTAAATTTGAATGAAATATGTTGCAACCTGGATGGGGAGTTGGGCAGAAAGATGTTTGTTCACATTACATTTATCGTTAATATGTGTGACATTATTTTCAATATTATTATTATTATTATCATTATTTTCGAACAGAATGAAGGAAGAAAGCGACCACGTGTTTGCGCGTGTTGTCTTACCTGCCGGGATGATTACGGGGAGGGCGGAAATTAGATTAATGGCAGCTGTGGTTTTTTGTACGATTATTGAGCAATGGCGTCAGGCCTCACGTGACTGTTTTTCTGACCACCGATTGGCTGATGATGAACACTTGGACAATAAAAGGAGTATGTTCAGAAGATCAAGAGAGTGTGTATCAACTGCATCAGTGTGATTAGACGTCCGACATGTGTGTGTTAATCAACTGCCGTAGTTGCGTAGTTGCGAAACGAATACAAGCTATTTCGGCGAAATGGGGGAAAAAATTGACCTCAAATTAATACCAGAGTTTGATGGATCGAACCCGGTAATTGACTGGGTGGAAAAGGTGGAATTACATTGCCTTTTGTCTGGTGTAAAAAACCTCGAACATGTTGTTCCTCTGCGCTTGTCCGGCGGCGCCTTTGCGGTGTATCAACAGCTCAGCCATGAGGGCAAACAGGACTACGAGAAAATCAAGGTGGCACTGTTCAAGGCGTTTGCGATTGACCCCACCACTGCTTGGGAGCAACTTGAGGCAAGGACCTTACGTCCGGGCAAAACGGTCGACGTGTACTTGGCAGAGCTGACGAAGTTGACAGTGTTGTTTGGTGGACTGCCTGAGCGGGCCTTAGCATGCAAATTCCTAGCGGGACTCCCGACAGGAACGAAGCAACTACTACGAGCTAGCTCAAGTGCAGATTCGCTGCTCCTTAATGACCTAGTAGATCGGGCCAGGACTGTAATGAAGAATTACTCCGAAATGAGGGAACCAGTAAGTGCTGCTGCTCAGTCCACACCGAATGATAAGAAACCGTATCAAGGACCCGGTCCACGTGGTGGAATCGTATGCTACAGATGCAATGGACAGGGCCACATCGCAAGGAACTGCCGGCAACAAGCAATGGCTGTTCGCTGCTACCGGTGTAGGGAAGCTGGCCATATAGCTCAAGACTGTCCGGGAAACGGAACCGGGGACAAGGTGTCAGCGTCGACCTCTTCCCACGCAGAAATTAAATGAGACGCTGCCGATCATCCCGATATATATCAACAAAACACTGTGCTCAACACTCCTCGATTCCGGGTGCTCCCGCACTATCGTATGTGCAGATCTCTGCCACATTTGGAGAAAGAAGAACGTCAGAGTGACTACCATCAGTGGAGAGACGCGCACATGTTGCGGCGTGGGCAATGTAACTATACGGACGAAAAATGGAAGCTCCGCTAACCTAGAGGCGCTGGTAGTGCTCGAAAAACCCCTGAGTTTTGACCTGCTCCTAGGATATGATGCCATCAGAGCCCTTGGTGGTGTCCATATAACGGTGACAGGGGCGGTACATTTTCAGGAGAAAGCCCCAGTGTGTGCTGCACTAAGGATCGACCAACCAGACTTCAGCGTCGAATTTGACGAGCAAAAGAGGGTTTGAACTGCCTCATGGAAGTGGTCGAAAAACAGTGAACCAGCCAAACTGCAGAATGGAATAACTGAATACCATGTGCCCGACCACATGAGGCCCGCGTACGAAGAGGAACTTCGCAAATGGATCGAGGATGGCTGGCTGATTCCCTACCCATACAAAAAACTTGGACCTCCTAAGGGTCTGATCCCATTAATGGCGGTCGCTCAGCACAACAAAGCCAAAGTCAGGCCGGTAATGGACTACCGAGAACTGAACTCGCATGTCGATGCGTTTACAGCTGATGCTGACGTGTGTGCTAGCAAACTACGAGAGTGGCGCCAGCTGGGTTCTAATGTGTCCCTGTTGGATCTGAGAAGGGCATATCTGCAGGTCCGAGTTAACGAGACAATGTGGCCGTTTCAGACGGTAGTGTTTGCCGGTAGGAGGTATTGCCTCACAAGACTGGGCTTTGGGCTGAACGTTGCGCCCCAAATAATGAAGACGATTGTCAATGCTGCATTGTCACAGGATAAGACCGTAAAAGAAGGGACATCAGCATACCTTGACGACATATACGTGGATGAAGACATTGTGCCGTCATCACGTGTGAGGGCCAAGCTAGCCGAACTTGGACTGATGTGTAAGGATCCAGAACGCTTGGAGGATGGTGCTCGTGTCTTAGGGTTGAGCGTTCAACAGGAGCGAGGGACCTTGAAGTGGGGGCGCGGAACTGCATTTCCTGAAGTGCCCCATGTCCTTACGAGGCGGGCTATATTTTCCCTGTGTGGAAAACTGGTGGGACACCTACCAGTAGGTGGATGGACTCGGGCCGCGACAGCCATCATGAAGAGGAGGGCGAGTGCAGTTACCAAAGGTTGGGATGACGAAACGGTGGACAATTTGTTGCGGCGCATGGTGAAGGAGACCATCACAAGAGTCGAGCAGGAGGACCCCGTTAAAGGAGATTGGTGCGTCCAGGGAGACAGGCTAAATGTGTGGGTGGATGCGAGCTCTCTCGCGATCGGGGCGCTATTGGAGATGAACGGGTCCGTGATTGAGGACGCCTGCTGGTTGCGACCAATGGATGATGCTGCTCACATCAACCTGGCGGAGTTGGATGCGGTAACAAAAGGAATTAACTTGGCACTCCAGTGGAAAGTCAAAGAATTATGCATACACACAGATTCACTGTGCGTATACCACTGGATACTTGACACACTAACAGGCAAAGCGAGAGTGCGCACCAAGGCGGCTACCGAAATGCTAATCAGACGAAGGTTGGAGACAATAAGGAAGTTGGTGGAAGAGTACGACCTATCGCTGAATGCGGTGCTTGTCACTTCAACCTGCAATCTTGCCGATAGACTTACCCGTGTGCCCCAGAGATGGTTCGACGCAATGAAGAAAGAAGCCGAACCAGGGTCTTTATGTGCTGCCTCTGTTGAGGAGACGGATAAAATTAAGAAGGTACACCATGACAGTGGACACCCCGGAGTGAGACGGACGTATTATTTTGTACGCTTAACCAACCCGTCAGTGTCCAAAAGCAAAGTAGAAGCAGTGGTCAAGGAATGCCAAATATGCCAGTCAATCGACCCTGCTCCCACCAAATGGCAGAAAGGTCGGCTGGAAGTCGACGAGAATTGGAGCCGACTGGGCATGGACATAACCCATTATGGTGGTCAGCACTTCCTCACACTGATCGATTGCGGACCAACGAGGTTTGCGATCTGGCGATTATTAACAAGACAGGACTCGGCTAGTGTCATCCGTCAATTAGAGTCCATATTTTACGAGCGGGGTCTACCTGAAGAGATTCTCACTGACAACGACACAGCCTTTTGCTGCGGAGAATTCAGGCGTTTCGTAGACGAGTGGGGGATCCGGCTTAGACACAGGTGTGCATATGTACCGAGTGGCAACGGTATAGCGGAGCGGTGCCACCGAAGTGTGAAGAGGATAGCAGCAAGGAAGCAATGTACGATTGCAGAGGCAGTATATAGGTACAATACGACACCGAAGGATGACGCGACTGCTGAAAGTGCACCTGCTAATGCGATACATTGCTATCGAGTGCGTGTTAAGGGCATTGACGCCTGCTTGCCTAATCAGAAGAGGACGCAAGGACGGTACAAGTTGGGGGACACCGTTTGGGTAAGGCCTCCCAGTAACCGATGTACGACCAGTTTCAGAAGAGGACGGATCACCGGCATAATTAGTGAGCAGGCTGTGCTGGTTGATGGTACTCCACGGCATGTGAAGGATGTCTGGCCCGCCCTTGATACAAACCTAATATCGAACAGCAAAAGTGATGAATCATCCAATGATGAAATGTGGATCCGACCTATGCCCCATTGCCGTGATGACATGGCTGAGACCCTCAGCAGAGATGGCGATAGTTCCAGCGCCACTTCTGAAAGCCCCAATGACGATGGAGCCCAGCTTGATGGAAGGACTGCTGGCAACGTTAATGGCGACAGATCTGTTACCCCTCCTGAGAGCTCTGATGAAGATGAAGAAGTCCAGCTAATCCCTCTCCGTAGGAGTGCCCGTAACAAACGACCGCGGCCGCAATGCCGCATGTGTGATCTTGAGACCAGAGGGGAGTGTAAAGTCGAACAGAATGAAGGAAGAAAGCGACCACGTGTTTGCGCGTGTTGTCTTACCTGCCGGGATGATCACGGGGAGGGCGGAAATTAGATTAATGGCGGCTGTGGTTTTTTGTACGATTATTGAGCAATGACGTCAGGCCTCACGTGACTGTTTTTCTGACCACCGATTGGCTGATGATGAACACTTGGACAATAAAAGGAGTATGTTCAGAAGATCAAGAGAGTGTGTATCAACTGCATCAGTGTGATTAGACGTCCGACGTGTGTGTGTTAATCAACTGCCGTAGTTGCGTAGTTGCGAATACATATATCAACAATATTTTCTTTCCTCCCACTTCCATTTTAGTAATGCCCCCTCCCCTCACCAATCGTATTTGCTTTGCTAGCCAAATAGTTTTCTTAGGAAATCAATAACGTCTGTAACGTTACAGCCCCAGTGACGTGTGCGTAACACAGAAATGCAAATTGATTAGTGTAGGCTGTTTTGATGTTTATATGAAGTTTATTTATAAAGCTCGACCTTTTATTGATCACTTTTGAAAAAATATTGGTTTTAAGTTAATATTAGCAATATTTGAACTTGCTTAATTAACTTATATATATATATACAGGGTGGGCAAAAATAAGGGTCCTATTTTTAAAAATTCATAACTTTTTTATTTATTGATTTAAAAAAAATTTTTTTTTAGAATAAGTAAAGGACCCCTTCCGAAGCAAGCATGAGCCGTATTAGCCCTAAGGAACGTACCCTCATTTAGAAAACATTATTTTTGCTTAAAAAACTCAAAACAGTGTAAAAAACAATACTTTAGTTTTTGTAAGTTTTAAGAAGTGTTTTTCGGCTAAAATTTGTTTTGTTTATTTCAAAAAATCTCGGAAGGGTCAGTCTACACACACAAAGTTTGGTGAGCTAAACTTTTATTTTGTGGAAGTTATTCAAATTCAAGTTATTCAAATTTAAAGATAGGACCCTTATTTTGGCCCACCCTGTATGAGGATAAATGTTTGTGAAAATAACTTTTAAGATAATTTATGTTTGTATGTTCATTTATTAACTTTTTTTTAAAATCGCAGATACATTAATTTATTAAGTTTTGAGAGAATTAAAAAACAACTTTTTTAATTGGTAAAATTAAATTATTTCGTTTTAGATTCATGATTCCGTGATTGAGGAAAATTTGTTTGCAACATTTCTATATTTGTTTCAAGGTAGTGCTATTTCCTTGAGCTTGTACGCCCTGTATATTTTTGTGAGAGTACTCATGATTTTCAGTCGTTTATTTTTTTTAAAAAAGCCCCAGTCAGTCCAAAGTTTTGAATTTCTCCCTCTCATAAATCTCAGCGTCTTCAATCTGCATTTATTTCCGATGCCGATTGATTCATACATCCCCTTGACCATTTGCCAAAATCCATCAGTGCTCTCCTTCCTTCTTCTTATCTTGCACTCTTGAGGCATACAACTTTTCTTCTGGACCTCCTTGCTCTCCTTCTTGCAACATCTTTCTTGCTGCAAAGTGTGAAGACTCGCACTATTTCTGACACTGCGCCAACACTCATCGCAGCTAATCACTACAGCCTGGATGGCAATTCTATCCTCATTAAGACGTCTCGTTGCTATTGGCTGAGAAATCGGTAGCTGGGTTTCTTTGCAACATCAGCATCAGCCCGTAAAGGTTGTTACAGGAAATCATTGCAGATATCTTTAATACCAGTCTTTCCCAATGTGGGAGTTGTGACCCCTTGGCGAAGGTCATTTATTTATTTATTCATTATGCCTCTGTGGGCTTCTCAAATTTTAATTAATAATCCAATTTCAACCTTTACTTAAAAAAAAATTAATTAAACCTCTTATATATATATATATATATAAGAGGTTTATGTAGTTTTCTTGAAGCATTGTTTACTTGTATATAGAAATGTGATACTTAGAAGGCAATACAATGCAGAGGTGTGACGGATAGACACAAGTCGGAGCAAATAAGACATATAATGGTGGAACAAGTTAAATAGTTTCACCCTTAATACAATGTATATATACCCACACATATATATATATATATACAAGTATCATTAAAAATAACGGACATCTTGTGTCTGGATATTTTTTCTATGATCCTTTCCGTTTTTCTGATTAGGTTCTTAGTTTCAGACGGAAACTGGCTCTATAAAAGCATTCCTGCCCCCGTTCGCATATCCGTAAACTTCTAGTAGATAACACAAAAATCATCGCACAAAATACTAATACACTTAAACTCCACATACTCGAAGCCCTATACATTAAAACAGAAAAACCAGCTATTAACAAGATTAATTATACTATTAGTACTAATATACTCAAATGCCTATAAATATAAATTTAAATTAAACACAGTCCTTTATTTTTCCCGCCTAAATAGAATATATATTCACTCCTAGGTCTATGCCTGGTTAACATTACTCCACTGACGATGAACCTGGAAGGGTCCGAAAGCGCTTTGGGAAGCTTTGGCAATTTTATCAGCCAGTTTCCGTCTGAAACTAAGAACCTAATCAGAAAAACGGAAAGGATCATAGAAAAAATATCCAGACACAAGATGTCCGTTATTTTTAATGATACTTGTATAAAAGAAAAGATGCTGCCAAGATACACACACACACATATATATATATATATATATATATATATATATATATATATATATATATATAGTTTTGTTTTTTTTCACAAACACACATATATCTGTCTATCTACACAATGTTATGTAATACCTGTATCAAGATGGTCTGGTGTAAACTCTGTATGATATAATATTTCGGGGCACATTTATTTATATATATATATATATATATATACCAAGCTGTAGTGATAATGGGGGCAAACCAAGCTGTAACGATAATGGGGGCAAACCAAGCTGTAACGATAATGGGGGCAAACCAAGCTGTAACGATAATGGGGACAAACCAAGCTGTAGCGATAATGGGGACAAACCAAGCTGTAACGATAATGGGGACAAACCAAGCTGTAGCGATAATGGGGACAAACCAAGCTGTAGCGATAATGGGGACAAACCAAGCTGTAGCGATAATGGGGACAAACCAAGCTGTAGCGATAATGGGGACAAACCAAGCTGTAACGATAATGGGGACAAACCAAGCTGTAGCGATAATGGGGACAAACCAAGCTGTAACGATAATGGGGACAAACCAAGCTGTAGCGATAATGGGGACAAACCAAGCTGTAACGATAATGGGGACAAACCAAGCTGTAGCGATAATGGGGACAAACCAAGCTGTAGCGATAATGGGGACAAACCAAGCTGTAACGATAATGGGGGCAAACCAAGCTGTAACGATAATGGGGACAAACCAAGCTGTAGCGATAATGGGGACAAACCAAGCTGTAACGATAATGGGGACAAACCAAGCTGTAGCGATAATGGGGACAAACCAAGCTGTAGCGATAATGGGGACAAACCAAGCTGTAACGATAATGGGGGAAAACCAAGCTGTAACGATAATGGGGACAAACCAAGCTGTAGCGATAATGGGGACAAACCAAGCTGTAACGATAATGGGGACAAACCAAGCTGTAGCGATAATGGGGACAAACCAAGCTGTAGCGATAATGGGGACAAACCAAGCTGTAGCGATAATGGGGACAAACCAAGCTGTAGCGATAATGGGGACAAACCAAGCTGTAGCGATAATGGGGACAAACCAAGCTGTAACGATAATGGGGACAAACCAAGCTGTAGCGATAATGGGGACAAACCAAGCTGTAACGATAATGGGGACAAACCAAGCTGTAGCGATAATGGGGACAAACCAAGCTGTAACGATAATGGGGACAAACCAAGCTGTAGCGATAATGGGGACAAACCAAGCTGTAGCGATAATGGGGACAAACCAAGCTGTAACGATAATGGGGGCAAACCAAGCTGTAACGATAATGGGGACAAACCAAGCTGTAGCGATAATGGGGACAAACCAAGCTGTAACGATAATGGGGACAAACCAAGCTGTAGCGATAATGGGGACAAACCAAGCTGTAGCGATAATGGGGACAAACCAAGCTGTAACGATAATGGGGGCAAACCAAGCTGTAACGATAATGGGGACAAACCAAGCTGTAGCGATAATGGGGACAAACCAAGCTGTAACGATAATGGGGACAAACCAAGCTGTAGCGATAATGGGGACAAACCAAGCTGTAGCGATAATGGGGACAAACCAAGCTGTAGCGATAATGGGGACAAACCAAGCTGTAACGATAATGGGGACAAACCAAGCTGTAGCGATAATGGGGACAAACCAAGCTGTAGCGATAATGGGGACAAACCAAGCTGTAACGATAACTAAACATTGAAATATTACAATTGAAAAATATTCAAGTTAAATTTTGGAAATAATCTTTTGTAATTTTCAAGTCTTTTAAAATAAGATTCTAATTTTTTTTACTAATGAAATATAAAGAAGAAAAAACCAGGTAATTTAGACATCAGAGTAGGTGGTTCACATTCCTACATGGATTTAACATGGAATGACCACACACTATTTTTATTTTAACTTCCAGCATTCGGAAACTAGTATCATAGTTATCTAACATAAAAAGTTAAATGGCAATCTGTATGATATATCGATACTTGATTCGAACTAACTTATTTTTTTGTTACTTCCTGCCACTGTTTTTGGCATGAATATATTTTATTTTACTTCCGTTTTTTTCTGAAAATACTTATTCCGGCTATAAATATTGTTGGAGTGAATACCTTTTCCCTTACCAAATTATATCAAACAATAAAAGGAAGTAATCATGTAATGAGTTATTTCCCTTGACTTCTGCAAAAATAGATATCTAAAAACATCTTATATTTTTAAACATTAAAGAGAAGTTCCACATAAATTACACATATTTATTTGGTATTCACTTTTAATCAATTAATGTCAAGTACTAAAACAAACTTTTTTACAAAATAATTCATTCTTATTTACTAATTAGACACCACTTATTAAGGCCAAAATTTAATTACTTAAGAGGACGGATCGGCAAGTATTTGTTAACATTGGACTTGGAGACGACCATGTTGTAGTCTGCAGGGAAACAGTTCTAGAGATGGAAAGTTCTTAGAAATAAACTTAGTTCATGGAAATTCTGTTTGATTTTTGGTAGACAGACGAAGAAAGGAAAGTTCTTAACAGTGGTGGTAGGAAGACGTGTTCTTGCTATGAAGGCAAGAAAGAGTGCTCTGAATGCCACCTTCCCAGATTTCTCTCTCTCAATATATATATATATATATATAAGGTTAATACGACAAAAGATATAAGAGGCAACTAATATCTTAGTGAACATCCGGATAAAAATATAGCTCAATATACTGGATAGAGCATTAATAGCAATAGATAAAGTGAAAGAATAAAATAAGGTGCGAATCAAATTTTATTACAATTCAATGTTAAGGCAAATTTCTTTACAGTCCTTAACTCATGAGTTTTCAAAGAAAATCTTCTCCTCAGAGGACCATTACCGCAATGACATTACTGCAGGTAATAAAAATTAAACTTTGAAAAAATATATAAAAAATATATATATAAAAATACATAAAGGTATATAAAACATCAAATATATCGGTCCAAAACATACTTTTTAGTAAAACTATACAGTTCATCCAAGTCAACAAGTCTAAAATAGCTCCAAGCAAGATATCAAAGAGGTTGATTAAAACATAATCCAATTGGTGAATGGTGGTCCAAAAACGAAAAAAGTTATCCAGGCGGGAAATTCGTTTGCTATCGATGCAGTAGATAACAGTGAAAATTGTATTCAAATTAATAAAATGATAAAAAAACGATAGAGAAAACAAATAATATGAAAAGTTCAGAATACTCACTTGGTGTTGAATATTATAATAATGTCCAAATTCAGAGTCCCTAAGAACTGATAGGAGTAATGCGAACCATAAACTCCAATTCGAATAAAGTTAAACTGACCTGATGTATTCGGCCATTTTTTCTTCCGGGGCCGTTAAAATTACTCAAAAGAAAAAAAATTATATTCAGAGGTAATAAAACTCGCAAGCCCAATATACAGCGTAAGCAATCCAAAAGTGAACACTTCTCCTTGATAGGACAATCTGCACGAACGAAAATGAATTCAAAACCATGCGAACGAAAATGAATTCAAACCTCGTGCACAAACGGATGTTACATGTCTTCAGTTGACAAAGAAAACGCCCACACATTGTGAGAGATGTGTAAATTCAATTATATGTATACCGAATGTTATATGTCTGGGTCAAATCAGTTATGTATATATTTGAATATTAAAAGTCTGGGTCACATAGACGGATCTATAAATTTAGGTCAGAGTCTCGATATGTCCCCCCTCCAAACTTACTACTTGAACCTCTGCTTTAAATATACAAACCAAATTCACACATTGAGCCCTTTCATATAATTTAGAAGATTTATGAAATTAATAATTAAGAAGTTGTTAACACATTTAGAGTTTAATAATTTTAAAATCTAGACCCCCGCAATTTAATAACTTAGAAATTTAATAATTTTAAAAACATTTTAAAAATTAAAAGATCCAGACTTATGCAACTTAAAAGAATTTAAAGAGATTTAAAGAGATATTTAGGCATATTCAATGTCTAAGCCTTATAGGCAGGGAAGATTTAACACATACATCTCCAAGACTGGATACTCCGAAGCCTGTCCCGACACTCACTCAAGCAGCTACGGTGGGTTTGGTGGTGGACTGAATTGTGCATACTTAAATTTCCTCCTATGGCGACATTTTAAAACTAATTCATTTCTAGAGTTAATTAAATTTAAACGTTTAGGTGCTGTGGCAATCATCACGGCCTCTGAATTGCATAGACCGCAGGATCTAGATCCTGGGTTATAAGAGTTTGATTTTTTCAGGATGGACCATTTTATACTGTGTGAAATATTTTTGGATCTTAGATTTTTAACTAAAGTAGTCAGTGATGTTTTGTTGTTGGTGACATCGTTATTGAAGGAGTAATTATGCATAGATATGCGGGTTTTAATTAGATTTGCCGTAGTCCCAATATATGTGTGTATCTTAGGGTTTATTATTATTCCTGAACCACTTATATTTCTATTCACGGGTCTACTTCTGTTTACTGTATTTTCATGATATGGATTAGGTTGGTTAATTGATTGTATATTATGGTTAGCGTTATCATTAACTACCGTTGGAAGATCATTATCGGCTTGCTGAGGTGGAGGATGGATAGTAGAATTATTAGGTGTAGCATTATGGTGTAAACTAGTCATAATGCTCAGTTATGGAGTTTGATTAGGGGCTGCATTTATGTGATCTTTATGGTTTATTGTAGAATTATTTAGTTCAGTTATCGTACAAGCATAGACAATATCAGTGTATGTGCATCTATTATCCAATGAGCATTCACTGGTATGCCTGAAGTTGCACGCATTTCTGGGATTGGAGCAACTAGCGTTGGGTTAGATAGATTTTATTTTTTTGCTATTTGCTGAAATTATTGTTAGGCATAGTGGAGTAAGAAATTTTAATTGAGTTTTAATTAAGTATGGAGCTATATTTACGTGGGTGTTTAAAGGAGTTTTCTAATATTTTAAAGAATTCCTTGGGAATTTTAGTTTTAACGTTGTTATTAAAAGGTGGGTTAAACCAGATGTTTTTCCTTCTAAGGCGTTTACGTGAAGTAGGTTTCTTTGTTTTTCTGTAAAGAAGGCTAGATTAATTGTTGCCTAGAGAGCGAGTAGGTTTTTTTTTGTTGCTACTAAGCATTGGTAATTGTTTAAATAAAATAAAATAGAGATCTCTGACTTCCTGTTATGTACATACAGTGTATCTACTTTCTGCACGTTTCATTCAATAAAATATGCCCGTTATTCATCCAAAATAAAACCGGTTTTAATTTGCTGATCACTAAAACTGAAACGGAATTATAATATAACAAGCCCTTTCTCTGTCTGTCTGTCTGTCCGTCGGCAAGAACTTTTCTAAACGTAAAAATTACATTGGGAACCTACTAATTTAGATTAAATAACATATAAATAAAGTATAAACAATTTCACGACGAGACACCACATGTCTTCAGTATGTTCGTCAGCATTAATAAATACCAAATATTATTCTCATAGCTCGTATATATAGTCATACCAAAATCGCCCAAACAGCATGCGTTTTTTCCAATTTACATAATTCATTTGTTGCAAACTTCTAATAAATTGATATTTACAAATATACACTTATAACTGCTATTCTCAAATTTACATATGTATTTAGAATATTTTTCTCGGCAGTAATATTAATAAAAATTATTAATACAATTAATTAAATTGAGTTCCGTGAAATATTTCGAAAAAATATTGTAACTGAAGTCAATCAGTCTTTAGTTAACTGAGTGTTGTCTCTTTCATTGAAACAGCTCGCAACAGATCAATTTCCTATCTTAGTTGCACTGTTGTCACAGAAGCAATTTTCTGTTATGCTGATTGATGTTTTTTATATATTTTTATTTTTTTGGTTTTTGCCAGTTAAGAAATAATCATAATTTATTTTTTAAATATTAATTAATAAATCCCTTATTCGTCACTTGGACATTGTTTAGTTCAGTAGCAAGAAATCTTGCTTCCCATATATATAATCGTATCACAGTCAATAGTTTTCTTCAAATGTCCGGCTGGCTTGGCAGGCTGAGAGCAGACTCAAGGCGTTTCCACGAATAATGGCGATAGAGAGGCGCTCGTAAAGCCAAGACAATCCAATTATTGAGCCGTAGTCTTCGTTTTTAAGATTCAGGGTTTTGTGTGCTTGGCTCAGTGGGGTGTGCTCTGGTATGCACGAGTTAGAATAAGTAAAAATCTGTATTTTCTTTACAAGCACTCTTTTATGGGTCAGAAAATTCAAATTTAAATAAGTGAATATATTTGGTGCTGTTTTAGATGATGCGTCTGATTTCTGTGATTTCGCGTCGGCAACAATCGGGCAGGTCGCGTAAGCGCCGGAGAGTTGGCGAGACGAAAACGCCAAGCGTTAATGGAACACTTGCAGGCGATAATATAAGACGAATAAATTCAAAGAAAAAATACATAGATAAAAAGATAAAAACCGAACAAACTGTAGGGTGGGGGGTCAAATGAACCCTTTTCAATCAAATGTGTAGAAAGAAAAAAAATGTTTAAGGGGGAGAATTTTGTCAATGTTTTCTTTTTCATTTGTTTCGCTGTTTTTCTTTTTTTTCTTCTTGCTAACATAAAACAAAGAAAGAAAGAAAAATGGATTAGGGTTAGGGTTTCCGTTAGGGTTAGGGCTCCCATTCTTAGCGATAACCAAGCCCTGCATTCAAACCGCCAAGCACTAACTGGAAGGCGAATAAATTCAAAGAAAAAATACATAGATTAAAATCATTTTTTTGTGTGAAAATGTTGTTTTTTTTTTGGGGGGGGGGGTAAAATCTTGTCAATGTTTTTATAAGATAAAAAGAAAGAAAAAATTATATCTTCTACGACATGCCTGATCATTGTCAACGCGAAGTCACGGAAATCAGGCGTGTCATCTATAACAAAACCATATATTTATTTATGAAATATAAATGGATATATTTATTTATATGTAAGAAATCTGCATTTTTACTGGTTTCTAAACCATTATAACAATAACAAATTAATTTTACTCATATTTTTTATTTAATTGAATCACTAATTTCATTTTATTTGTGCTGCACTGTTTTCACCATGCAATGTGCGAAGAGCAGAAATATTTACAATCTTTCTGCTTCTCGTAAAGTCGGTTCTCTTTATCGCTCAAGACACTTTCTCACACCTGAGGCTATTCTCTATATTCCTACAAATCTACAATCAGACCATGTATGGAGTACTATTGTCATATTTGGACTGGTGAATCTCTGTCCCATTTGAGGGTTCTTGATAAGGTGCAGAAACGTGTCTGTAATTTGATTGGCCCTACCCTTTCTTCTTCTCTGCACCCTCTCTCTCACAGACGTGATGTTGCTAGTCTCAGTCTTTTCTATAAATACTATTATGGCATGTGTTCTTCAGAATTAAGTGATCCATTCCCCACTGTTTTTATTTCAGCTCATTTGACTTATTGGTCCAGTGGTCTCCATCAATTTGCTGTTTTGATACCTCATTGTAATACAGCTTTCTATTCCAGTAGCTTCTTTCCAAGAACCGCAGGCTCGTGGAACTCGCTTCTTGCTGACTGTTTTCCTCCTACCTATAATCTTGGTTTTTTCAAGACTAAGGCCAATAAGCATCTCTTGTCTTTGCGATAATCATATTTCGTTCTTGTTAGCTCCTTACATCAAGTGGCTTCATACCTTGTCTGGAGCGATTTCCAAAACAAAAAAAAAAACGCAATAAGCCAACTCTACTCCTCGAAATTGTGAAAATAATACATTTTTCTGAATTTTTTCACGATAATCTGAAAGTTTGGCATCTAATCGATATTAATGGATTAAAATAATTTTTTATATTCAAAAAGAAGCAGTTGGTGGTTGGAGGAAGTACTGCTCTCAGACCGGCAAAACCTTTTCCTCGAGTGGCATACGGGCCTTGATAAGCAGTGCTGCGGTAGTACATAAGAAATGTTTTTTAAAATTATCGTTTTTTTTTTTTGCAATTTTTATCATGTATCATTTTTTGTTTTTATTGGTTAATTAAATTTGTTTCGATTTTGTTCATATGAAAAAAAATTAAAATAGTTTTATAGCAAAAACAAAAAAAAACAACAAAAAAACAATGACAACAAATGATTCATTTTTATCGATTGACCAAAAGTCACAAGAATGGTGAATGTCTCACAGAATTCCTATTTTATAATTTACACACGTATACTTTGCACGCACGCAAACATGTATTATTAGATCGGAATGGAGATGATAAAAATGGCTCCCATGAAAACTTAAAAATTCAGAAGACTTTGATGTGAAAACATTTATTCTTAATCTTTTACAATGATGGGATATTTTATGAAGAGTAAGGATGATGAAGAGATGGAGAGAGAAAGAGAGAGAGAGAGAGGCAGGTTGGAGGAGGGGACACTAAGGGGTTAGAGTTGGGCAGTGATCAGGTATTGGATGAGGAGAGTTTACTCTAATGGATGGTTTATTTCTGGACAGCGATAACCAAGCTGGGAAGTCAGCATGTGCATTTCAATGAGTGTCCAATCGCTAAAATGGAGGGTTTTTTTGTTGTTTTTTTTTTTTACTTGAGCAGTTCACGTGGTCGTAATAAGATTGTAGAGGGATGGGGTGGCAGTTGGAGAAAGATAGAGGGAGAGAGAGAGCATAGATATGTATGCGATACAGATGCCTTGGTACACAATGACTGGCACTGACATCTTCCACGCATGGTAATCGATGGCTGACGATATAGCAAGTAGTAGCAGATTAGGGTTAGGAGAGACAAGATGACAATGATGCTTACTTTAAAGTAGATCTGCTCCTCATTCACACCACACGTTTTTGTGCACATAATGATGTGATAACTCTAACCCCACACGTTTTTGTGCACATAATGATATGATAACTCTAACCCCACACGTTTTTGTGCACATAATGATATGATAACTCTAACCCCACACGTTTTTGTGCACATAATGATATGATAACCCTAACACCACACGTTTTTGTGCACATAATGATATGATATGATAACCCTAACCCCACACGTTTTTGTGCACATAATGATATGATAACTCTAACCCCACACGTTTTTGTGCACATAATGATATGATAACCCTAACCCCACACGTTTTTGTGCACATAATGATATGATAACCCTAACACTAACCCCACACGTTTTTGTGCACATAATGATATGATAACCCTAACCCCACACGTTTTTGTGCACATAATGATATGATAACCCTAACCCCACACGTTTTTGTGCACATAATGATATGATAACCCTAACCCCACACGTTTTTGTGCACATAATGATATGATAACCCTAACCCCACACGTTTTTGTGCACATAATGATATGATAACCCTAACCCCACACGTTTTTGTGCACATAATGATATGATAACCCTAACCCCACACGTTTTTGTGCACATAATGATATGATAACCCTAACCCCACACGTTTTTGTGCACATAATGATATGATAACCCTAACCCCACACGTTTTTGTGCACATAATGATATGATAACCCTAACCCCACACGTTTTTGTGCACATAATGATATGATAACCCTAACCCCACACGTTTTTGTGCACATAATGATATGATAACCCTAACCCCACACGTTTTTGTGCACATAATGATATGATAACCCTAACCCCACACGTTTTTGTGCACATAATGATATGATAACCCTAACCCCACACGTTTTTGTGCACATAATGATATGATAACCCTAACCCCACACGTTTTTGTGCACATAATGATATGATAACCCTAACCCCACACGTTTTTGTGCACATAATGATATGATAACCCTAACACTAACCCCACACGTTTTTGTGCACATAATGATATGATAACCCTAACCCCACACGTTTTTGTGCACATAATGATATGATAACCCTAACCCCACACGTTTTTGTGCACATAATGATATGATAACCCTAACCCCACACGTTTTTGTGCACATAATGATATGATAACCCTAACCCCACACGTTTTTGTGCACATAATGATATGATAACCCTAACACTAACCCCACACGTTTTTGTGCACATAATGATATGATAACCCTAACCCCACACGTTTTTGTGCACATAATGATATGATAACCCTAACACTAACAAGCAGACTCTTTACTAAATGATGAATCAAATGACCCACACAGATAAAAGGAAGGAGATGGGGGGTAAGCATTGTTTCAACAATGCTCTGGAGGTCTCTGTTTTATTTTATTGTTTGTCTCCTTACTTACGATGTTACTAGAAAACAAAAAAATATATATATTAAACGTATTAAAAAAGCAACAAAAATATGCTACTGTGTATATATGGGTTAATCGAGTTATAACGTAAATCCTCTGATGTTAAATTTTGAAAACTTATAAAAATGTATATCATTTATTGAATAAATGTTGAACATTTCGTGAATATTGGATTATTCTTTGATCTGTTGTTATTCACTTATTTCCTAACCGATATAACGAGTCAGCTGAGCTTTTTACACCCAGAGGATGGAAAGTTGAACAAAGATTGACCAACGAAATGCATGCGCACCAAGAAACAGTTGCATCCAGTACGAAATAACCTATAAGCGCACCAATTTGAAAAGAAGAACGATCAGTTCGATCCAAGATGTCTACACTACCACACAAAGCTACAAAAATCTTGACTAGCATTTTTGCGTCAACAAAAACACCAAACCTTTTCTTCACTCCGTCAAAAGTATGTACTACTTACTATGAAAGCAACCTTCTTTTTTAATATCAATGAAAACACAAGAACAATACTTCACATGCTAGACGAGACCCAATCATCAGCATCGCCAACAACTTCTCAGGAAGGCTGGTACCCATTTATATACTTTGTATGTGTTTTTTTTTGTTGTTCTTCTTTTTGCATACAACACCTGATATTCCGAAATGGCGATTTATCTAAGTACTGACCAGGCTCTATATTGCTCAAGGGTTGATATACCATAAAACAAAATATTCAATCATTCCAATACTAATCCTAAGTATTTAAAATATCTCTATACTAACTAGAGTAGTTGCACTAGGATGAGTTCATAGTACTGAATGAAACTTAGAAGTTAATAAGTACAAGAGGTCAATCAAAAAAATAATGTACATGGGACCCATCGTGTCTTGACAGCGACCTGCTAGCTCTGAATGCTCTAACTGCTTATAAAAATAGACTGGGTGTACAACTGAAGATGTGGTTCTCTACTATTACACCGGGTCTTGAACCCTAGTTTGTCCCCAACATGGCGAATCACGGTTGTGGCTAAGTAAACTAAAGATCATCTAGTCTGGTCGGCAGCGATATAGCATCTTCGTGCTCCTGTTTTCTTGCCTTCCCACCAGGGCGGAGTTAGACACAGGTCAGTTTTTTAATATGAAGAAATAAGATATGTTCTTCATTTAACCTCCACACTGTTCTACATGTACTAACCCAAGAACTCTTATCTATTCTTTCAACACGGCCATATCATTGAAGTCTAGTCTTCTGCACATATCTTCCAATACTGTCCAGATTTAATCTTTCTCTGAGGTCATCAGATCTAAGCCTATCTTTAATACTCACATTACATATCCATTGTATCATTCTCATATTATTTCTCTCCATGCAACGCCTGTCCTCAACCCTCAAGATAATGAAATAATTATGTTTAAATCGCCTTTTTTTTTTTTAATTTTTATATAATTATGTGACGGTATTCACCCACTGTTAATTCAGCCGGCCCCATCACATGGTATTTACTACATTATATGGCAGATATTATCATAATAGTGGTGGGGTTGAGTGTATACATGTTGCAGAGTTGCATAGGGGCTGCTCGATGCCACCCCCCTCCCTGCCACATTCCTAAACTTCGTTTTCCACAACTGCTTATTGATCCTTTTTTTTTTCTTTTTTTTTTTTTACATAGTTCACCCCAAACAAGGCAGGCCGCCACTGTAGACGTAAGGGGCTACTAAGAATTAGGGTGTAGGTTTTAAGGGGTCATCCTAACTTGGGAGCTGTGCAGCGAGATGTTTGTTTACATTAGTTTTAAATTTCTGCATGTCGGTACAGTCGGGGGAGCAGGGAGGGAGTTTCAGAGGCCGGCAGCACGAGGAAAGAAGCTATTGGAGCCTATAGGTGAAAACTGGTTGCATAAAGAGTTGTTAAGTGAAAAAACCAGTAATTAGTGAGTGGTTTGCCACAGATGGGGAGGGGGAGGAGGGGGAGTACTGAGATGCAGAGACTATCCTGACCAGAAGCCAATAGACCCTGGGGAGACACAATTCTGGATTTATGAATGTTCCATCAGTGCAAAAAGATATTTATTATGATTTTTAGTGTAGGGTTCATTGCTTCAGACCGTTAATGTTAAGGTCATGATCTTGTGTCTGCTATCTGGCAGAGTATAGTTTTTTTGGGTTTTTTTAATTAAACACAAAAGAATTTAAAATAAAAGAATTTTTTCTTTCCCTTAACTTGTTGTTAATGATGTTCACAATATTTCGTTTTGAATAACAAAACAAAAAAAACAAAAATTGTGACTTTATTTTTTTATTTAATTCAATTTAATTGCATGCAATTGAGGGCAACTTTCTTCTTCTTCATCATCATTGTTATCATTCTCATATAGAAGTAAGTAGACATTATTTTGCCTCATAATTTACAAACGTCTTTGCGATGTGTACAGACACGTGTAAGTAAATTAGATGACGATGATTAAAAAGAGTCACTCTTTCTCTAAATGCCCACAGAGACATTAAGAAATGTTCGAGAGGGGGTGCCCGAGAGAAATACATAAATAACTAAGAGAAAGATGTGTGATTTGTTCAGTTAATTATAATTTACGGCTAATTAGAACAATTAAAACAGAACTTATCGTGTGCATGCCAACTTACCTACAGCATTAATACTTTACGTATTTAATTGCTTTCCACTGCAGCAATATGTGACACAAGGTCAGGAAAGTTGGGGAAGAATCAAGCCAGCACCCCTAAAAGAGGAGCACTCTGGCCTAGCAAAAATAGCCTGGGCAGCCCCGTCGGCATTACCCGGTCAGGGCGCCTCAGGCAGTAAGCAATAAACTTACTCCACCCCAAAGAGGGGAGGCAAGGCCTGGGAGGGTGCACCTTCAAACTGGCTGCTGCTGATGCTTGGTATGATTACGCTCGGTCAACAGATAAATACAAGTAACAACATAAACAGACTTTGCCGCTACTATTTTTTTTAGCATTATCAGCTAATTTACATATGCATGCCTGTACACACCACAAACACGTATGTAAATTAAATGGTACAATAATAAGTCTCTTCACTTCTATATAAGAATAATAATCCTTCTAAATCATAAGGAGAGTAGAAAGTAGACCTTGGGTTTACTTTCGGCAGCTTCGTAACTCTTGCTTCCCTTATTGTGTCTTTTAGTCCTCACATTCCATGAGCAATGTTTCTGATAGAGGGGGAAGAATTGCTGTTTACTGGGTTGGAATCTATCTATCTAGCACTAATCGCTGGTTGTTTTTGACCTTGAAGTAGTATTTTTATTTTTTTGGCTTATCAGAAGAAAGATCAACCCGAAGTCAGCATACCGCTATTCCAAATTCACAACAGCAATAGACTGTCTTATTGGCATACCGCTATTCCGAATTCACAACATCAATAGACTGTCTTATTTGCATACTGCTATTCCGAATTCACAACATCAATAGACTGTCTTATTTGCACCAAACCGTGTCCTACATAAATTTACTATATTACGATGGCCATGACCAAACGGTTATAATTTTTTAAAAATCGAAATCTTTTTCATGTAAAATTTTTAATTAAAATATGTTATTTGATTTTTTGGGGGATAAAAATATAAACATTTTTTTTTTCTTTTTTCGAAACATTGAAATATGAATTTTTCTGCTGTCGGATCGCATATATTTAAAAAAAATCCATTTTTACTTCATATTTAATTTTCATTTAAAAATTATTCCAGCGAGTTTTTATTATAAAGTTTCACATTAAAAAGATTTGACTGGAGAGACAGTCTATTGATTTCAGCTTGCTGTTGTGAATTCGGAATAGCGGCACGCTGACTATGGTCACTCGCTCTTCTGATACGCCTCTTTTTTATTTTATTTCCTTACATCAAGTAGCTTCATGCCTCGTCTGGAGCAATTTCCATTAAAAAAAATTTTTTTTTTTTTAAATAATGATAGAGAAGTAAAGAGACTTAGTATTTTTGTTATGCAAGAAAAATGTCTTAACAGATATGACGTCACAGTTGATGAATTTTTGAATAAAATCAAAGTAGAATAAATAGTGATAATGGTTGTGACCCAACGGGTCACGGGCATATTTAGTAATTTTATAAAACTAAGTGTTAACTTTTAGTATTATTATTATTTCCTTTGATCACTTCTGTATATCATTTCCACCTGGATCTTATAACCATACAGGACGCATGTTTTAGTACATCAACAGTTGTAGTTACGGCGTCACTTCCGTAAAAAAGAAAGAAAGTTGTTTCAATTAAAATAATGTCAACTATACGTTTCTGAACATTTTACAATTGTAACATTCAGTTTAGTTCCCAAATTCGACAAGATATAATTGAAGAAGGTCAGAGGTTACATCGGCCGAAACGTTGTAAGAATAACATCTAAGATGAGAACAGTAGTCCGAATAATACAAATTATCAATCCTTATCTAAAAAATTTCAAAACATTTAGTTTTGTTTTTTGATAACGGTTTTGTACAAAAAGCGACCGACTCCAAAACTCAACTCTTTTAAAGTTCATTTTATTATAAAGATTGTCTTTTATTCCTCCAGAGTTTCTTTCCTATAGTCCAATCAAAATGTGGCTGAACCTCAAACAAATTGCTAACAAAGGTTTTTAATTTGGATATTGGGCATGAATAACCGCTCTTTCAGATAAAAAAAAGTTTACCAAAATTAGCCTTGCAGAGATTGTACAGGGGAAGTCAGTTCCCATATTGCGTCTGCCAAAGCCTTTTTTTGCCTCTCACGGTAGTCCGAAAGAATCAAAAAGTGCAGGTGGATAACCACAAAGCTCATACTGGAAATGTTCTTGCTGCTGCTGCTGAGTTGAAGGTTCATTGGTAGATAGCACACACAGTCTCTGGAATAGGAGTTGTGGATCAGTCTCAACTGCTTCATCTTTGCTGAGCAAACGTTAGAATTGGTGTAATGTTGTTTTTCCTGGCTAAATCACTAATGTAACATAACGTTGAGTACACGCAGGTTGGGTTACCAGGGTCCATGTCGATCATTGGCAAAAAAACTGTGGCTGATTTCCCAGGATATGTTCCTTTGTGCACTGACTGCATAAAGCCTGACCATGCGGATCTGGACGGATGTGAAATTAGTGAAACCTCCCAAAGTATATCAACATTAGCAGTGGAATCGACAACTTTCTTGGGATGGAGCTCTTCAGTTAATTCTTCATGGAGAAAAAAGAGAAACTCTCTTGGATCAGAAGCAACAGCTCTATGGCTCGTTGGCGAAAGACTCCTTATTCCGAAGAAAATGATGCAGATGACGTTGTTGACGATGACAGTGATGATGGTATTGCTCACAATGATGATAATGATGACCTTGAAAACCCAACTGACCAATTCGCTTAAGAAGTCCAGAATTTACAGCCTTTGATAGGCACTTGATAGCATACTTCTTACATCTCCAGTTGACAACTTAGTGTTTTGTCATGTGTTCTAAGTTTTTCCAACTAACTCAGTTCCAGTTGCCACAGGAAACAGATTTTATTGATCTTGGAAGAATGACGGTGCGTCAGTTGAGATATCTACAAGACCTCCTTCAGCAAAGAGTATTCTGTTGCCTCACCGATAGAAATTTCCAAATAAATATTCTGAAATATTGGCTTGGATAGTTGGTTGGAAATCCTATTGGTCAAACAACACTGAAATCCTAGGATTTACCAGCTGAATACCTACTAAAGACATCAACAGTCTCCTCAATAGTAATGGTGATCAGTGAAACCATTTTACAGCGACCCAATACTAGCAGTGCACAACGTATCCAAGGTGTTACTTTTTAAATTGATGTTGCATTAACTAAGAGCCTGTATGAGCTACTACATTATTCTTTAGAAGAAGAAGCTAAAAAGAAAAGAATTATATCTAGCAATAAAGTGACGCACCAACAGTGATAGGAAAAAGTGAACAAACTTTTCAAGTTGTTTGATATTTCTTCTTTATTAATACTTAGGACTTCATATATAAGTTACGTTGCGTTATTTGACTCCATGCATTTCAACCTTATTTGAAAGACGATTTATGGGGAAAAGAATCATAAATGTAGTCAATTAGTCCTTCATACTGTTTTGTTTCTCCTCAAGTCAAATCAAATCGATTTTAGGCATTTTTAATGCATTTGGGAAGGTTAGATGAGTGAAACCTTAAGTCTTGTCAAAGTCCGTCAGTCCAGTAATTTTGATTATATAATAACCTTAACCCTAACCCTAATTTGACCGATTCCTAAAAATGACACCTTTTGCTGGAAAGTGGAAAAAAACGTAACCAAGAGCTCAGACCGCGTCCTAAGCAAACCAACATGTTAACATAAGAATGAAACTAAGTAGGCCTCCAGAGTGCTGCTCGAAAATATCACTTCTGGACTCCTCCTGACTATAGGTGTGTAGTGCCGACTCAGGTGCGTTTGTATGTGTGTGAGCAACTATAACATCTTTGGACGCAGTCAAAACTATTTCAGAGAATCTATCATCTTAGAACGTCGATTAAGTCTAGCTTTTTATAAAGTTGATGATATTTTTATCAGAATATCCCATGGCTTCTTTTTTTTTATTTTGGCAATGTAAATTTTATCTGCACGACTGAAATGGACTTTACAATACTTTTGAATATAATAATTTCTGTCCATTCTCATATTGGTTTTATTTTTGTTCTCAGACAATAAATTTGTTTGTCAATATTCTGTAAATAGGCAACAGATTGGAACTCTCTAATTGTGAGAGTTAAGAAAAATGGTGCAGTTTTCATCTTACCATATTATTTCATGTGAACTGAATTATCTGAGACAGATTTCGGACTAATGTAGTGAATATATCTCAAAAACTTTTTCGTCCGATTGATAACAAAGGAGTGTGTCAGTTCGTATTGTCATCTATTCTTGTCCTCAGACAATAAATCCGTTTTCAATGTACTTCGCATGAGAAACAAGTTGGAACTCTCCATTTAGTGGAGGTAAGAAACGTATGCCATTTTGATAGCTTCAGACTAACAGCAGTATTTGGATGAATTGTTTTTCATGAGAATCCTTTCACTGTGGTTAATTTCTTCCTCTTTTTTTCATTCATCTTATTTCTCTCTTTCTGTTGTACTTTCTTCCCCTCTCCCTCTACTTTCCCCTTCTTTTCTATTCACTCTGTTACCCAATGTTACTGCTTCCTCTTTCTTTTTCTCTCCCTTCCCTTCCTTTTATGTATTCCATCTTTTTTCTCTCCCTCTCTCTCCTCATTCACTCTTCGTTTTCCTCACTCTCTCTCTCATTTTCTTTTTCCATCTCTTGGAATTGTGACACACACACACACACACACACACACACACACACACACACACACACATATATATATATATATATTATATATATATATATATAGTCTAAAGAAGCTTTGAGTCATTAAAAAAAAAAAAAATGTAAAATGCAGTTTAAATTCCCAGATAAACTAACTAAATCCAAGATATTGCAGACTTAACATTCGTTGGAAAATTAATAAATGAAAAGATATAAGAAAAAAAAAAGGGGGGGGGTAATTATCTAAGAGTGAAACAAAAACAGGAGACCATAAGCGTCTAATATTAACACGGGGATCATATATATATATATTAACCTGAAGATTCCCCCGGGGATGAAACGTGGGAGCCTCTGTATAGCTTAATTGCCATAAATATATTTTCATAGCTTACTACCTAGCTCTACTTACGTATCGAGCACTCTTGAAGTAAATACTGAAAATTGATACATAAAAAATTATATCTTCTTATAAAATTTTATGTGGATACATGAAATACTAATATATATATATATATTAGATATATGAATATTAGTATAAAATATATCTATAGCAACTAAGCTACACAGAAGCGTCCATGTTTCATTCCATCAGGTAATCATCAGGCTAAATGCGCAGATTTTATGTTAGCGATTGTTTTTATATCTAAGTAAAATCACATTCGTTTTTATTAGTCCCTCACAGGTTAATGTTTTTATTGGCCAATGGCTGAACTTCTCTCAAACAAAGCATTGACACCTTTTCCTTTTGTTTGGGCAATAGATTCGCCCACCTCATTTTTATGCGTGCCAAATTAATGATGATCTTATTTTTTCATGTGCAGGATTGAAATAATTTATTTTTTCTATTTATTTTGTTATTCGTTGCTACTTTAGGTATTTATTGAATCTATTTTATTTAATGTATTTTATTTATTTAATCTATTTTATTTAATGTATTTTATTTATTTAATGTATTTTATTTATTGAATCTATTTTATTTAATGTATTTTATTTAATGTATTTTATTTATTTAATCTATTTTATTTAATCTATTTTATTTAATCTATTTTATTTAATGTATTTTATTTAATGTATTTTATTTATTTAATCTATTTTATTTAATGTATTTTATTTATTTAATGTATTTTATTTATTGAATCTATTTTATTTAATGTATTTTATTTATTTAATGTATTTTATTTAATGTATTTTATTTAATGTATTTTATTTATTTAATGTATTTTATTTAATGTATTTTATTTATTTAATCTATTTTATTTAATGTATTTTATTTATTGAATCTATTTTATTTAATGTATTTTATTTATTTAATGTATTTTATTTAATGTATTTTATTTATTTAATGTATTTTATTTAATGTATTTTATTTATTTAATCTATTTTATTTAATCTATTTTATTTAATGTATTTTATTTATTTAATCTATTTTATTTAATGTATTTTATTTATTTAATGTATTTTATTTAATGTATTTTATTTATTTAATGTATTTTATTTAATGTATTTTATTTAATGTATTTTATTTATTTAAGCCCCTTTAAGAAATTAAAGTTCAGAACTCTCGGTGATGTTAAAAATAGACTGTCAAAAAGCTCTAATGCAAAGTTCTGAATACGTTCATAGAACACTCTCGACTAGTCTTCTATCTGTACCCGCTTCTAGGTACATATAGATCTTAATTTCCCTTTATTACGTGACAGTTTCCATTGGCCGAGTGGATATAGCGACTGCTTGCAGATTTTAGGCTGACTCTGTGAACCGTGTTCATACCTCCCAACCGACTGATATTGTTACTTTCCTGCACTGATGAGAGCAATAAGTTTGAAACGCTAGCGTCTGTAGGTATTAATAATTTAATATTTATTTATAAATATATATATATAAATGAATAAATGTAAAAGTTATTAAAACTAGCTACTAAATCAATAATACTTTATAATAATATTTTGAAATACTCTATATATAGTACAAACGAACGATTCAAAGACTTTGAATGCCTAATTTGCATAACTATTTTTTAAACAGTTTATAATGAATTAATGTTTGGTGTATAAATTTGTAATTTTATTGCCCTATTTTTACTATATATATGCAATAATTCCGTCAATATTAACAGTAATTAATTTAAGTGATTTAATAATAAAAAAAAACAGATAAATTACTAAAACCCTTTCTTAAATTAAACCTAACATCCCTCACTAGCTAAAAGAGAAAAGGGAGAGAGTGGCTTGCTCTCTCTCTCTCTCTCTCTCTCTCTCTCTCTCTTTCCTCCATTAGCTACACCTATTTTCTCTTTTATGGTTTTTAAATTCAATGGTTGTTTTGATCCTGTAGAACGTTTCGCATTTGTGTTTTAAACATTCCTTTGTGCCTTTTTGGGAGCCTGACTTGATTTTCAACAAGTTGCACTCTGATTCAAAATTGTAAGTTTAAAAATAAAAACCCTCCACACACACCATTGCTCAGGCGAATTGATTTCTTTCTTTTGATTTCATTACGGTCATATTTACAAAATAAATAAATTTGTATCAAAAATGTTAATGTTTATCTATTTATATGTTTTGAATCGTTTTTTTTTGTTATTGAATGTGCTTTTATGGATTTTTATACCAGCTGTTAAATTCTGTGGAGGCTTTCATGTAGTATTTGTTTTTTTATTATTCATGGGCAAATATTGTGGCTTTTGATACAAACCACTGAATCAAAGTTTCAAATCTCGTTACGTCTAGCCACACTAAAAAGACAAAATATGTGCCACAACGACGTAAATTCACTAGACCAACCCGACAATCTGCCAAATCCCATCCATTCACTGTGGAGGTTCCCAGATGCCAAAGAGCTTTCTACTCCAATAGCTTCTTTCCTTGTGCTGCTGGACTCTGGAACTCCCTCCCTGCTCCCTGTTTTCCTGACGGTACTGACATGCAGAAATTTAAAACTAATGTAAACAGACATCTCGCTGCACAGCTCCAAATTTAGGTTGACCCCTCCCCCCCCCCCAAAAAAAAACAAAACAAAAAAACTCTTGCCCTTTTTCTCAGTAGCTCCTTACGTCTACAGTGGCGGCCTGCCTTGTTTGGGTTGAACTATGTTAAAAACAAATATATATATAATTTGCATTTAGGTCAGAACAAATCGACAATTCCTTCTGATTTTAAGTATATTTTTTTCTTCTTTTTCAGAATCCTGACTCCATGCGAACCAAGATGGAGATGCTTATCATGCGGATTCAAGTAAGTAAACCAACAATACGTAATAGGAAAAACAACTGTGCACCACTTTTATTAGTTAAAAAACAAACTTACACCTTTAAAGACGAAGGCCATATAAGGAAAACCAGTGTTGCGGGTAAGAGCATATTATTGAGGACATTTCTATAACTTATCTGACAAGTTCTTACAAGACAGTAGTAGATAGTAGTTAGATGGTATTAACTCAGAATTATTCTCAGATCCTCTTTGGACCATATCCAAATTATCTCCCCTGAAACCTTACGAGCCTATATATACAAGGCCTGTCTAAAAAGTATCCGACCTTAAGCCAGAAAAAATATTTCAAATACGTGACGTGGTGGGGACCCTAATCCCCTTCAAAGAAGGCCCCTTGTGCTTGCACACACTTAGCCCACCGATCCATCCACTGCCGGAAACACCTCTGGAAGTCTTCTTTTGGAATGGTGTTCATCTGCGCCGTCGCGTTAGATTCAGCAGGTGTTTGGAGAAGATGCGAATTAAGGAGTGGTTCAACCGATTCAAAAATGGCCGCACATCAGCGAAGAGTGACCAGCGTTCTGGCAGGTCCCAAACTGCTTGGAGTGCAGCTGTTGATGAGAGGGTGCGAAAAAAAAGATAATGCGGAACGTGACGGCAGAGATGAATACCATTTCAAAAGAAGTTTTCCAGAAAGCTGGTATATTCTTTTTTGATGTTGCCTTGAACAAATAAAAATTAAAACGAAAAATTTCATTCAACTAGAGCAGAGTTCGTCAGAGGCATCGAAATTTAGAGCGACTTTTTAATGTTATTATATTGTACTTTGGAAAGTCATTCCTGAAGAATTTGAGAAACGCTAATTGTTACGGTGTAGTATATGATTTAAGATATTCCACATTGCCTAAGAGCGATAATAGTAATAATACAGTATTACATTTTGTAAGTGGTATAATTTAATCCAAAAGTGCTCAATATCCTAGATAGAGCAGATGTGTTGTTCAGGAGCAATAACTTGAATAGGTTTTGTTTTAGTGTCGTATACTAGACAAGAAACTCGGCTTTGCTCGGGAGCAGTAATAGAAATAATACAGTATTATATTTGGTAAGTTGTATGTGTTAATCCAAAAGAGCTTGATACTGTAGATAAATACATTAAAACAAATATAGGTTTCATTATATTATTGATACGGAGAAGGCAGGAGACAAGACACTTGATGTTGCCCGGGGAATAAATATAAACAGGTATCTGTTTCATTAAAGTATAAAGCTAGGTTAGGGGAAACATAAGCTATTCGGCTTTGCCCGGGAATATATATATAAACAAGTACGATAACTTTTGTACAATCGGTTTTTGCATTGCCAAGAAGGTCTGCTAATATTTCTGGGTCTGAAATTCCCTTGATCAAATTATCCTTAATATTTCCTACTGTAGTTAAATGTATGAGTGTAGCCTACTTAGGTGTGAAATTGCATAGTGATGCTTGGCCGGAAAGTTTAGCAAGGAATGTTCTAATACCCATACCAGGAGTCTGTGTCATCTTACCCAGTTTCATTAGGTGCACAGGAACACTTTCTTCCTTCACCGCCAAACGTTTGATTTCAGCAAGGAGGTTGGTTTCAGGCATTATGGCAATGTTTGTCTGGAGGTTAGGGTTAGGGTTGGGTTAGGGTTAGGGTTAGGGTTGCATCTTGTTTTAGTTCTTCACTACAACAATGCAATTGCTGTTTGGGACTCTGCTATGTCTGTACCAGTTTTGAACAGATACCATTGTCTTTGGAAGGATTTCCATTCTTCTGGTAGGGAACCTACGTCTATTTTAGGTGGCTCTATTTTCAATTTGGACAAAATGCAATTGCTGTTTGGGACTCTGCTATGTCTGTACCAGTTTTGAACAGATACCATTGTCTTTGGAAGGATTTCCATTCTTCTGGTAGGGAACCTACGTCTATTTTAGGTGGCTCTATTTTCAATTTGGACAAAATGCAATTGCTGTTTGGGACTCTGCTATGTCTGTACCAGTTTTGAACAGATACCATTGTCTTTGGAAGGATTTCCATTCTTCTGGTAGGGAACCTACGCCTATTTTAGGTGGCTCTATTTTCAATTTGGACAAAATGCAATTGCTGTTTGGGACTCTGCTATGTCTGTACCAGTTTTGAACAGATACCATTGTCTTTGGAAGGATTTCCATTCTTCTGGTAGGGAACCTACGCCTATTTTAGGTGGCTCTATTTTCAATTTGGACAAAATGCAATTGCTGTTTGGGACTCTGCTATGTCTGTACCAGTTTTGAACAGATACCATTGTCTTTGGAAGGATTTCCATTCTTCTGGTAGGGAACCTACGCCTATTTTAGGTGGCTCTATTTTCAATTTGGACAAAATGCAATTGCTGTTTGGGACTCTGCTATGTCTGTACCAGTTTTGAACATATACCATTGTCTTTGGAAGGATTTCCATTCTTCTGGTAGGGAACCTACGTCTATTTTAGGTGGCTCTATTTTCAATTTGGACAAAATGCAATTGCTGTTTGGGACTCTGCTATGTCTGTACCAGTTTTGAACAGATACCATTGTCTTTGGAAGGATTTCCATTCTTCTGGTAGGGAACCTACGTCTATTTTAGGTGGCTCTATTTTCAATTTGGACAAAATGCAATTGCTGTTTGGGACTCTGCTATGTCTGTACCAGTTTTGAACAGATACCATTGTCTTTGGAAGGATTTCCATTCTTCTGGTAGGGAACCTATGCCTATTTTAGGTGGCTCTATTTTCAATTTGGACAAAATGCAATTGCTGTTTGGGACTCTGCTATGTCTGTACCAGTTTTGAACAGATACCATTGTCTTTGGAAGGATTTCCATTCTTCTGGTAGGGAACCTATGCCTATTTTAGGTGGCTCTATTTTCAATTTGGACAAAATGCAATTGCTGTTTGGGACTCTGCTATGTCTGTACCAGTTTTGAACAGATACCATTGTCTTTGGAAGGATTTCCATTCTTCTGGTAGGGAACCTATGCCTATTTTAGGTGGCTCTATTTTCAATTTGGACAAAATGCAATTGCTGTTTGGGACTCTGCTATGTCTGTACCAGTTTTGAACAGATACCATTGTCTTTGGAAGGATTTCCATTCTTCTGGTAGGGAACCTATGCCTATTTTAGGTGGCTCTATTTTCAATTTGGACAAAATGCAATTGCTGTTTGGGACTCTGCTATGTCTGTACCAGTTTTGAACAGATACCATTGTCTTTGGAAGGATTTCCAGTCTTCTGGTAGGGAACCTACGTCTATTTTAGGTGGCTCTATTTTCAATTTGGACAAAATGCAATTGCTGTTTGGGACTCTGCTATGTCTGTACCAGTTTTGAACAGATACCATTGTCTTTGGAAGGATTTCCAGTCTTCTGGTAGGGAACCTACGTCTATTTTAGGTGGCTCTATTTTCAATTTGGACAAAATGCAATTGCTGTTTGGGACTCTGCTATGTCTGTACCAGTTTTGAACAGATACCATTGTCTTTGGAAGGATTTCCAGTCTTCTGGTAGGGAACCTACGTCTATTTTAGGTGGCTCTATTTTCAATTTGGACAAAATGCAATTGCTGTTTGGGACTCTGCTATGTCTGTACCAGTTTTGAACAGATACCATTGTCTTTGGAAGGATTTCCAGTCTTCTGGTAGGGAACCTACGTCTATTTTAGGTGGCTCTATTTTCAATTTGGACAAAATGCAATTGCTGTTTGGGACTCTGCTATGTCTGTACCAGTTTTGAACAGATACCATTGTCTTTGGAAGGATTTCCATTCTTCTGGTAGGGAACCTACGTCTATTTTAGGTGGCTCTATTTTCAATTTGGACAAAATGCAATTGCTGTTTGGGACTCTGCTATGTCTGTACCAGTTTTGAACAGATACCATTGTCTTTGGAAGGATTTCCTTTCTTCTGGTAGGGAACCTACGTCTATTTTAGGTGGCTCTATTTTCAATTTGGACAAAATGCAATTGCTGTTTGGGACTCTGCTATGTCTGTACCAGTTTTGAACAGATACCATTGTCTTTGGAAGGATTTCCATTCTTCTGGTAGGGAACCTACGTCTATTTTAGGTGGCTCTATTTTCAATTTGGACAAAATGCAATTGCTGTTTGGGACTCTGCTATGTCTGTACCAGTTTTGAACAGATACCATTGTCTTTGGAAGGATTTCCATTCTTCTGGTAGGGAACCTACGCCTATTTTAGGTGGCTCTATTTTCAATTTGGACAAAATGCAATTGCTGTTTGGGACTCTGCTATGTCTGTACCAGTTTTGAACATATACCATTGTCTTTGGAAGGATTTCCATTCTTCTGGTAGGGAACCTACGCCTATTTTAGGTGGCTCTATTTTCAATTTGGACAAAATGCAATTGCTGTTTGGGACTCTGCTATGTCTGTACCAGTTTTGAACAGATACCATTGTCTTTGGAAGGATTTCCATTCTTCTGGTAGGGAACCTACGCCTATTTTAGGTGGCTCTATTTTCAATTTGGACAAAATGCAATTGCTGTTTGGGACTCTGCTATGTCTGTACCAGTTTTGAACATATACCATTGTCTTTGGAAGGATTTCCATTCTTCTGGTGGGGAACCTACGCCTATTTTAAGTGGTTCTATTTTCAATTTGCAATTTCACCAGAAATGTGTAGTTCGTATGCAGACCTAATATGGCTGCAAGAGCAACTATATTATAGTTATCTTTGTGTGTTGTCCAATTTTTAAATAAATTGTTGCTGTTGACTATTGCGGTTGTGTAGTCTCTTCAGGTGTGTTGCTTGCTGCCATCATAGCTATGTACGATAACATTAGGCAGGTGTAGTTTCTTCATCTTTATTCATCATTCCTAAAGATGATGGAAGCAGGCTCCCTAAGGAAACAATACAAATAGGACGCATATTACTCATCCATTCATACATGCACATACATGAACAGATTACAATGGTTGTCCCTAACATAGATCAATGGACATATAGATACCTATCTAACTAAATCTGATATTATGCTCATTTGACATGGCTACTGAAATTACTTTCAAGCTCTGATAAAGTCCTGTGTGAATACCAACAGATAAAAAATGTAAGATCAACAGGGGTTTTGAGATATTGTATCTTGATGAGCCATTATCATTTTACTAGCTAGCTTCGCCGGCTCATTATCACTTTGCAAAGTTCGCTACTTGAAACGGAAAATTTAAATAATAAACATTTCATTCATAATGTTGATATAAACATGAATTAAAAACTTTCACATTTATTCATATAGATAGATAAACATTAACATTTTGGTAATTTTGATACCAATTTATTTATCGCCATAATAAAAGAAAAGAAAAAATCAATTTTCCTGAGTGATGGTATGTGTATGTGTGTAACTGACAATTTAGAACTGCTTTGCAAGTTTTTGAAGATCGCCCTGAAGAAAAGGTCGGAAAAATAACATTTGAACACAAATGCTAGACATTTGGCTACAAAATAAAACAATATTCCTAAGCAGAATTACTTGTTTTATTAAAATAAATAAAAAATCATTCAATTAAAAATCAATAACAAAGAATAGTTAATTAATAAAATGTCATTTTGTACAATCAATATGCAAATTAATAATATTTACGACTTATAAATAAGCAGTATATAAAAAGTAGTTTTGCTATTGTGTAAAATTGAATGAACTTGAAATAAAGCCTTTTTATCTCACCATTAATGTGAGAAATAGGCCCAACTTTTGCATTTATTCATATAAATATATAGTATGTATATATAATTTTTATTGTAGCAGTCAAATTGTATGAAAGAAATATTTATTTTTTTAATGAAGAAATAAAAATAAACAGGTGATAAATTATATTTTTTAATCATGTAAAAATGGTGTGGTTAGGGTTTTTTTTAATGAAAATTATTTTTGGTTTCGTTAGGGTTTTGGTTTATGGCGTTGTTAGTGTTTAGGGTTAAGGTTTCTTTTTTACTGAAAATGATTTTTGGTTTCGTTAGCACTTGTCAATTAAGTCATTTTCTATATCAACCTTAGTAAAAGTGTGTATCTTTCTCCCAGTTGACTACTCTTAAGCCCTGATAGTATAACTAGCCTAGGAGAAGGAAAACTCTGTAACAACACAAGCCCTTCACTGCTTATCTAAGTATTGCTTTCATTCATCTTCAATTTCTCTGTGCCCTTGAAAAGCAATGCTGGGTCAGAAGTGTGGTTAGAGGTTGTGCAACCCTTGCTTCACTGTAATGTACTCCTCACACTGATACTCTTGCAAAATGTATTCACTGTTTACGATAGGGAATAATGCCATAAAAATGGCTATGGTATATAATTATGAATGTTATAAAATAGATTCCCAAACTGTCTATTTTTATAGAATTGCACCTGTTGGACACCTTCAAAAATGGCAGGTGAAAATGCAAGCAGCAATGTTGGCAGTTTATACCTACTCCACCACTTCATACCACCTTCTCTCATCACTCCGCCAACATTTCATCACCCTACCCACTCCATTCCGCCAGTTTACCTTTCAATGTTCATCAAATTCAATATAGATAAATATAATTTACTTATTTTCATATATCTCCATTTTTTTAATTAGATTAATTTTTCACAGTGACGACTCTTCCATTCGAAATATATCAGAATGAAATTTGACATTTTAATATTGCATGAAGTTTTGAAGTTTTACCCTCCCCCCCCCCTCTTTTTTTTTTTGAACATTTGTATTTAAACTAATTTTTTTAGGAAAATGATTGTTTTTGATAATGTTGTTATCTTTCGGTGCCCAATTCTAAAACTTGAGATCGTAGAAATTCTTGTTGTTGATAATATTTTATGATGTTGTCATACTATTTGATGCTACTGGTAATATGTAATATTCATATTTCATGGTGTTGTCATACTATTTGATGCTACTGGTAATATGTAATATTCATATTTTATGATGTTGTCATACTATTTGATGCTACTGGTAATATGTAATATTCATATTTCATTATGCTGTCATACTATTTGATGCTACTGGTAATATGTAATATTCATATTTCATGGTGTTGTCATACTATTTGATGCTACTGGTAATATGTAATATTCATATTTCATCATACTATTTGATGCTACTGGTAATATGTAATATTCATATTTCATGATGTTGTCATACTATTTGATGCTACTGGTAATATGTAATATTCATATTTCATCATACTATTTGATGCTACTGGTAATATGTAATATTCATATTTTATGATGTTGTCATACTATTTGATGCTACTGGTAATATGTAATATTCATATTTCATGGTGTTGTCATACTATTTGATGCTACTGGTAATATGTAATATTCATATTTCATGGTGTTGTCATACTATTTGATGCTACTGGTAATATGTAATATTCATATTTCATGGTGTTGTCATACTATTTGATGCTACTGGTAATATGTAATATTCATATTTCATCATACTATTTGATGCTACTGGTAATATGTAATATTCATATTTCATTATGCTGTCATACTATTTGATGCTACTGGTAATATGTAATATTCATATTTCATTATGCTGTCATACTATTTGATGCTACTGGTAATATGTAATATTCATATTTCATTATGCTGTCATACTATTTGATGCTACTGGTAATATGTAATATTCATATTTCATTATGCTGTCATACTATTTGATGCTACTGGTAATATGTAATATTCATATTTCATTATGCTGTCATACTATTTGATGCTACTGGTAATATGTAATATTCATATTTCATTATGCTGTCATACTATTTGATGCTACTGGTAATATGTAATATTCATATTTCATTATGCTGTCATACTATTTGATGCTACTGGTAATATGTAATATTCATATTTCATTATGCTGTCATACTATTTGATGCTACTGGTAATATGTAATATTCATATTTCATTATGCTGTCATACTATTTGATGCTACTGGTAATATGTAATATTCATATTTCATTATGCTGTCATACTATTTGATGCTACTGGTAATATGTAATATTCATATTTCATTATGCTGTCATACTATTTGATGCTACTGGTAATATGTAATATTCATATTTCATTATGCTGTCATACTATTTGATGCTACTGGTAATATGTAATATTCAGTACTACCTGTACACATGTGTGTTCATCTGGTTCAAACTTAAATTCCGTCAATCTTTCACTTTTAATCAATAAATTATATCTAATATAAAAAGAAAAAAGTCAGTGTTTTCATTGTTTCTTTGTAATCGATAGCTTTTTTCCTACAAAATCAATATTTGATTCTGGTCCATCAGTTTTGCTTGTGGATAATTGCAGCATGTTGTTAAGAATAAAATGTAATTTGATTTAAGCCTTCCAAAAAATACTTTGTCCGGGTATGAATTATTTTCAAATGACCGCCATCTTAAAAAACAGCATGTAACTCTGTATTCGTCCATACTAATTTACTATTACTATTACTTCCCTTTGATTGGAACAAAAAATAATATTTTAAAGAAAAAAAAAAGCACAGCATAGTTTAAAAAAAAAACAAATGAAATTGCAAATAAATTCGCTACTGGGCAACGCTGGTTTAGATATATCAATTATGTCATAAAATAATATAACTCTTCAAATTTGACATAAAAAAGTAAAGATTTGAAAGAATAAAAGCCGGGTTAATGCACATGTGCAGTAACGTTTTTTTTGTGTGTTTGTTTTTATTATGTTACTACTGATGAAAAGGTTCCTCTAAAATTTATAACCTTGTTTATAATATTGCGTGTTGTTATGATGGTGAGTGTTATGTAATCTAGTACTACCTACCACAAAGTCGAGTTATCCATCACAAAATTTGTACTTTCTTAGATTAGGACCCACGCTTAAATCGACTTGGCGTCGGTACTTTCCGAATGTTTACGTTAACTGCCAGAAAGTACCAAAGCAGTTAGCCAATCCATGTGCAAGAAAATAAGCAGACGACATGTCAACATTTCAACTGATTGGAACGTGAAAGTACTGCAAAGAATTTTCACAAGCTATCATTGGCTGTTGCATCTCCCAAAGAAGTGATTAACTTTTGTCAGGAAGAAAAACTGATCGTAAAATTTTAAAAAGTTCAGGAAAAAAAACTTTAATACCTAATCCTTAATCCTAACGAAACCAAGATAATTTTCAGTAAAAAAAAAAAAATCCTAACGACGCCATAAACCCTAACGAAACCAAAATAATTTTCAGTAAAAAAAAAAAAACCCTGAATCCTAACGATGCCATAAACCCTAACAAAACCAAAAATCATTTTCAGTAAAAGAAAAAAACCTTAACCCTAAACCCTAACGACACCATAAACCCTAACGAAACCAAAAATAATTTTCATTAAAAAAAACCCTACCCCTAACCCCTAACCCTAACAACGCCATTTTTATATGATAAAAAAATATAATTTATCACCTTTTTATTTCTTCGTTAAAAAAAAAAAATATTTCTTTCATACAATTTGACAAAATGTATTATTTGATTTTTTTACTTTAATTTTTTTCTTTAAATGTTGGTTAATGTTTGTTTTTTCCCCACTTGTAAATCCAGCCTCGTTTTTGATTTTTTTGGACGCAGGTAAGCTTGCCGTCGATACTTTCCAGTGGTTTATGTAAATATCCGGAAAGTATAGACGCCAAGTTGATTTTAGCCGGGTCCTAATCTAAGAAAGCACTATAAAGTTAAATTATAACATTAAGATTTAGGGGATAATTCCATATTATTGGAAGGAGAAAAAGGATAATTATCTCATTTTCAAAATAATTTAAGGGTGAAGAGTTAGAGGACACGTGATTTGAAAATACTACACTTTTAGGTAACCAGTCGTCGTTGAGAACCCAGACTCTTCACTTAGACGGTGATATTAGTTTATAAGAAGGTTTAGTAATGTAGATAACTTGGACCATGCATAAACACAGACTGAGGAAGGTACAAAGACTTTAATATGTGGACTGCTGCATCAAAGAGAGAAAAAGGTAGACAGACAGATAGACAGCTTGTGTCGCATTTTCCCTTGCTATATTGTGCGTGTCTCTCTCCATCAGAAACGGCGCCTTCTACGCGTCCCATCTGCTTAAAGTGTTGCCAGGAAGAGAAAGAATTCTCTCTTTCCAGTAGTCATGTGATTTCATCAACTTTTGTTTCTGGGGTCACCTCTGATCCCTAGGTGTCACTCAATTTTTTCCATTCAAACTTACAGCCTCTATTTTTCTATTAGATCAGCTATTTCATTTTCTGCAAGATTCTTCTTCCAAAGACCTCCCATCAACCTGGAGCCGACCTCACATGCTTTTTTCACTATCCTTTTTATAGGGATCTTCAATTATTTCAACAACACTGACTCTTCCCGCATGGCCTAACTATGGCAAGTGTGGGAGGTTGTTTCCAATGCTCATATTAGTCTGCATCAAGTTACATAAACAAGTCCACATCTCATATTTTTACTTCAAACATATTTCGAAATTCTTCTGCCTCTGATATGTGCTCTGAAACACCCCTCACCTTCGTCTAACACTCACCCCATTGGGTCTGAGGGGCCGGTTTCAACATGGAGCCCTGACTATTTTAACACTAACCCTTCCCACATGACTCTAGGAATGGCAGTAAAAGCGAGAAGTTGCACACTGGGTTGCATCGCACTGCGACTGTAGGTGCATTATTTATTTTTTAAATCGTCTCATAACATTTAAAGACACATCCATGCGGTTTTTCCGGGGGTTCAAATATT
Source organism: Sepiola atlantica (assembly GCA_963556195.1). Taxonomy (NCBI): domain Eukaryota; kingdom Metazoa; phylum Mollusca; class Cephalopoda; order Sepiida; family Sepiolidae; genus Sepiola; species Sepiola atlantica. The sequence continues at coordinate 107,850,941 of OY744529.1, forward strand.
ACACACAGTGACTTATGGGATGAAGTAAAAAATTATAGACAGAGAAGAATAGTGAACGACTCAAAGAAGCAGTGCATATGTTGGGCGACAATGACCTCTCCTAAGTAGACACGTCTTGTCACCCATTATTCTGTAAAACGCAGGTTTGGCTTCATAACTTCTGGTAACTGCGAATATCTCTTGTTGAGCTTATTTCGTTATTTTTCACGGAAAAAAATTTCCATACTGAACCCGACACAAAAAAAAAAACAAGAAACATGTTTCGGAATTGTTTAGACAAGGATTAATAATTTGTATTTGGATTATTCCGACTACTGTTCTCACCTTGGATGTTATTTTTACATCGTTTCTGTCAATGTAACCTTTGACCTTCTTCAAGCCTCCTACAGAAAAATGTCATGACCCAGAACTGTGTGTATGCAATTCCACATGTGGACAAATATACAAACCCTAACCCGCCGGCCACTAAAAGTAAGGCTAAAAGAACATCGGAAAGCCGTAATATGTGGATATATTGAAAAGTTAGGTATGACTGACCACATATGGAAGAAAAAGGGGAAACCATCTACCCTGATGGGATGAAGTAAAAATTATAGACAGGGAAGAATGGTGTACGACTCAAAAAAGCAGCGCATATGTTGGGCGACAATGACCTCTCCTAAGTATACATAGTATAAAATTTAATACAATATGGGAACTATTAATCATAAGTAATAGGTTAAAACACCATTAATAATTTTTTATAGATATATATATATATATATAGTATTAAGTAGCAATATATAGTAGTAAGACTACTCATCTAAACAAGAATAGATTTAAGGCTTCTAAAATTGTCCGCAAGGACCCGTGACACAACGGATAAAAGTGCTAAGTAATAATCAGTTCTAAGTGACAGTCTTCTGGAGGTTACGGTTCAATCCTCAGTACAGGCGATACTAAGAATATAATTACGAATTACATAAAATTTCTACCTGGTCATGGCTGACGGAACGAGAACAAGCTACCCCCGTGGATTAAATAAAGGGTTCTGTTTGAAATTCTGTACAGATTCCGGAGTTTGACGCACCTGAAGAAAGTTGGAAGTTACATCGGCCGAAACGTTGTGAGAATAACATTCAAAATGAGAACAGTAGTTCAAATAATCTAAATACAACAAGAAAAGCATCTCTATTTAATTGTTGAAGGGTTTCACGTATGTATGACGGTGTTTTCCCTAAAACGAATCAACATTTTTATGCATATTTATTTTTCAGTTTCAATCATACATTTCTTTGTGATTTTTAGGTAAACCACTTAAAAATAGAAGTTTTAAGAAAAGCATGTGAGTAAATAGCATCTTTGTGAAAAGCGAAGATCACAAAAGTGTTGCCAGGAAGAGACAGAATTCTCTTTCCCTGGAAGTCACATGATTTCGTCGACTTCCATTTCTGGGGTCACCTCTGACACCTAAGTTTCACTCAAACTTTTCCATTCAAACTTACAGCGTTGATCATGTAACAATAAGAAATACAAGTTTTTAAATTTAAGCATCATAGCAATTTAAAAAAAACGAATGGAAACTTGGTTGAATTTGGACTGTAACGTTGTTTTAGTTTTTATTTAATATATTGTTACTGTTAAATACAGCTCTATATACTTTTTTTCTTGTTATTTTAAGTAAGCAAATAAAAAAATGAACAAAAAATGCCCCCAGAGCCATCACTGTTGAATCCATCACTACCAGGGATTTCTAGCAACCCATTTTTCTTGTGGTCTGGGAGGGGAGGGGGGGAGTGGTGATCACAGAAACGGTTCTCTTTATACTATCATAAATGTTTGTTTGTTTTAAGAAATGGCCAAACTTTGTTGCCAGTCAAAAGAAATAAAATGGAACAAAAGCAAATTCAATATAAAATCAGGATCCGATGGATTAAGGAGATAAATCCTCACATTTACAGTAAAGATTGACGACTTACTGGAGATTTCATTTTCAATTAATATAAGATCAAGCATAAATAGTAAAAAAAAAATCAATATATCTGTCTCTCTATATATATGTATATATATATATATATATATAAATTATTAATATTTATTTAAATATATATATATATATATATTTTTGTTTTTTGTTCATTATCTATGTACGTATACGTTTCGTCCTTTTTTTAATCGGGACTCATCAGCATAGAGATATAACTATTCACTACCGGTTGCGCAATTCGAAACCCAGGGCTACGAGTATTTTGCAACTCAAATCCTGACACCTAGAACCACTCGGCCACCACTGGATAGCTAAATAAACAGTGATAATTTTAACACTTATTTCGGCGGCTTGACGAACTCCATATCTGTGTGTTGATTTTTGTATGTTCCCTATATAAAGAAAGGTTAGAGAATCTACATGAAATCTAAAAGGATATTCTAATGTAAAATTTACCGGGGAACACAATGGAAGTATTATCGAATCTCTAAGTGCACCCCTCAATGGACTATAAACTTCAAATATATCTCATTTTTATGAAATTTAAATGATGTGTATAAAATTTTCTGGGGAAGACAATGGAAGTGGTCTCGAATCTCTACGTTACCCTCTATGTTAAGAATGTCAATGTGCCCCCACCTCTAAGTGACCCATGGGAACAGAACCCTCTTAAAACTTCAAATATGTATAATCCATTTTTATTATGAGTGGTTTTTTGTCAAGTCAACTTAACAAATGTCTGAATTGTTAAGTTGGGAATGTATCGGGCTGAAAATCTCGAGTGTGCGCTTTTGATTCTACCCTCCGATTTAAAAAAAAATTGTATGAAATTATAGAATATATTTTTCTTTTTTATCCTAAAATAATGTAAGTGAAAAATTTTGTATAGTTAGTATGTAACACCTCTCCTTCTCTCTATCTGCCTCTCTCTTTCTCTTTATCACGCTCTATGTATCTAGATCTATGTATATATTCTATATCTTCTATTTAATAAAAGAGCATTTGTGTGTGTAACTGTCCGTTTATTATTTTTCTTTTTTATAAAAAAAATTGATATCGCATCTTAATGCTTCAAAAGGTATTTATTTTACCTATTCCTTCTTAAATTTAACAATAGATGCTTTAAAAAAAAAAAAAATATGAACCTTAAACACTTATACAAATCATGTGCTGCATTCACGTTCTTCATATTTGATGATGGGAAACAACATCTTGCCCATTTGGCCCGGCTGTATAACAACAAGCCGGTAAAGAGATAAAAAATACAAATCCGATGACATCAGGATATATTACACACCGAGGATGCCAGGTTTTGGCGAAATATCTGTATCACTTTAAACTAACAAAAAAAAAAAAAATGCTAGTTTTAATAAAAAAAAAAAAAAAAAATCGGTTTCGATTTATTATTTTTCTTTTTTATAAAAAAAAATTGATATCGCATCTTAATGCTTCAAAAGGTATTTATTTTACCTATTCCTTCTTAAATATATATATATATATATATATATATATATATATATATATATATATATATATATATATAATAATCCAGGTAAAACATTCACAGGGTAGTAATCCAAAGAATTTTAACCGGGTTTATAAAAAGTGCTCAATATCAAATAGAGCTTTTATATATGATTATTTTTATTTACACAGACATGTACAAAATCTGCGACACTGGCATGTCGATGTTATCGATCAACATTTATTATAAACTGAGATCTCATCAGGCAGAGTTAGAATCCGATCTTAACCTTAGATCATATTTGGAAAGAATATATATATATATATATATAGTAAATATGTTAAGAAGGCTGAGGGCAATGCAAAATGCCGGATTGAATATAAACTGGAAAGAAGAAAAATAATAAATCAGAGTGGGTTTACTCTACTCTCTGGCGTTCATTTTAGCGAATTCTCCACACAGACGGATTTTTCCTTTGTTGTCTATTTTTGACAAAGGGAAGATTTTCCTGAAATATTAAATGATTCTTAATCATCATCCGGACAACACAAACAGCCGACACCACACTTGCTGTTATGTTAGATTGTAAAGAAAAATAAATAGTAAGTCCTCCCCTTTGATTTATTATTTTTGTTCTTTCCAGCTTATATTCAATCCGGCATTCTGCATTGCCCTCAGCCTTCTTAACATACTACATTTACTACAATTTACTATTATTTACTACAATTCCCAGCAATGTTGCAAGCAAACTACTCTTTTCTATTATATATATATATATATATATATATATATTAGTAGTTTATGAAAATATATTTATAGCAATTAAGTTACACAGAAGCGCCCGCGTTTCATCACCATAGGGAATCGTCAGGCTAAAATACATGGAATTCGTATTGCTGAGTATTTTTATATATCCGCGTGGTGTTTAGTCTAGCTAGCTAACCAATCAGATTCATTGTTATTCCATCCCACGGATTAATGTTTTCATTAGTCAATGGTAGGGCTTCTCTCAAACAAAGGTTCGACTGATTTGACAGTTTCTTTTGTTTTGTTTTGTATAAGGTGACATACTCCTTTTGTAAATGTGTCGAGTTAACAGGTGACCTTATTTTAACACGTGCGTGCTTGAAATAGTTTCATTTCTATCTTTTATTATTCGTTGCTATTTTAAGTGTTGGTTTAGTTTAGTCTTTTATTTATTTAATCATTATTTGCATTTGTTAGTTAGCCTAATTATATATATATATATATATATATATATATATAATTTTAGAGTAAGGCCACCTGTTAATTCGACCTATTTGAAAGTTGATGCACCAAAAAGCCTCTCAAACAAAAGTCTGTCGAGCCTTTATTTGAGAGGAGTTTAACCATTGGCCAATGAAAATAATACCAACAAATCTGATTGGTTAGTTACACTACTTAGATATAAAAACAATCGCAAACAATACATCCATGCATTTAGCCTGATGATTTCCTGCAGGAATGAAACATGAACATTTTTGTGTAGCTTACTTTCCATATATTTATTTGCATACTATATATATATATATATATATATATATATATATATATATATATATATATATGTGTGTGTGTGTGTGTGAATACAATATCAATTTAGTAAAATGGGATATTTAGCTTTTTGCAAGTAACTTACATATTTCTCATGCGAATTTGAATAAGTTGTGACAGTTCATATAAAATGAATTATTTCACTGACAAACCAACTTTTCCGAAATTGGAAGATTATTAGAAGCAAGACTACAATAAAGACCCCAGCTCAGTAACACAACACGCGGAACAATTTTGGAAGTCACCGGTGTCTTCTGGTTGACCTCGCAATACACATGGTCACTATTTACAAAAGAACTTGTATATAAACCTTTTATTTATTATAATAAATGCAGTATATTTCGGAATTTTTTTTTCTTTTAACATGTTAATATTTATTTTAAGCAGAGGGTCCATAAATAAAACATATAAAATATTAACATGTTTTCTTTTAAAACATGTTTTTGTGTCACTATTTACTGGCTGATTTCATACGAGACAAGTAAAACTATTTTAAAATGCTTAGCCTAGTTTAGTGATATCAACCGGTGTCGCCTAATTCAATTAAAAAAATAGGGACATCTTATTAAAATTACTTACTGCCTATCTACCCCATTTTCCTTCTCTATAATTATTAGACGAGACAAAATTAAATCAGCCACTATTTTAAATTAAAAATAATAATAAGAATAATAAATAAAATTAATAAATAAACGAAGAACTGTTTCAATTGTCACATTTTAAAATGTAGACGTCCGTATTTTACGCGAACGGTTTGCCGGCGTATTTTTTAAGAAATTCCATTATTTCACTCGCTTTGTATTCATTTTTGCCATTAAAGACCTGAAGATGATTCCGGAGACAATCGAAAGCGTTAGTCAAACACATGGATCCTTCATCAATTCATTCCATCTACACGTCAAAAAGATCATTCGACGAATGGAAAAAATAAAAAAAGGAATCACTAAACAGAAGAGTTCTGTCGTCTTCAATAACATATGCCTTAATATATATATATATATATATATATATATATATATATATATAAAAACATATATATATATATATATATATATTTCTCTCTTTTTCTTTCTTTCTCTCTCTCTCTTTAAACATCACTTTTTCCCTTGTCCAGAGGTCAGACGTTTTTTTTTATATTTTACAAGCTCATTCTCAAGTCCTCACGGTTAAGCGGGCCAACATAGATCTACATACACTTTATTCCACAGCGTGGCTATCCCTGTTTTGTTTTTGTTGTTGTTTTTGTTTTTCAAAAAAATAGTCTTCAAAACTAAACTTTGTAAACAAAACAAATTAACGATTTAAACTAGATGTCATATCCTAAAATCTTTAAATGGTTAACAACCTCGAGGGAGGAGGTACAATGGTGAGAAGAGCTCAAGGCGAGAAGCTGCCAGTCACGATGCTTTGTTTTCTCTCCCTACAAACTGAATTTCTGACAGTTGAATAAAAGTACTTTGGGCCCCTTTTAGAAGGTCATCAGAAATCAATTTCGTCATTGTCTGTGCTTTACTTTTCTCTTCTACTTTGCCTTTCTTTCCCCTTTCTTTCCCTGTCAATTATCTTTCCTTATTCACTTGTAATGTTATCTCCGATGTGAAAACATCTTTTTCCTCTTGGCTTTTGCATATCAAAAGGATGTATATAATAAAATCATTTTTACAATATATCCTCATATGGAATGAAAAAAATACTTTTTATTTTATTTTAACATAAAAGACGTTCTTGTAATCTTGATACAACACACACACACACACACACACACACACACACACATATATATATATATATATATATATATATATATATGAGAGAGGGGGGTGATATTTAAACAAACGTTGTTGAAAGAAATGCATTTTTATTCATCAACTCTTCCAGGGGTCAACCTGACCTCATCTGTGGTAGTGTATTTCATATCAAGTCGAGGATCCGTCCTCGATAGTCAGTCCGACAGGGTCTGGCCCATTTGAGATAGATGGCCTTTTTTCTTGGTGGGCTGAGGTATGCTCTGTGCAGTACTAGGAGGTCCACCCTCCCAGGCTTTACCTTCTCACCCTTTGAGAAGCGATTAGTTTATTGCTAATCGCCTGAGGCGCCACAGGACTTTGGTGCTGGCTTTTCGATTCCCGCCTTCTGCCCTTGTGTCGCATCTTCCCGCAGTGGGAGGGAGGTAAATATTGACTCTTCAAGGGATCTAACAATTTTTCTCAATTTTTGAGATAAAACGAAACATCCAAAAAGTGGTCATGTGTTGGTTATTATTCAAGCTTTCAACACACATAAGTCATCATCAGGACACAATAGAATATATCTTGTGGGCTGACCCGTACAATTTGAAAATCTAAATAATTTCTTTCTTTGGTACTTATCCAGATTAAGACCCAAGCTAACTCTAGCCCTAACGCTAACCCTAACCGACACCAAGTCGATTTTAGCTTGGGTCCTAATCTGGATATGTACCCTTCCTTTTTTTAAAAATGTCAAATATGGATGCTAATTAACACAAAAGTAACGGAATAACATATATTTTGGAAGTTTTTATAATTTGCATTTTGAGGATTATTCAGACTTGGTTATACTTTTCACAACGTTTTGCCCGATGTAACTTCCAACTTTCTTCAGATGGAACTTTCGGAATTTCGAAGTCTTTGTCAAATTCGGGAACCGATGTGGAATTTCGGAAGACATCTCAACGAAACGGTGGTTATGTTGAGCGATAATAGCAGACCTAATATAGAATTGAATACAATATGGGAACCAATAATTATGAATAGTAGATCACCAATAATCATGATACTAATAATACCAATAATCATTATACTAATAATACCAATAATCATTATACTAATAATACCAATAATAATATTACTAATAATACCAATAATCATGATACTAATAATACCAATAATAATATTACTAATAATACCAATAATCATGATACTAATAATACCAATAATCATGATACAAATCTAAAACAAGATTAGGTTTAAAGCTTCCAAAATGCATACTAGAATTGAACACGTAGCACAACGGATAAAAGTGTTGATTAACAATCAGTTGTAAGTGACAGTCTTCTAGAGGTTAATGGTTCAATCCCTACTAGAGACAATAATGATCAAGAATAATTTATAATTAATTAACATTTCTATCCGGTTATGGCTGATGGAACGTAAGCAGTCTACCTCCATAGATCAAATAAAGGTACAAGTTTGAAATAATATGAATAATATATAGTTACTTACATAATTAGTTAAAGTAATAATTCTATTCATTAATTTTAATTTATTTTTATTTTTATTGTTGCATTGTTTAAAAATTATATCATTCATATTTGAGTGAATGTGATGTGAATGGTAATTTATTTTGTTTGAGTTGAGGTGTTTTTACATTTTACAAAAGTCTTGCTCTCTGCAGATAGTACCGAGACAACTTTGGTGCCAATCTCTTCTGCAAATTCTCTGTTCCACAAATGGCCATAACCTATGAAAAGGCATTGACAGTTCTTGCTTCTTTCTTCCTCACTCTGTCTTCGGGCTATTTGGTTCACTGTTAGCAGGAAGTGCCTTGGCACACTCTTGGCAGTTCTGCGTACAATTCCAGTGGACTTGAGGAGACAACCACTTCCGGTAGTTGACTGTTCTTTGGATGGCATTATTGGCATAAATCCGATTGGAGGCTGCAGATAATTCTGTGGAATTAACAGTCTGTATAGAAGTAAGTATGAGAGGGTTAGGGTATGAGAGGTGGATACCAAACGTCTTTCTTTATTACAACTAATTTTAATACATTGTGTTAGAAAGACATTAAAAGCTGAGCTAGACTGCCTTGTCATATGTTAGGGTTAGATACGTTTATAATAGATGTATCTAAAGGACTACTTTCTGAGGTCCGTTTTAGACTGAATATTGACCGTTGTTCTGTTATTAATTGTTGGTCCCGTGATTTATAAAATCGGGGGACGTATGTTTTGAGGCATTTCAGTCCGTCCGTCCGTCCGTCCGTCTGTCCATCCGGATTTTTCTCTGCAACCATCCATTGAATTTCTCTGAAATTTTGCATGAAGTTGTAACTTTTGTCAGGTTAGAAAGTGACATTCTCCGATTTTTGAAAAAAAATCTGCTTAGCACCCCAGGGGGTCAAAAGGCCCCGAAACGGCAAAAAATGACATCTTTTGCCCCATAACTTTTCATCCATCCATTCAATTTCTCTGAAACTTGGCCAAAATATGGAGGCAATTGTTCCTAATAGAAAATAAGTATCGCTGACCTTGGAAAAAATCTGGTTCGCGCCCCCAGGGGGTCAAAAGCCAGAGATTGGAGCTCAGTCAATCACCTACCATGAAAATAACGATAGAGTAGAGAAAGACTAGCAACTTCTCTGAGAAAGTGGTTGTAGGAAAGATAAGAGAACATCCCCTACTAGATTTTTAAATCGTTTTGTTTTTACTCTGTCAAGGCAGGAAAGGGTGCTCTGAGCAGCACCTTCTCACATATGGTAAGAGTACCCAATATTAGGACGTATTTGACTCTTACACAGGTAGAGGATTGCGCCAGGAGTGAGATACCTTCTAGAGTGGTAGAATGATCCAACCATTTTTCCAGCGACCTTGGCAACGGATTTGATGTAAGTCTTCCATGTCAAGTCTGAAGTGTAGGTCAGTCTAATAATAAGCTTATCAAAGCGGGGGGGGGGGGGGCTTCCTCAAAGAGAGAGATTCATTTCAATTGAGACAAAGTGAGGATAATGAAAGAATTGATGAGAGTGCTTCGGTTAGTAGATGTAGAACAGTTGAGGTAGCAGGATCGGTTGGCAGGGGAAGGCCAAAGAAAACATGGGAGGATGTGATAAGGATGGATTTGAGAGAAAAAGGGATAATTAAAAACCTGGCCAGAAATAGGTTTTCTTACATCATCCATTAAAACAGGTGAGAATAACCGTACACAGTGGATGACGTCACTGAAGTATGATGTCATCCATTAAAAAAGAGATGTTGGATCACAAAATAATGACGTCATCCATCAAACCATTGGGGAAGAGGTCCTTTATGGCTTCTTATTTAGATGACCCATTATTTTAAGGGTCACAGGTCGTCTATTAGATAAACCTCCTTACTAAAACTGTGGATCTTGTTTGTTGATCTTGCTATCTCATCCCGTGCAGAATCGATGATTTTATCATTCTTTGACACAAAAGGCGAATGACGTCATCCATTAAAACAGATGACATCACCATAGGCAGATGATGTCATTTATCAAACCAGAGAAAGAGTGGAGAAGAGATACTTTCTGATGTTTTATCTTGACGACATCGTAGAGTCACAGGCCGTTTACTCGACGAACTGCCTAGACCCCTGGGATGGGCCTAGTAAACAAGATTTTGTAGACATTGATATTTTGTTTGTTTGCATCTTGTCAGAGTGCACACTGGATGAGATCACTAAAGGCAAATGATGACATAAGGCTAGCATTTATCCTTTACGATGTCATCCATTAGTGACATTGAAGGCAAGTAAGATTTGCAATTTAAAGAAATCATAATAATAATGAAAAAAGGTAAAAAACAGGAAAACTCATTTCACTTTTGTATTCATCTCATCTTGTTTTTAGTCGTATACATATCCGCATTGTAATCTCTTCCTTTGAATTATATATATAAATATATAATTAATATTTATATATAAATATTAATTATTTATTACCTACAGACATCGATGTTTCATGCTAATGCAATCTTCAGTGCAGGGAGTTAATTCTCAACGGTCGGCGGGCTCGAACTTCGATCACAAATTGCCACTGATTCGCAGTCAAGAGCGTTAACCCCACGGCCATAGCAAATTAGCTAATAATTAAGGAGGAATTTAACTTTGTAAATACCGAGTCGGCGGGTATTTTACACGAGCAGTTGAAAGTGATCTACAACAACAAACTGTGTTGGAACTCGCATGAAGCTATTAGTACTGCTTGTTATTAAACTCACTCAGAGTGCCCGGCCTTTAGTAAAGGGGGCTTATAATAATATTTATAAATAAATATTAATTATTTATTAGCTAGCAATAAAATTATATATATATATATATATATAATTTTATTGCTAGCTACCATATCGCAGAATGGTTCTTGGGTGTAGTGTTTGGATAGTATTATTATTATTATTATTGTTATAATTAATGTTATTTGATATGCAAATTACCATATCACACTGTCGTCTTAAGGGTAATATATTATTATTATTATTGTTATTATTATTATTATTATTATGTAATTATTTATGTATATATTAGTGAAATTAAAGCTGAATTATTTATACATTTTATTATTGGGGAAATGGTCATTTGATCAGTACCATTGCAGAGCCATGAATTTTAAAACTGTCCTGTTTTTAAATCTCCGAAACAGTTACATGGTAAACAGCTGATGATCCCCTTTTTAATATTTCACGCTTAAGTTAAGGTCCCCTGTTTTTGTTTCACTGTTAGATACTTGAATCCCCTTTTTTATTCATGAATTTTCCAACGGTGGGTCAGCTTATACAAGTGCTAGGTCTGCGATATCTTGGATTTAGTTAGTTTTTTGTTCTCCTTTTTCAATTTCCATCGAAATGAAAATTGAAAGAGAACCAAAAAATATTATTTATGTATTCATCAACGTTTCGTCTTTATTTCAAGACTTACTCAGGATGAGTGTCTGAAGTACTTGTGTTTAATTTTCTTCAGACAATCATCCTGAGGAAGTCTTGAAATAAAGACGAAACGTTGATGAATACATAAATAATATTTTTTGGTTTTCGTTTTTCAATTTCCATATATATATATATATATAACTTTCCCAAATGTATACCTACTCGCAACCATGCACAAGTTTATGTTTAAAAGAGAAATTACATTATTAGTCCACACAACATCAGACGTCAATTCAACAAGACCACGAAGGACCCTTACGAAAAAAAATAGGGTTAATACCTTTCATTTGTTTAAAGCTCTCATGCGGCTCATGATATCGAGTGAAATTATTAGAAAAAAAGTAAAGATGAAAAAAAAAATTATTTTGATTTTAATAAAAAATATCTGCATCTAACACATGGTTTTTTGAAGGCATTTTGCCTTTTTTCGTTAAGTTATATATATATATATATATATATATATATATATATATATATGTGTGTATATATATATATGTGTGTATATATATATATGTACATATATATATATATGTGTGTATATATATATATGTACATATATATATATATGTGTGTATATATATATATGTACATATATATATATATGTGTGTATATATATATATATGTACATATATATATATATGTGTGTATATATATATATATATGTACATATATATATATATGTGTGTATATATATATATATGTACATATATATATATATGTGTGTATATATATATATATGTACATATATATATATATGTGTGTATATATATATATATGTACATATATATATATATATATATATATACTACACACAATGCTTCAAGCCAACTGCATGAACCTCTTATATTGAGATTTATTTCTTGACAATAATAAAAATTCGAAAGATAGAGAGAGTGGGGGGGGGGAGAAAAAAGAGTATATTTAACAATCTATTTATAAAAATAGTGACCCAACATGGCACTGGTGGGCTAGTCTCTCTCTCTCTCTCTCTCTCATTTATATATATATATATATTTATATATATATGAGAGAGAGAGAGTAGCAAATAATGCTTCCTTCAGTTACATATTTTTGCGAGCCTGGGAGGATGGTATTATGGTGAACGAACATATACTACACTGACCTCTAAAGGACAAAGTAATGACTGAGGGGGATGGTATAATGAGGAACGAATATTACCGCCCCCTCCCCCAAAGGAAGAGTTATACCTGATGATATGATGAAAACAGAACAGATACAAAACTACCCCCCCCCCCCCAAAAAAAAAGACGGTAATCCTGGAAGGATGGTATCATGGCGAATGAAAATAAACTACACTATTCCCCAAAAGGAGGAGGTAACTCTTGGTTGGATGCACGCCCCTCCCTCCCTCCCCAAAAATGGAGGAGTTATGTCTGATGATATCATGAGAACAGTACAGATATAACACTACCGCCCCCCCCCCCCAATAAAAAGAAAGGATATGGTAATGCCTAGGAGGATGGTATCATGATCAACGAACATATACTACACTACTTCCCAAAGGAGGAGGTAATGCCTGGTAGGATAGTATCATCAAAACAGAACAGATACTACATTACCCCCTCCCCCCAAAAAATCAAAATAAATAAAGGCGATGGTCTCATGACAAGAGAACAGATGGTACATTACCCCCTCCCCAAAGGAGGATGTAATACTTAGGAAGATTACCCTACCACTTAAAAAAAAGGAGGTAATTCCTGGAAGGACTGTCTTATAACAACAGAACCGATACTACCCTACCTACACTCATTAAACGATCATACAATAATAAATTAAATCAGGGTTTTTTCATCAATTTAAAAATGCCTAGTCATAAAATTATTTTTAGCGTTGCTCAGCCTTTTTGGCGATTGGCCTGGAACGCACTATCCTTCAATGCCATGCTGCATAGTTCCATAATAGACGTCTCTCTCGAGTGTCCTCGTTGCGACACGCTCTTAGAGGAAATGCCTGATCATGCTTTCTTTCGGTGCTGTGAGCTCCGGCAGTACCAGCTGGCATTAATTATGAGCATCCTCTGCCACTAAACGTATCCTACGTAATCGACAGTGTCAGGCCGCCGTGGGACAGGTAGAGACAAATGGTGTTTCTCGCGATCCTGGCCGTAGCGTTAATGGTGGTGTAGACGTTGTGTCTGAGAGATGATCAGGGGGTTGAATCTTTTGCTGATTAGAATCTGATCACTTTCTTTAAGCACCAGTTGAAGGTAAAGATCAGATGTGATCGAAAAAGATTATATTTCTCGCGTTTTGAAAAAAAGATGGATACAAGTAGCAAGCTTGTGTGTACGAAAAGGACTCAAGTATGAGTATGTGTTCCCTGCCTGAGCATGGTGCACGTGGTTTCTGGTCCTGTCAGACACTAGCCCTTCGGGTAAGTTTAGCCTTTTAGCTAGTCGAGTGAATGAGTTAATCTCTCCAAGATGCCGACTCCCCACTTTCAATTTTTTGTTCTCGGCCTTTCCCAAATTGCATTTATTTTGAGAAGGACACCAAACTCCATCCCGCATTCTTTTTTCTTTTTCCATTTAGAGATTTACCTGCTTGTTTTCGGTTCTTAACAAACCGGAAAACAGTGGGTAGTCTATTATTTAGAAAATGGTGGGAGGATCTTACTAACAAATTTTTTGTTTTGTTTCCTACTCAGTGTTATCCCAATGAATTTTTGTACATATAATTTTGAAAAATGAAATTTCCAACAATTTTTGGGATATCTTAAGTAGGCCGGCCCCTACAGTAAATGTGGTATTATGGTGACTGAGATGATTCTAGTTAAGAGTAGAATAGACATTTTTATCACTTTAGACTAAGGATGACCAACGATCCTCCCCTTTTCCCCACACTTTTTATGGCCTTGTGCCTAATTTGTGTAAAATGTAATTTAAAAAATATTTTCTGCAAATATATATTTCTAAGTGTAGTATCCGTTCTCTGCATCCTGGCGATATCAGATATTTTATATTGACGAAACTATTGCATATATATAAGAAATATGCCAATGCAAATTACAAATGTATATTATAGAATATTAATTTATTAGAAACTTAAAAAATATAAACGTGCAAATTAGGAACACTTAAAACTGTTTGTGGGTGTTTGTAGATTACTATGTATACGGTATTACAAAATCTTATATTGTATCACCGAATTAAATAAGCATAACCTGTTTTGATGTTAATATAGTTAGGATAGGTGGAAAAAACTTTTACATTTATTCATATATATATATATATATATATATATATATATATATATATTAGGAAATGACCTCTAGGCTGTAGTGAATTGGAGTCATAAATGGTTGGTAACTTTTAATGCCGCAAAGACAAAGCTACTTTCCTTCAATAACTACAAGAAACCTCTTCAACCACCGATTGTCATGGCAAATAACACCTTACCAGAGAGTTCATCATTCAAACCCCTCGGCCTAACATTCACCGGTAACATGAATTGGAAAAAATACATTGAAGACATTGCCAAGGCTGCAGCAAAGAAGGTGGGCTTCCTCTACCGTGCTAGTAAACTCCTCACAGGTGACATTATCCTGTATCTCTATAAAGCCACCATCCGCCCATGCATGAAGTATTGTTGTCACATCTGGGCTAGTGCATCATCCACTAGTCTCTCCCTCCTAGACAAGGTCCAAAAAAGAGTCGCCAACTTAATAGGTCCCTCACTATTCACAAAGCCCCTGTCCAATCGCCACAATCTAGCATCCTTGTGCCTGTTTTACAAATACTTCAATGGATTGTGCTCTGATGAACTGGCTGCTCCCCTGACGTAAATACACTAGACTAACTCAACAATCAGCTCCATTCACTGTGGAGGTCCCCAGATGCCAGAGAGCCTTCTACTTCAATAGCTACTTTCCTGGTGCTGCCGGCCTCTGGAACTCCCTCACTGCTCCATGTTTCCCCGACATGCAGAGGTTTAAAACTAATGCAAACAGACATCTTGCTGTACAGCTCCCAACTTAGGATGACTCCCAAAACTTACATCCTAATTCTCAGTAACCCTTGTTTGGGGTGAATTATGTTAAAAATAAATATATATATATATATATATATATATATATATATATATTGTGTGTGTGTCTATTTAAGCAGCATTCTTTTATTTATGCAAACATTGTTAAACATAACAGAATTCCACTGCTTGATTATGTTTTGTTTTTTTTTAAACAAAAAAAAAAAACACCCCCTCCCCGTTTTTTTTTAATCCCACGCTGTGCCCTTTTAATCGTTTTTAAACGACTATTGAATTAAAATTTATTTATTTTTAATCGCCTATCCGCACTTCAAATTCCCCCTGTGCTCTTTATTTTCGTTAATGTTATTGGTTTATTTATATTATCGGTTTCTCCTGGCGAGATGATAGTCGAAAGAGCTTGAGAGAGTTTGCTACAAATTATTTTCAAAAGTATTTATACATTTTGTACCTCCAAACATTTGTTTAAATTTATATGTGGGAAATAGAAACTTATTTGGAAATGTGTTGAACTTTTTAACAGGTTGTTTTAAAGAGCAGATGGAGTGGGGAAAGGAGTGGCTCCTTTTTTTAGGAGCAGAAGCCGCTCTCAAACTAGTGGAACGGGTAAAACCCTGCATATTCATATATTTGTGTTTATTTATGTTTATGTATGTGTTTATGTATGTGTTTATGTATGTGTTTATGTATGTGTTTATGTATGTGTTAATGTATGTGTTAATGTATGTGTTCATGTATGTGTTTATGTATGTGTTAATGTATGTGTTTATGTATGTGTTAATGTATGTGTTTATGTATGTGTTTATGTATGTGTTTATGTATGTGTTAATGTATGTGTTAATGTATGTGTTTATGTATGTGTTAATGTATGTGTTTATGTGTTAATGTATGTGTTTATGTATGTGTTTATGTATGTGTTCATGTATGTGTTTCGATTAGTTAGAGAATATGATCATGTGACACACATAAAGCATTCTGACAAAAAAGCAATGCATTACGATGTTGTATAATTACTTTTGAAAGAATAACGCTAGCTTTTCGGAAATCGGGTTTTGATCAATTGTTCAGAAATATATGACAACACTTCTAAAGAATGGATAAACCATGAAATTTTAGTAAAGTGTTCAGATAATCCAAATTATTATTTATTGTGATAAAACTCTATATGAAAAGATATTGAGCCCTTTATGTGTACAAAGTATGTTGTCTTGATTTGGTTTTAGAATTCAAATCAAATCAAATTTATTGGAAAAAATAGCAAAGTGCAACGAGCCATGTAAAAAGACAGTCTGAATGTTTGCTCAAGGCAACTTTGAAACTGGATACGGTAGGCATCGTTCCAACCTTCTCTGGCAGGCTGGTCCACGTAAAAAAAAGAAAAAAAACATGGACAAAGAATGCTGCCTTCTGTTGAGATGAAAGTGGCGATTGTACATTTTCTGCGAGTACTTCGAAAGGTATATTATCTGAATGACCGTTTTTAGAAGTTGATTTTTGTGTTATATAATTGGGACTTCTTGTGGAACAGAATGTACCTGTTTTCAAAACGTTTCATGAAATAAAATGTTCTTTTCTTTTTTCACTTCTTCTAGGCAGACTTTTGCCGTGCAGTTGAAGAACTTGATGGCGAAACCAAATTCATTGTTGATAGATGGGAACGGGCTGAGGTATGTACTGCGACAAATCTTTTTATTATGTCTATTTTTTTATCACTTTTTTTTTCCTTCTCCCATGATTGTCTTCTATCTCTACTCTAGAATAAAGTGTAGTATCTGTTCCGATGGATACTGCACCCCATACTGGTGTTGTCTTGGCCTTCGGGTCTTGATTTACGCCGGTCAATGGGTCTGTCCTGTGCAGTTCTAGGAGGTCCACCTCCCCTCTTTGGGGAGGAGTAAGTTTATTGCTTACCTTGGGTCACATCTTACTTGTGGGAGTAAGATAAAAACTGGCCTTGTGCCTAACTCCTGGAGAGGAGTAAATCAATACTCTAGAATTACCTGTTTTCAGCTTTTGTACTTAGCTTATACATCAGGAGGTTCCACAGTTAGTTGCTATAACAACGTCTTCAGGCAGAGAAACAAAGGTGCACAACAAATGTTAGTTGTTATACAACCCCCATCAATGTTGTCCACCTCTCAGGGGAGGGGGTCAGCAATGTTCTCTAAATACTTTTCTCACGCTTGTGCTTATGCACTCATGAAGAAAGTCACAACAATTATTTTATCGGACCGCCTGCCTTTTGGAATATCCTCCCTGCTCCCCTAACCGTATCAACTTGAAAAATTTAAATGTAATGTGAACAAACATCTTGCTGCCCAACTGCCCTTCCAGGTTGTCCCCTATAAGTCTGGCCCCTATCACAGTAATCCCTTAAGCTTCAGTGGAAATATTCCTTGTTTGGGGCGAATAACAACAACAAAATTTACATGTATCAATCCACTCATGAAGAAGGAGACGACTACCATTTTCACTTTAAATACATTTTATTTAACTTAATTATCGATAGAAACTTTTTGCGTGTTTGTTTGCTGATTCATGAATCTATGAAAAAGGGACACAATGTCAAATGTGACAATGCATGAGACAAGACTAAAGGAAATAAATGCAATAAAAGTGAAAAGTCCTTTGACGACGATGATGATGTTTTTTCATAGTTGCGTCTAGGCGATACCAGCTTTATATCATCCGCACAGAGTCGTACGTTTTCAGTTAATTCATTTGGCGGTTCATTGACATGCAGGAGAAACCGAACTGGATTCAGGACAGTTCCTTGAGGCACTCTCCTCTGTAGAAACACAGTCATTCACTTGGACACAAAACGTACGTTGGTGATGGAATGACCCGATCCATTTTATATGTGTAGACGATGCCAGCGCTAAGGACACATGCTACTCCATTTTACTGACATTTATGAACCCCTCATAGATTAATGATTTGTGATTGTGGTCTCTTGTTCATTTAACGGTCATGTGACTTGGTCAAAAGGTAAACCAATCACTGCTTCCTTTGGGGGGTCACATGAGCTGGCATATATAAAGTCAGTGTCCCTTAATGATGCAGGATTAAACAGAGCTGAAAGGGAAAAGATTACGAATAATCATAATGTCTTATGTACAACATGAAAAGAAACTGGAATCTTAGGAAAATCTCAATCACACCAGTAATTATAGGAGCAACAGGACTAATGAAAAAGAATTTCAAAAGCTATCTGGCGAGTATACCCGGTGAACCAAGTGCAAGAGAAATACAAACAATTGCACTTAAAGGGATGGTTAGAATCTTTAAAAGATCTCTAAGCTGGAGTGTCTGAAATAGCTGGTGAATGTCTGGCATTCGCTAGGATGCCCCATCTCCAGCAAAAACGGAAAGATAAGAAAAATTTTTAAAAAAATAAATAATTAGATGCTTACGGACTCCAGCCTTTATTTTCGTTTTCACTATAACGGTCGACATTGTTTAACAGTTAGTCACATTACAGCATAACCCGAGACGCAAGCAACGTCTTCTTCTTATAACTGAAAAGCAAACAATTGCACACCTGTAAACGGAACACTTCTTCACATGAGATAAATTCTGTGGATGACCAAATTTACAAACCCTCTTCCTGTATTTTCAACCTTTTACTGTTTATCATTCTGTATTACTTACCTAAGTAAAAGTGTTCGATTAATATACACGGTTGATGTTTCTTTGCTTCAAAAGCTGTCACTCACATTTCATCTTTCTGCACCTATCTTCGAGTACATTTATTATTTTGTCTTGTGCAAGAACTGAACTTTCTTTCGCAAATAGAAATTTCCATAACATGCTCCTCTTTCAAATCATTTGTGTGGGGGCCCTCGCTAGGAGACTACTCTAAATAATGTGTTATTTTTTTTTTATTACCAAAATTTAGAATTGTCCAATTTGAATAAATAACCAAACCGCATTTTAAGCATTCTCTTTCTATTTACCTTCTCCCACTCTGCGCTTGTATCCCCCTTTTTCTGTCCTCCCACTCCCCCTTTCTGTCTTCCCACTCCCCCTTTCTGTACTCCCACTCCCCCTTTCTGTCTTTCACCTCCCCCTTTCTGTCTTTCCACTCCCCCTTTCTGTCTTCCCACTCCCCCTTTCTGTCTTCCCACTCCCCCTTTCTGTCATCCCACTCCCCCTTTCTGTCATCCCACTCCCCCTTTCTGTCCTCCCACTCCCCCTTTCTGTACTCCCACTTCCCCTTTCTGTACTCCCACTCCCCCTTTCTGTCTTCCCACTCCCCCTTTCTGTCTTCCCACTCCCTCTTTCTGTCTTCCCACTCCCCCTTTCTGTCTTCCCACTCCCCCTTTCTGTCTTCCCACTCCCCCTTTCTGTACTCCCACTCCCCCTTTCTGTCATCCCACTCACCCTTTCTGTCTTCCCACTCCCTCTTTCTGTCTTCCCACTCCCCCTTTCTGTCTTCCCACTCCCCCTTTCTGTCTTCCCACTCCCCTTTTCTGTCCTCCCACTCCCCCTTTCTGTACTCCCACTCCCCCTTTCTGTCTTCCCACTCCCCCTTTCTGTCTTCCCACTCCCCCTTTCTGTCTTCCCACTCCCCCTTTTCTGTCTTCCCACTCCTCCTTTCTATCTTCCCACTCCCCCTTTCTGTCTTCCCACTCCCCCTTTCTGTCCTCCCACTCCCCCTTTCTGTCCTCCCACTCCCCCTTTCTGTCCTCCCACTCCCCCTTTCTGTCTTCCCACTCCCTCTTTCTGTCTTCCCACTCCCTCTTTCTGTCTTCCCACTCCCTCTTTCTGTCCTCCCACTCCCCCTTTTCTGTCTTCCCACTCCCTCTTTCTGTCCTCCCACTCCCCCTTTTCTGTCTTCCCACTCCCCCTTTTCTGTCTTCCCACTCCTCCTTTCTATCTTCTTACTCCCCCTTTCTGTCCTCCCACTCCCTCTTTCTGTCCTCCCACTCCCCCTTTTCTGTCTTCCCGCTCCTCCTTTCTATCTTCCCACTCCCCCTTTCTATCTTCCCACTCCCCCTTTCTATCTTCCCACTCTCCCTTTCTGTCCTCCAACTCTCCCTTTCTGTCCTCCAACTCTCCCTTTCTGTCCTCCCACTCTTCCTTTCTGTCTTCCCACTCTCTCTTTCTGTCCTCCCACTCCCCCCTTTCTGTCCTCCCACTCCCCCTTTCTGTACTCCCACTCCCCCTTTTCGTCTTCCCACTCCCCCCTTTCTGTTCTCACACTCCCTCTTTCCTGTCCTCCCACTCCCTCTTTCCTGTCCTCCCACTCCCTCTTTCTGTCCTCCCACTCCCCCTTTCTGTCCTCCCACTCCTCCTTTCTGTCTCCCTTTCCTTGTTTTACTTGTCGTTCTTACTTATACTTGCTAAAATACCATCTTTTACTTTTGTAATCAAAGAAGCCAAAGAACTGCGAGAAGTATTTTAGCGGAAGCCGTCCAATGTTCTTTTCACAATCATTCGTATAAGCGTGAATTTCTGTTGTCTTCTCTTTCTTGAGATGATGAATGCATTATTCGCACATTCCAGCCAGCGTTGTAAGCGAACGAAACTGGTAACCATGACAACCCGAAGATAGAATTTAAATTGAGGAGACTGGAAGCAGCAAAAGATGCTGACAAATACAAAATAAAACTGCTTTTAGGGAAGACATTGGCATGATTCTATTGTTTTTCTTTTAAGCCTAAGTGGTTCAAGCCTTTTGATTGGCATCGTTCACTCTCTTTTACTGACTCTAACCTTCTGCCAGGAACTCCATCTCACCAGAATTCATGTACTTTTTTTTAGTTTCAGAAAAAATTTCATCACTAAATGCGAATGGACGCATCTTATTTTAGATACGTCCAAACATCTCTATAACATTCTCTGTCCATCCGTCCGTCTCTCGTGCTCGTTTGAAATATTTTTCGCAGTCTGTCGTGCTCGTTTGAAATATTTTTCGCAGTCTGTCGTACTCGTTGAAATATTTTTCGCAGTCTGTCGTGCTCGTGTTAAATATTTTTCGCAGTCTGTTGTGCTCGTTTGAAATATTTTTCGCAGTCTGTCGTGCTCGTTTGAAATACTTTTCGCAGTCTGTCGTGCTCGTTTTGAATACTTTTCGCAGTCTGTCGTGCTCGTTTTAAATATTTTTCGCAGTCTGTCGTGCTCGTTTGAAATACTTTTCGCCATCTGTCGTGCTCGTTTGAAATATTTTTCGCAGTCTGTCGTGCTTGTTTTAAATATTTTTCGCAGTCTGTCGTGCTCGTTTTAAATATTTTTCGCAGTCTGTCGTGCTCGTTTGAAATACTTTTCGCAGTCTGTCGTGCTTATGTTTGAAATAGCATTTTCATCAGCCATTTCTGCCATCTTTTGATTCATGCTGTGAAAGAAAACAATCGTTTTTAAAATTATATTTAACCTCAATCATTTTGAATTAGTTACATTTTCGTAGGAACCTCTTGGGTGATGGTAGCACAAATACCGGTATAGTTGCACATGTATCCCCTCTTCTCATAGATGGTCGTTCTGTCCTTGTTTTGTTCTTAATTGATCCTGCGAGGAACCGTTTATGTTTCCATAACTGTATTGTCATCTTTGGAGGAGTTTCTTTGTTAAATCTTTCAGTAAAGTCATGTTGCGTAACCTCCCTGCTCTTGCCTGAATGCACATGCCGCCATGTGCCCTAACCCTAACCCTAAAACCTCTTTCCCATATCAAGCATCTGAAATAGAACATTTAGCAATATTAGGACAACAAAATAGTGAAAATTAAAATATGTAGGGATAAAAAGCGTAGGCTATCTTCAACACATCTAATTGTGATAGAAGTTAAAAAGAATGGCTTTCGAATTATATATGTGACGTCACTTGAAGGCCATACCTTAGCAGACGTAAGCAAAAAACACTTATCTTCAAATTGACTTGTTTTCCAAATAACATTTTTCTATTAAAAAATATCAAAAACAAGTCATATTTTCTCCTGTCAAAAAATATATTTATTTATGTCCATCTCTTTAAAAAATTAATACACTGTCTAAATATCATCATCATCATCATCATCATCATCATCATCATCATCCGCATCATCATCGGCATCACCATCATCATCATCATCATCATCATCGGCATCATCAGCATCGTCGTCGTCATCATCGGCATCATCATCATCATCATCATTATCATCATCGTCATCATTATCATCATCGTCATCAGTTTAAAGCTTGTTTTACATGCTGGCATGTATTGGATGGCTTTTATAAATTGACCTTTAAACTACCATATCTCTGTCCAGGTATTTATTTATCCTTCTTTCTCTCAAATACTTTGGCCTTTTGGCTAAGATCAAAGTGTAGTATCTGTTCCGATGGATACTGCACCCCATAATGGTATTGTCTTGTCCTTCGGGGCTTGTCTTACGCCGTTCAATGGGTCTGTCCTGTGCAGTTCTAGGAGGTCCACCCTCCCAGGCTTTGCCTCCCCTCTTTGGGGAGGGGTAAGTTTATTGCTTACTGTCTGAGGCGCCCCTACCGGGGAATGCTGACGGGGCTGCCCAGGCAATTTTTAAATGGCCAGAGTGCTCACCTCTCGGGCGCTGGCTTTTAAAACCCCACTTTCCCTACCCAGCCTTGGGTCACATCTTACTTGTGGGAGTAGGATAAAAACTGGTCTTGTGCCTAACTCCTGGAGAGGAGTAAATCAATACTCCCATGTTTTATTTGCTTTCCCCTGCACACTGACCTTACGACCTCAACTGCTCTACATCTACTGCTCCAAGCACTCATCCATTCTTTCAAAGTGACCAAACCAACAAAGTCTCCTATTCAGCACACCTCTCCCTATACTGTCTAGATTTAGATTTAATCTTCCTCATTTGAGAAAGTTAATTTAATACAAAACACAAATAACTATCTTTACACAAAATAATTAAAAACGAGAAAAAACAAATATTCTTTTTTGTTCAATAAAAATTTTTTTTTTTTTTTAAAGTAATTTAAAAACACAACCTGATATGTTTAGCGTGTTACCACCAGAAATAAACAGAAAATGGAAAATGTTGTAGCAGTTACATAATTAAAATCTATTTTCTTTTGTACTTACATCTAATCACTTGCATAGTGATAGCTACATGGTTTTGTCAGATAACACAGGCATGTTCAGACTTGCATAGTGATACGTCAGGTGATTAGAACACTTTGCGTATGCGCACCTTTTTTCATTTCTGTGCCAACCATTCTGCGGACGTTTATGAACAGTTCTTTCAAAAACGTTCCCGAGAACAGTCGGACTTTGAGGGATGGGTTGAAAAGACGTCATATTTCCTGGCTTGCCTCTCGTCATGACTTGGACATAAGGTGAGACCAAAAACCTGGAATCAATTACGTTTCTATAGTACATACATGCCAGCTGAACAAACCTTTTATATATTCTTGTGTTCTTAACTCTAATGATATTCTGTGTTGATGAAACTGTTGAATAAAAGTTAATTTAAGTTGTATAGAAGGAGTTTGTCTTTTAACTTAAACCTGATAACCATTTTCTTATCAAGCAAAGCCAGTAGGATGGATACTAATGCAGCGACCCTACTACATAATGGCGATACAACAAGCTTCTCATCACCTCAACCTCAGCAGTGTCATTTTTGTTCACTTGTTGGTTGATGAAAAGAACATTTATTTTCTCTTTCTTTTCATACATTCCCGATCGTTGCGTACCCTAAATAAAGAAGAAATCTTTGAGAAAAATGAGCATTTGTACACTGTACATTCAATAGATTAGCATTTCTTTTAGTGTAATCTTAAAAATTGTTGTTTGGCACTATTTCTAAAGAAATTATTATTGCATAAAATCATTAAATTTATTTTTAAAAAACAGTAAGTTATACCAAGTTGAATCGCATACATGAAAAAACATTCATATTTAATTTTTAATTGAGCAATGGGAAATACATCTGTTTGTATTATGCCACAAGGGAGATAACCTCTGTTAAACATTTTTTTATAAAAATTTTATTTGCATTTTTACTCACTCTTGTGGCATAATACAAGCAGATTTATTTCCCTTGGAAAGGAAGACGAGTACTTTTCAGTTTTTAATTTTTCATGTTAGAAAAGTTATAAGCATTTATTATTTGGTAAGGAAAAAAATTATAACTTGTTTTGAACTTTTAGTGGAAAAGTTGTTATTTTGAAACCTAGTCGAATTTGAGTGATTTATAAAAAAATTACTTTCACCATTTAAGAATTTAAACATTTAAATGTTTTGTTTTGTTGTTTTTTCACTATGTATCTTTAAAAAATAGTGAAAAAGTCTAAAAAAAAAAAATACTGTTTCATAAAAAAATGTCTCAAATTTGTGATAGAACTTTTGAAGAACTACAAAATATGTTGGCAGCAAGTTTTTTTTTTTAATTTGGTCTTTTTTTCACCATTGTTGTTCAGATATATTCGAATTTAACATTTCTATTTTATTTTTTATGAAGGCAGCCTTTATTTTTCAATTTCATTCAATAACACAATTCTTCTTTTTTATATTTCTTTTATTTAGTTTATCGCTATTTCTGATAAATGTATTGTAATTGTTGAAGGAATAAATATGTGTTACAAAATTCATGATTATTCAAGTACTTAAAATTCCTTCAGGCATTCTTTAAATTGACCATACTGTTGCAATGGCCGGCCACCTGGGTGATCGGTCTTACAGCTAAGAAATAATAATAAAAAAATAGACACAGGCAAAAAGTAATGACAAAGAAGAGAGAACAAATGCAGATGAACAGTGTAAAATAGAGGTTATATTTATTGCACCATAAATACCAAAGGAAATAACCGAGAAGAAAGGAACCTGGACGGCAGGGATAGGTTTGGTGACGTCTCTGGAAACAAGAAGGCTGGAAGGACAGGAATGACAGAGATGACGTCTCTTGAACCTGGGCAGCAGGAAAAGTTGGAAGGACAGGAATAACGTTTCTGGAACCGGGACAGCAGGAAGGACGATTCTGGAACCTGGACAGCAGGGGATGACATCATACGAAGTTAGGTGTAGACTTTCTCTGAGATGTAATGAGGTGCATCAGATAGGTCCGGTCTGTATGGGTGTCGCCAAGAGCTGAATCGGCAAGAACAGACAAGTGTAGGTGCTGCAGGAGCAACTATAAGGATCTGGAGCGGACCCTGCTGGAAGGAGCTGGAGCAGGATCTTGCTGCTGGAGCCGGAGCAGGAACTGGAGAGGCAGGCTGGGATAAGGTGGACATCTCTGGAAGCAGACAGCAGCAAAGAATGGAGATTTAATCGCATTGTAGTATGTGAAAATTACCTGAAAAGTGCAGTTTGATTGCATTTAGTAGTTAGTATATAGTAGTGATTGTTGCCCTAAAAATGGCAGTTTATTGCTGCTGCTGCAGTTTTTTTCTGATTTGGGGCTTCGAAAGGGGGGGGGGGGCTCCTGACTACCCTGCTGGTAAGGGCGAATGATGAAAAAGCTACTGAATGTATTTCTGAGCTGGGATGTTACATTTGATGATCCCATCAAATAAAACATTTTCTGCAAAATCCAAGACAAAAAAAAACAATTTCCCTCTCTCCCCTCCCCTTTCCTTCCCCCTCTCCTCCCTTTCACTCAATCTAACGCTTTGAATAAATATTTGAACATATAAAGAACTTCAAGCATAAAAACTTTCACCAAAATGACTGTATTCGGCATTAAATAACTCGAAAAGAGTTGATATGCCATAAAATAACCAAACCAAACCAAATAACAACAATGGCTGAGGTAAATTACTGACCGAATTTATTACGTTAAAAATAGGTTGGGTGTTAGCTAACCATAATTTTTGGTCAATTCTTGGTGTGTTGATTTATTGTGAGAAAATAATGTTGCAGAACCATTATCTGTAGGCATTCGTGGCCGCTAGAAAAAATCTTGCTTACCAGCTCCCCAACCAGGTTGCCCCCCATAACTCTGGCTCCTATCATAGTAGCCCCATTTACGCTTCAGTGCCAATATGCCTTGTTTAGGGGTGAACAAAAGTGAAATAAAAAAAATAAAAATTAATTAAACAAAGAATCATTTTTACTGTAGTTTTATTTATCTTCCTCCCACAAGGTAAGATGGGACACAAGGTCGGGAAAGTGGGAATTGAAAAACCAGCACCCGAGAATTTGAGCACTCTGGTCATTAAAAATTGCCTGGGCAGCCCCATCGGCATTCCCCGGTAGGGGCGCCTCAGGCGATTAGCAATAAACTAACCCCTTCTCAAAGGGTGAGAAGGCAAAGCCTGGGAGTGTGCACCTCCTAGAACTGCACAGGACAGGCCAACCAATAGACCGGTGTAAATCAAGACCCGAAGGCCAAGACAATACCGGTCTATGGGGTGTAGTATCCATCGGAACAGACACCACCCCCTGTAGTTACTGAGGATTATGTCAAGAAGATCAGGCAAATGTATAATTAATTTCAAACTGCTAAGTAATATGTAACGTGATGGAAAAAATGAAATTCTTGAGCAATTAAATTTCTAAAGATGCATTTCACAACACTGGGTGTTTTGTTAAACATCAGGTAAAATTTGCTTCCAAAAAATATGAGAGACAAAAACGAAGTTCTGTTTGTTCTCTTTATAAACAGTTCAAAGGTAAAAGCGCTTCAAATTGAAAGGGCCAAATAACTAAGTGTTAAAGAACCGATCTTGACTAGCAGAGTTGGGAGGAGATTAACTCTGTCAAAATAAAACAAAAATTAGCAATGTCATTTGATTTCACTCCCTCTATTTTTCATCAGTTGTCTCTGTCTCTACTTGTCTTTGATGTCTTACCTCAAACCACTACCATTAACAAAAGTATTTAAGTTTCTGAATTTTTGAGATGAGGATTGATAATTTGTATAATTTCGATTATTCGGACTACTGTTCTTATCTTGAGTGTTATCATCACAACGTTTCGACCGCTGTAACCTCCATCCTTCTTCAGGTGTATCTTTTCGAACTCGGGAGTATTTCTGTCAAACTCGGGAATCTGGACGGAATTTCGAACGGAACCCTGTATTTATTCCATGGGGTAGCATGCACTCGTTCCATCAGCCATGACTGGGAGAAGTCTTCAGTAATTCGTAATTCTTCATATCGCCTGCACTGAGGATTGAACCTTCAAATGACTATCACTTAGAACTGAATTTTACTTAGTACTATATACACCTGAAAAAGGCCGGAGGTTACAGCGGTCGAAACATTGTGATCATAACACTCATGATTAGAACAGTAGTCCGAATAATCGAAATTATACAAAAATATTTAAGTCGGTCAGATTTTCAAAGTCAGACCCAAATAGTAATCTGCCTGACATATTGATACTTGATTCAGACTAGCCATTTTTCTGTTTTTTCCTTCTACTATGTTATTGACATGAATATATTTTATTTTGCTTGAGTTTTTTTTGGGGGGGAGGGGACAATTCTTCCATTAAGAAAATGATTAGAGTGAAGACAGACTTCTGAGGCGCCGGTGTCGGTCAGCATAAAACCAAATAATACTGTAATAATTAAATTAGCGTTTAGAATAATACCTCCACAATTATTTCATAATTTGCTAAATAAAAACCTTAAATAATTGCATTGCAAATTATCAATTTTTTAAAGTATTTCACCATTTTCAGCAAATACACGAATATTTATTTTTCTGCTGAACTGCTTCCACTTTAAAACAGCCTTCGTAAGAAGGGATAGATATGTCAGTATTTTTGCAAATGGCTGGTACGTACTTATTCAAATACTTCATTTAAATTGCTATTTTGTTATTATATTGGTTATTTGTAAAAATACAGCAATACCATAATACCAAATACTACTTTCCTTCATTCAATTATTTAACACACTTTTTACCGTTAAGATACAAAAATATTTCCATTTGAACTACAAATGTGCACTTGCTCGTGTGTGCATACGTGCATTTCTATGTGTGTTTATTTGCACTTGTGTGTGCCAAAATATGTGACAATAGTTAGCCTTTCATTCAATAGCGTACAAGAAATAAAGTTAATGAACTCCTGGGAAACATCGGGTGGTATCAAACTTGTAAAACACAATATACGGCATAATCACGTTGGCACACCGGTTCCCGTTAGATCACTGAAGTTAAGAAACGTCGAGCCTGGCCAGTACTAAATGGGTGACCATTTAGGAACACCAGGTGCTGTATGCAGCATGGAGAACATATGGGCACTACCAGGTTCTATCATGCCCACAGAAAAGTTAGGACAGATAGAGTATCTGCCTGACTCCCCGAATACGTCCCCGGACGTTATGGGAAAACAACAACAAAACACAATAATATTACACAGCACTAATAGATTGTATTTCTGCTTCAATAAACATATTCAGTGACATTTTGTCGCTGTTTCTTAAAATGTTGAGGAACGTTAGTCAATTCCTACAAATGATTTTTTATTGTTTTTAGTACATGGGAAATGACTAACGTTCCTCAACATTTTAAGAAACAGCGACAAAATGTCACTGAATATGTTTCTAAAATAATTAATGAGAAGAAATTAAAGAATGAAAAATTGTTGTAAACAAAAAAGTTTTTTTAAATTAAGTTTCAGCATATCCGGAGTGATGTAATGGTTAAAGATAAAAAATGCGAGAATGACAAATCTATTTCATCTTCGATTGTTCAATGCAAGGTGAACTCGATAAAAACATGTTTATTTTTTTCTTTCCTTAAGCCAGACTTTTCAAAGATTAAAATCTTATCATCAGAGGAATTACTTAGATGGATAAGTTGGCAAGGAAATAGCCCAAATTCAAAATTTGAAAAATTTAAAGAAATGATATCAAGTAAAGGAACTGTGCGTGTGTAAAAAGGGCTGCCAAAATATAGAGCATGTCCAGTGAGAAAAATGTCCGGTGACAAAGTGTCCAGTGAAGAAAGATTTAAAGATGGAGAGACAAGAGAGTTCACCGCTGAGATTTCGTGGAGACTGCGTCAAATATGGTTAAAATGGTATAAATCCAGGAGGAATGATCCAACAGAATGATGTGCGGTTCAACCGTAGACAAAAAAAGGATTAAAGAAAGAAAAAATAAACATGTTTTGTACATCTTGCATTGAAGATGAAATTGTCATTCTCACATTTTTATCTCTCTTCCTTTATTTATCTATCTATATCTATCTATCTATCTATCTATCTATCTATCTATCTATCTATCTATCTATCTATCTATCTATCTATCTATCTCTCTCTCTCTCTCTCTCTTTCTCTCTCTCTCTCTCTCTCTCTCTCTCTCTATATATATATATATATATATATATATATATATATATATATGTGTGTGTGTGTATATCTAGGCAGCATCTTCTCTTGCAGGCAAGTATTGTTGAATATAAGGGACAACTCAGTCTAGATATACTTTGGTAGATCCTTTCAATACTCCGAATCAGGATCTTAGTTTTGGAGGGACATTGGCTGATGAATTTGTCATAGTTTAGATTTGTGTCCCAAGTACTTTCAGACCCATCAGTCTTTAGCATAATTACAAGTAAATAAACTTAGATTTTTATTTTATTTTTACTATATATATATATAATAAGATTCAATATATATATATATATATATATATACATATATTAGTGATTTCACAAGTAATTATTCTTGTATATATTGGGTATTATTATTGTTATTATTATTATATTTTACCATCCTTTTTCCTATATGCAGACGCCCACTTTCTCTGCTTCTACCATATTTGGTAACATAATCATTCCGTTACGCAGAGCACCTTTTGTTGTCTCCTTTTGTCTAGTGTCATTTTTATCCTTAGGAAAACTCTGAAACAACCAAAAACAAAATCCTCCTTAACCTCGTCTTCTGGATTTTGTTCGTGATAACAACTTGTCACTTTGGATTGTAACTTTTATCTCTTTTTTTAATTTTTAATGGCTGATATGTGCACAGAATGTTTTACTGTTCTAGTCATTCACTTTACGACTGTCATTGGCAGCCATTGAACCGGGTACCTTATCATTTGTTTTGTTTTTGTTTTAATAGAGTTCTTCATAATTTTCGTTTACACATAAGTTAGTGAAAATAGTGTTTAAACTGCATTTTCAAAAAGAGTTATGTCCCTTGATTAATCTACTTATTCAGGTGACTATGAAGGCAAACTCCATTCTGTTTATCTGACGATCTTGGTTTGATGAAACCCAAGTAATAAACTTGTGCACATGTATTTCCATTCGTATAAACTCTACATACTTTTATGCATTCAGCACTTTTTGATATTTCTTATTTTTGCAACTAATTCATTCTGTTTTGAAAGTTTTTTTGAAGGCTAATTCCATACGATCATTAATTATTATGCTTTCAGATCTACAATACTAAAACTCTAATAATCTTGCTTAATTGCTTGTTTGTGTTTTTTTTTTTTTAGATTATGTTTTAGATGGTGGGATGAGGGAAATAGACGAACTAATACTACTAGTAGTAGTAGCGTAAGAAAAAGGCAGTAATAAAATGACGTAAATAAAGAAGAAAGGGAATAGTAGTAGTAGTAGCAGGAGAATGATGACATAAATAAAGAAGAAAGGGGTACTAGTAGTAGTAGTACTAGTAGTAGCAGGAGAATGCTGACATAAATAAAGAAGAAAGGGGTACTAGTAGTAGTAGTGCTAGTAGTAGCAGGAGAATGATGACATAAATAAAGAAGAAAGGGAGCAGTAGTAGTAGTACTAGTAGTAGTACTAGAATGATGACATAAATAAAGGGAGTACTAGTAGTAGTAGTACTAGTGGTAGCAGGGGAATGATGACATAAATAAAGAAGAAAGTGAGTAGTAGTAGTACTAGTAGTAGCAAGAGAATGATGACATAAATAAAGAAGAAAGGGAGTACTAGTAGTTGTACTAGTAGTAGCAGGAGAATGGTGACATAAAGAAGAAAGGGAGTAGTAGTAGTAGTAGTAGTAGCAGGAGAATGATGACATAAATAAAGAAGAAAGGGAGTACTAGTAGTAGTAGTAGTAGTAGTAGAATGATGACATAAATAAAGAAGGGAGTAGTAGTAGTAGTAGTACTACTACTAGTAGTAGCAGGAGAATGATGACATAAAAGAGAAAGGGAGTACTAGTAGTAGTAGTAGTATGATGACATAAATAAAGAAGCAAAGCAAACTGAGAGTGCTAGCAATATGCATATTGACTGATCAAATATGGGAGAGACAAATTCACCGTTGAACGGGAAATAAAACCTGGATTTAACGAGATTTCACAATGTCATTCAGATCTAATAAAACATAGACGTGATGTGTAAACTTTTAACAATAGATGTTAGGCATCAATTAATAAATATTCCCCAGATTTCAGTGTCGTTTGAGTATTTAAAGGGTTTTTAGGGGGCAAAATATGAGCACAACCTCCCATTTGAAAATTAAAATATTTCAGATTTGCATTGAACTTGATCCATAATCATTAGACACCAATTATCACAGATTTTCTGAATTTCAATATTTTCTTAAAACATTTTAAGCTGAAGCCTTTAATTTTAGACATTTTCTAGGATAGATTTTGATCAAAACTGGAATAAGGATTGTAGACATATGGTTTAGTAGCATTATATCTTGATTTTAATCTTCGTAAGGGAATATAAAAGTAGTGCAAAACTGTTCTGTTTGGGGATTTAATTTTACCCGTCCTAGTTTGTGTGTGTATGTATATGTATATAATTATTTTTACAATCAAACAACGCCGCAGCCAACACAAACCATGGAAGCCACAGACCGGAAGTCCTAGACTCAAGTTTTGCCCTCCTTTGGGTTCATCAGTAGAATATATCGGAATTCAGGATTCAAAACCCAAATCACTTGCATGCGAAGCGAGTACTCTGTCACTGAGCCATCACGCCACATACAAGAAAGTTTATTGCTAACACAGACTAAGCAAACTGCGTCGAAGGCCGTGGAATGTACCTACTCTTTTAACAAGGGGTGTAGTCATCCAACTACTTAGAACCCAGGCCGATGTCTCACAAGTAGGATTTTATAATCACTAGAACGATGTCATCCAACAATCTAACTCAGCTAGCAAATTAATATATATAATTATTTCCACAATCAGACACGTCACATTAAAAATCTAATATATATATATATATATATATATATATATATATATAAGTATCATTAAAAATAACGGACATCTTGTTTCTGGATATTTTTTCTATGATCCTTTCCATTTTTCTGATTAGGTTCTTAGTTTCAGACGGAAACTGGCTGATAAAATTGCCAAAGCTTCCCAAAGCGCTTTCGGACCCTTCCAGGTCCATCGTCAGTGGAGTAATGTTAACCAGGCATAGACCTAGGAGTGAATATATATTCTATTTAGACGGGAAAAATAAATTTATATTTATAGGCATTTGAGTATATTAGTACTAATAGTATATTTATATAG
The DNA here is from genome assembly GCA_963556195.1 of Sepiola atlantica. Lineage (NCBI taxonomy): Eukaryota > Metazoa > Mollusca > Cephalopoda > Sepiida > Sepiolidae > Sepiola > Sepiola atlantica. Next base: position 107,884,020 of record OY744529.1, read on the forward strand.
TATTTTTAATGATACTTGTATAAAAGAAAAGATGCTGCCAAGATACACACATATATATATATATATATATATAGAGAGAGAGAGAGAGAGAGTAGAGTGTAGTGCGGTTCTAACGAGAAAAGTGTATATTTAAAGAAGTGAAGTACCAACATTTATAAATTAAAAAAAAAACTTTTTTTTAAATTGTTTATTATTTTATTATTTTATAACATGTATCGAGCATCTTGGCTCTCTTCAGATATTCTTTTTGTTTGAAAAAAAAAATGGGTTTGTTTTTAACAGTTTGGTGTTTCTTCACCAAAAACGCCAAACTGTTAAAATCAAACCCATTTTTTTTTCAAAAAAAAAAGAATATATTTCGGCGAGACACAACGTCCGTTGAAGAAACGAATATATGAACATAATCGTGCCATAAAAAACGGCGATACCTCAAATGCACTATGCACTCATATGATTTCTTCCGGCCACCACTTCAATACCCATAAGGCAATCCCTATCAAAAATATTCATGACACCAAACTTCGACGTCTCACAGAATCCTGTCTGATCCTATGTCATAAGAACACCATTGCCCAAAGACAAGGCTTCTATAATATTTATTTTCCTACGGCTAGATCGATTTTATACGAGATGAATCTAAATGAATACGACTCTGGCTAACTTTTAACCCTTGTCTCTCTTCTTCCCCCTTCCCCTCCCCTGCCTCCTCCTCTTCCCTTGTTTCGTCCCTCGACGATAACTACTCCAATTACTACTAATCCTGTAGACTTTTGACGTTCTCAGCCCGAATTCAATCAGCAGGCGATATCCAAGCACTGATTTTTTCTCTCTCTCTTTTTCTTTTCTTTTTTTTTATTTTTATTCTTTAATAGGTTTCGACAAAAACATGTCGATTTACCCTTTCTCACGTTTGCTCTCGCTTTCTCTTCTTCTTCGTTTCGTCTTCTTCAACTGACGTTCCCAACATTCTGGTTGATAGGTATCTCTTTCTTCTTCTTCTTCTTCTTCTTCTTCTTCTTCTTCTTCTTCTTCTTCTTCTTCTTCTTCTTCTTCTTCTTCATCTTCTTTTTCTTTCTCTTTTTATAACATTCCTCGCATTCCTTTTTCTCCCCGTTTTGTTGTTCTCTGCACGTGACATTTTCTTCCAATCGCATTCTCTGTATGAATTTGAAAACTTTTCCGTTTTGAAATAAAGTTTATTAACTGATCGAAAATGGTCGTATCCACGACCGAAATATCTCGGTGGAACTTTACAAGATGAGTTTTTGAGTTTATTTTTGTTAGTTGTTGAATTGCTTATTCTTTATTCCATTTTTATTTTTACATATATTTATATATATATATATATAAAATATGAGACTAAAAGTATACTTTTAGAGAATTGAACCTATAGTGAAATGATTAAAGCTCAATATACGAGATAAAGCAATTATAAAGATAAATGAAGGAAGAGAGATAAAGATGTACGAATGACAAATCTATTTCATCTTCGATTGTTCAATGCAAGGTGAACTCGATAAAAACATGTTTATTTTTTTCTTTCCTTAAGCCAGACTTTTCAAAGATTAAACTCTTATCATCAGAGGAATTACATAGATGGATAAGTTGGCAAGGAAATAGCCCAAATTCAAAATTTGAAAAATTGAAAGAAATGATATCAAGTAAAGGAACTGTGCGTGTGTAAAAAGGGCTGCCAAAATATAGAGCATGTCCAGTGAGAAAAATGTTTGGTGACAAAGTGTCCAGTGAAGAAAGATTTAAAGATGGAGAGACAAGAGAGTTCACCGCTGAGATTTCGTGGAGACTGCGTCAAATATGGTTAAAATGGTATAAATCCAGGAGGAATGATCCAACAGAATGATGTGCGGTTTAACCGTAGACAAAAATAGGATTAAAGAAAGAAAAAATAAACATGTTTTTATCGAGTACATCTTGCATTGAAGATGAAATTGTCATTCTCACATTTTTATCTCTCTTCCTTTATTTATCTATATCTATATCTATATCTATATATATATATATATATATGTATATCTAGGCAGCATCATCTCTTGCAGGCAAGTATTGGTGAATATAAGGGACAACTCAGTCTAGATATACTTTGGTAGATCCTTTCAATACTCCGAATCAGGATCTTAGTTTTGGAGGGACATTGGCTGATGAATTTGTCATAGTTTAGATTTGTGTCCCAAGTACTTTCAGACCCATCAGTCTTTGGCATAATTACAAGTAAATAAACTTAGATTTTTATTTTATTTTTACTATATATATATATAATAAGATTCAATATATATATATATATATATGTAAAGGAGTAAGGCTACCAACATTTGTAGAATGTTTTTTTCAACATTTATTTATTATTTTGTTGTTTTACCATTTTATGATTTTATATAACGCGTTTCAAGCGGTGGGTCCGCTTTCATCAGATATGAAAATCCATTTTATATATATATATTAGTGATTTCACAAGTAATTATTCTTGTCTATATTGGGTATTATTATTATTATTATTATTATTATAATAATATTTTACCATCCTTTTTCCTATATGCAGACGCCCACTTTCTCTGCTTCTACCATATTTGGTAACATAATCATTCCGTTACGCAGAGCACCTTTTGTTGTCTCCTTTTGTCTAGTGTCATTTTTATCCTTAGGAAAACTCTGAAACAACCAAAAACAAAAACAGCAACAAAATCCTCCTTAACCTCGTCTTCTGGATTTTGTTCGTGATAACAACTTGTCACTTTGGATTGTAACTTTTATCTCTTTTTTTTAATTTTTAATGGCTGATATGTGCACAGAATGTTTTACTGTTCTAGTCATTCACTTTACGACTGTCATTGGCAGCCATTGAACCGGGTACCTTATCATTTGTTTTGTTTTTGTTTTAATAGAGTTCTTCATAATTTTCGTTTACACATAAGTTAGTGAAAATAGTGTTTAAACTGCATTTTCAAAAAGAGTTATGTCCCTTGATTAATCTACTTATTCAGGTGACTATGACGGCAAACTCCATTCTGTTTATCTGACGATCTTGGTTTGATGAAACCCAAGTAATAAACTTGTGCACATGTATTTCCATTCGTATAAACTCTACATACTTTTATGCATTCAGCACTTTTTGATATTTCTTATTTTTGCAACTAATTCATTCTGTTTTGAAAGTTTTTTTGAAGGCTAATTCCATACGATCATTAATTATTATGCTTTCAGATCTACAATACTAAAACTCTAATAATCTTGCTTAATTGCTTGTTTGTGTTTTTTTTTTTTAGATTATGTTTTAGATGGTGGGATGAGGGAAATAGACGGACTAATACTACTAGTAGTAGTAGCGTAAGAAAAAGGCAATAATAAAATGACGTAAATAAAGAAGAAAGGGAATAGTAGTAGTAGTAGTAGCAGGAGAATGATGACATAAATAAAGAAGAAAGGGGTACTAGTAGTAGTAGTAGTAGTACTAGTAGTAGTAGTAGTAGGAGAATGATGACATAAATAAAGAAGAAAGGGAGTAGTAGTAGTAGTAGTACTAGTAGTAGTAGTAGCAGGAGAATGATGACATAAATAAAGAAGAAAGGGGTACTAGTAGTAGTAGTAGTAGTACTAGTAGTAGTAGTAGCAGGAGAATGATGACATAAATAAAGAAGAAAGGGAGTAGTAGTAGTACTAGTAGTAGCAAGAGAATGATGACATAAATAAAGAAGGGAGTAGTAGTAGTACTAGTAGTAGCAAGAGAATGATGACATAAATAAAGAAGAAAGGGAGTACTAGTAGTAGTAGTAGTAGTAGTACTACTACTAGTAGTAGCAGGAGAATGATGACATAAAAGAGAAAGGGAGTACTAGTAGTAGTAGTAGTATGATGACATAAATAAAGAAGCAAAGCAAACTGAGCGTGGTAGCAATATGCATGTTGACTGATCAAATACGGGAGAGACAAATTCACTGTTGAACGGGAAATAAAACCTGGATTTAACGAGATTTCACAATGTCATTCAGATCTAATAAAACATAGACGTGATGTGTAAACTTTTAACAATAGATATTAGGCATCAATTAATAAATATTCCCAGATTTCAGTGTCGTTTGAGTATTTAAAGGGTTTTTAGGGGGCAAAATATGAGCACAACCTCCATTTTAAAATTCAAATATTTCAGATTTGCATTGAACTTGATCCATAATCATTAGACACCAATTATCACAGATTTTCTGAATTTCAATATTTTCTTAAAACATTTTAAGCTTAAGCCTTTAATTTTAGACATTTTCTAGGATAGATTTTGATCAAAATTGGAATAAGGATTGTAGACATATGGTTTAGTAGCATTATATCTTGATTTTAATCTTCGTAAGGGAATATAAAAGTAGTGCAAAACTGTTCTGTTTGGGGATTTAATTTTACCCGTCCTAGTTTGTGTGTGTATATATGTATATAATTATTTTTACAATCAAACAACGCCGCAGCCAACACAAACCATGGAAGCCACAGACCGGAAGTCCTAGACTCAAGTTTTGCCCTCCTTTGGGTTCATCAGTAGAATATATCCGAATTCAGGATTCAAAACCCAAATCACTTGCACTTGCCACTGAGCCATCACGCCACATACAAGAAAGTTAATTGCTAACACAGACTAAGCAAACTGCGGCGAAGGCCGTGGAATGTACCTACTCTTCTCAACAAGGGGTGTAGTCATCCAACTACTTAGAACCCAGGCCGATGTCTCACAAGTAGGATTTTATAATCACTAGAACGATGTCATCCAACAAGCTAACTCAGCTAGCAAATTAATATATATAATTATTTCCACTATCAGACACCTCACATTAAAAATCTTATATATATATATATATATATATATATATATATATATATATATAATATTTATAAATAAATATTAAATTATTTATACCTACAGACGCTAGCGTTTCAAGCTTATTGCTCTCATCAGTGCAGGGAAGTAACAATTTCAGACGGTCGAGAGGCGCGAACCCGATACACAGAGTCAGCCATATCCACTCGGCCCACGGAAACTGTCACGTAATTTAGGGAAATTAAGATCTATATGTACCTAGAAGCGGGCACAGATAGAAGACTAGTCGAGAGTGTTCAACGAACGTATTGGGAACTTTGCATTAGAGCTTTTTGACAGTCTATTTTTAACTTCCCCGAGAGGGCTCAACTTTAATTTCTTAAAGGTGCTTAGTATAATATTTAAAAATAAATATTAAATTATTTATACCTACAGACGCTAGCGTTTCAAAGCTTATTGCTCTCATCAGTGCAGGGAAGTAACAATTTCAGACGGTCGAGAGGCGCGAACCCTGTACACAGAGTCAGCCATATCCACTCGGCCCACGGAAACTGTCACGTAATTTAGGGAAATTAAGATCTATATGTACCTAGAAGCGGGCACAGATAGAAGACTAGTCGAGAGTGTTCAACGAACGTATCTGGAACTTTGCATATATATATATATATATATATATATATATATATGAGGGAGAGAGTAGAGTGTAGTGCGGTTCTAACGAGAGAAAAGTGTATATTTAAAGAAGTGAGGCTACCAACATTTATAAATTTTAAAATACTTTTTTTAAAATTGTTTAATATTTTATTATTTTATAACGCGTATCGAGCATCTCGGCTCTCTTCAGATATTCTTTTTGGTTGAAAAAAAATGGGTTTGTTTTTAACAGTTTAGTGTTTCTTCACCAAAAACGCCAAACTGTTAAAAGCAAACCCATTTTTTTTCAAACGAAAAGAATATCTGAAGAGAGCCAAGATGCTCGATACGCGTTATAAAATAATCAAATAATAAACAATTAAAATAAAAGTTTTTAAAAATTTATAAATGTCGGTAGCCTCACTTCTTTAAATAAATAAATATATATATATATATATATATATATATATATATATCAAGGGAGGCGCCAGAGCGCTCTATCCCTTAATAGACTTCAAGAATGGCCGATGCTGGAAATCTCATTTCTTTGATCAATCATAACTCAAAAACCAATAAACCAAATTAGTTAAAACTTTGCACAAAATTTTTATTTGATAGGTTCTATAAGTTTGTAGAATTTCAGCATCATTAGTCAAGGCAACCCAGAGATCCAGAAAGTTCAATCATGAAATCGTGTTATCCGTGTGTACGTACGTACGTACGTATGTGCCACCCTGTATCTCATCAACTATTTGATGGATTCAGCTGATTTTTGGCAGAGATAAAGGTTCTAGGGTCTAGTTGATGACATTTTAATTTCAGTTTACCATGTACCTTAGTTTTCCAGAAAATTCCAAAAAACCTTTAAAATGACCAGTATTCATACACTTTATTCTATATCTTATCGACCATTTGATGGATTCAGCTGATTTTTGGCAAAGATAAAGGTTCTAGTGTCTAGTTGATGGCATTTTAATTTCAGTTTACCATATACCTTGATTAGTCAAACTACCAACTATATCAGTTATGCGAAGGCATTGTATTGAGGCATAGCCTTTACAAAAGTAGTGACATTCTATGAAAAATGCCAGTATACTGAAATCATATGCCCTTAATAGGGTTAAGATAAAAATTCATATACACTGAATGTACAAAAGCAAGGAAATTCCAAAATTTTTACACTTTTATTGTCATTAAGGGTATGACTACATATCAACCAAACCATTCTATTATCACATCACTACAGTATAAATCTCTATGCATGAGTGGATGAAGTATGTGAGGCGCGCTGAAGAAAAATTCCTATCAGTAAAATACATAGCCCTGTTGTGCTCGCATACCCTTAATGACAATAAAAGTGTAAAAATTTGGGAATTTCCTTGCTTTTGTACATTTAGTGTATATGAATTTTCATCTTAACCCTATTAAGGGCATATGATTTCAGTATACTGGCATTTCTCATGGAATATATATATAGGTATATATATATATATATATATATATATATAGCGTATGTATATATATATAGCGTATGTATATATATATATATATATATATATGTATGTACTAGAAAAATGTAATCCACTGATCCTGCTTGGGCTAGATTGTTTGAATCGGGAAAAAGTGAGTTTGCAAAGTCAATTCAATATAAAAATAAAAAGACAAAATCTCAAATTAGTCGCTCTCTGCTCGCTATATCTCTCTCTCCTTCTTTATTTCTCTCTTTCTCTCTCAGCTATTAAATAGTTTTACTTGTGTTATTCCCTTTTGTTTATAAAAGACTATTCCATTCTTTTTATTCTTTCCTTTCTTACATTCAACTGTTAATAAAGAAGGAGAGGGACTTATAAACTGAACTCAACATAAGTTAATTGCAAAATTACATCTAATTAGAACACTTAAAATGGAAGATTTTTTTAAACATAACTCAATCCCCAAACTGAGGCATTTTAACATGCATTTTGGGTGATTAAAATATAAATGGAAAACGTATATCCAGTATGTTTTTTTGCTTTTTTTTTTTTGAAATCGCTCCAGACAAGGTATAAAGCCACTTGATGCAAGGCGCTAAAAAGAACGAAATATAATTATTGCAAAGACAGGAGATGCCTTAATCTTGAAAAGCCCAAGGCTATATGTAGGAGGAAAACAATCAGCAGGAAGAGAGTTCCACAAGCCCGCAGTTCTTGGAAAGAAGCTACTGGAATAGGAAGCTGTATTACAATGAGATATCAAAACAGCGAATTGATGAAGACCACTAGACAAACTAGTCAAACGAGCTGGAACAAAGGAAGCAGGGAATAGATTAGACAATTCTGAAGAACACATGCCATAATAGTACTTATAGAAAAGACTGAGACTAGCAACATCACGTCTGTGAGAGAGAGGGTGCAGATGAGATGAAAATGTGTGGCCAATCAAATTACAGACACGTTTCTGCACCTTATCAACATCCCTCAAATGAGACAGAGATTTATTAGCTGTAATATGACAGTCTATTTTTAATATCCCCGAGAGTGCTCGACTTTAATTTCTTAAAAGAGCTTATTATATTTATAAATAAATATTAAATTATTTATACCTACAGACGCTAGCTTATATATATATATCTCTCTCTCTTTCTCTCTCTCTCTCTCTCTCTCTCTATATATATATATATATATATATATATATAAATTCCCGAAACAGTTTTTCATGGTAAACAACTGATGATCCCTTAAAATAGTGTTAGAAACAAACTAATATAATAACTGTAAAAAATAAATTGACTTACATGAGTGATTTTCCACTGAAAGACTTGGGACTATAAGTTTTTTTTGTTTTTTTTTTAATATAGTTTTAATGGTTGAGAAACTTCCGAGACTATATATATATATATATATATATATATATATATATATATATATCTATCTTTTGTTGGCATAACAATTCAAATAATGTATTTTTTATCAATGTATCATTAAAAATCACTTTTTAAAAGTTGTTTGCGGCAAGAATATTATTTTAAAAGTCTATTTATTATTAGAAAATCAGCTATAGAAAAAAATATTTATAATTATTGTTATGTCTGCTTTCTGACAATCATTTTTTTTTTGTTTTGTAACTTTCTTTCATTCTTCAACACATTGAGTTTGGTGTAGAATGAACAATGGAACTTTTTGTCCACGTCACTGCTCTATTTATTGAATTCCCAGACTGTAGGGTGTGATTTCTGTCCAAGACATGAAGGGGAGGCCTCGAGAAATGTCAATTTCTTTGGTCTCAACTGTAATTATATCAGTCGATGACTAATTTCCGAATATCTCGTCCTGATTAAAAAGCAACATGATGGATGTTTAGAACTCTAATGACCATGACAATTTTCTCCAGGATGAGATACAATTTCTTCTCTCCTCTACCCACACTTTCTTTAATTAAAGACTGTATAGAAACGGCAGATGGTAAATTCGAAGTTCCAGAACTTTTGTTTCATTACGCTTTCGTGTCGCTGATAGAAATCACCCTACCCCCACCGTGTTTTTTTCATTTTTTTTTTTTTTTAAAGTTTGAAATGGCATTATATTTACTAGAATAGAACGAACATTTTGTACAGGGTTAAGTTTAAGTACGACACCGCCCCCCCCCCCCTAAATATAACTGAATTTTTCTATCCAGACACATTCAAATTTCTATAACCTGACCAAAATATTTTGCAGGAAAGGTTAAGTCATTTATTTATTTATTATTTAGTTAAATATTATTTAGTTATTTAATGTTATTTGTTTATTTAGTAATTTAGTTAATTTAGTTATTTAAAGTAAGAATTGCAATCTTTTTGGGATCATTAAAAATGAAAAAAAAAATGAAAAAATACTAAAATTCAGTTTCTTTTTTTTATGTTTAAACTTCCATAACTGTTTGTTACTAACTTAAAACAATATTAAACTATATTATGAAAGTACACCAAGAGTTGATTTTAATAGGGTAGAAATAAAGGGATTAAAATCTGTATATAAGTATATTAATGTTGTATAAAAATGGCTAAAAATTTATTTTTTAATATTGTATAAAAATGGCTGAACATTTTTTTAATGTTGTTTAAAAATGGCTGAAAATTATTTTAATATTGTATAAAAATGGCTGAAAATTATTTTAATACTGTATAAAAATGTCTGAAAATCTTTTTTTAATATTATATAAAAATGTCTGAAAATCTTTTTTTAATGTTGCATAAAAATGACTGCAAAAATGTAAAAAAATCTTTTAAGAGATTACAGTTCTGTTAAGTAACAAATATCCTAAATTTGAGATTTTTTAAATCTTGCTACCAAAATATGGATTTTCGCATTTTTTTTTTAATGATTAGATAAATCTTTTTTGAACTTGTAGTAAATTTAAAATAAACGAATGGGACCTGTGGAAATTCCACAGTTGTATCCTTCATCTGTTATATATTGCTGCTGTGTTTAAAAATATTTTTATCTTATGAACGCCCAGAGAGAACGCAGACAACGTATTATTGTACCAACTTTTTACAAACTGAAAAATACTTATTTAAGTACTCTGGTTAATGTAGTTTGAGATATATCTGGTTATGGGAGTCTACCTCCGAAACCCTCCGAGGAGTTTGTGATATATTTCCATTATATAGACATTTGACGCGAACGCAAACCTCAAGATATAATTGCACCATATTCAGATAGAACAACTACTACACTTTAATCCTAACCCTGGACGCCAAAAAAGTGTATTTTATTTTGCGTTTTGCATTCAACACAACAGCAACATCAAATTAAATTGTTTTAATTACTTTTTTTTTTTGCACAGCCATCGAGTGATCTCATCTCTAACAAAAGGGGTGTAATGTTATAACATACGTACGAACGAAAGAAAATTGCCTTAGCCTATTCTTATATAGATAGTTTTAACATACCAGAAAATTTAGATAGTGAACGCTGAAAAATTAGAAGCCCAGTGGACTACCATCGAGGCGACTCTGAACTGTAGGTGCTCAAAAATGAAGAAAATTCAAAATTTCCCAAATTGCCCTGAAATTTTCAAGAGTGGTCTAACTCATTCAAAATTTCCCAAATTGCCCTGAAATTTTCAAGAGTAGTTTAACTCATTCAAAATTTCCCAAATTGCCCTGAAATTTTCAAGAGTGGTCTAACTCATTCAAAATTTCCTAAATTGCCCTGAAATTTTCAAGAGTAGTCTAACTCATTCAAAATTTCCCAAATTGCCCTGAAATTTTCAAGAGTAGTCTAACTCATTCAAAATTTCCCAAATTGCCCTGAAATTTTCAAGAGTAGTCTCATTCAAACCCTAACCGTACCCCTAACTCTAACTCATTCAAAGAGTTAGTGAACATTTGAAAACAGAGATTTATATATTTATCTGGATCTGCACCAAAATGTATGTAGTCTATTCTAGTCCAAAGTCCATTTTTCCAAGTTTCATGGAAATCTGACCGGGAGTTTTTGTGCAATCTTGCTAACTTTACTTCCCCTTTGGGGAGGGGGGGGGGGAGATGACAAAGATAAGAACAAACAATGAACAGGTATTCGTAAGATGTGTCCATTCAATCTGTGTGCCGGCTGCAAAATTATCAGTGATCTCCCTTGAATTATACCCAAGTTATCTCGCTTTGATCATACTAGTCAACAGAGAATGCACTCTCCTATCCTGGAACGCAAAAATATCTAATTCTGCCCCATGTAGAGAATTTAGGATGAGACCCTCTCTCTCTCTCTTTTCTGGCTTTCAAATCCATCAGACTTGGTCTGACCGGCTGCCATCGTGGCATCCCTTTCACAAACGCTAGTAGTAGACTTCCTTTTCTGGTAGAAGTAGCTCAGTCTCCCAGAACACACAATTAACGAAATGTAAGTAACATATATTTATGCATTGTTCATGCATCACTCTCTATCCGAATCCGGCAACACATGTCTTTATTTATCATATTGGGACATTACTGTATTCTTTCACTTATTGATTATGCCCTTTGTTTATCATGTTAAGTACCACATTTTATGGTTGTACTAAAGAAACTGTCTATGTGAGAATGTGCATATGTGTATATACAGGGTGGGCAAAAATAAGGGTCCTATGTTTAAAAATTCATAACTTTTTTATTTATTAATTTTTTTAATGTTTTTTTTTTAGAATAAGTAAAGGACCCCTTCCGAAGTAAGCATGAGCCGTATTAGCCCTAAGGAACGTACCCTCATTTAGAAAACATTATTTTTGCTAAAAAAACTCAAAACAGTGTAAAAAACAATACTTTAGTTTTTGTAAGTTTTAAGAAGTGTTTTTCGGCTAAAATTTGTTTTGTTTATTTCAAAAAATCTCGGAAGGGTCAGTCTACACACACATAAAGTTTGGTGAGTTTAACCTTTATTTTGTGGAAGTTATTCAAATTCAAGTTATTCAAATTTAAAGATAGGACCCTTATTTTGGCCCACCCTGTATATGTAAAACCAATTGTTTCTTTCTTATTGTCCTTTTTTTCTCTTGACCATCGTGTGCGCTACTCCCGATAACACAACATACAGAATGGTAGTCCTGTGTTGGGCAAGATACCCAAACGTGTGCGTTGCTAAAAATGTAAAAACCAAAATATCCAATAGTCATTAGCATTACACACGCATTTCACAATGAAAATTCTTTATTCAAATTTATCTGCGACCGACCAACAGACAGAGCCTGTTTTATGGATGCATCCAAAAATGCTATTTCGAAACAAGAAAACGAAAAAAAAAAAATATATATGCAAAGAATAAACTAAACATAATGAAAATGCTATTTCAAACCTCCGGCATGACTGAGCAACAGACCAAGCTTCTCGTGGCGATGCGTGGATGCATCTAAAATGCTTAAAGCAAATAACAATAATTATTTCAGGTGTAATGGTTCGGATAATCTTTTCTCTAAGAAAATATCCTTAATTTTTTTCATGATAATTTCATTGAAATTCTATACATTTCAACGGGCATTGAATTTTCTCGTGAATAGGAGTTCATGCTTTGAACCTTACTGCTTCTTGATTGCGAATCTATCTGCCATACATGACTCTTCCACTTTTTGCCATTCTTTCTTTGCTTTTAAGATGCGTCCACCCAACTCTAAAATGAGGTTCTGCCAGTCTGTATGTTCGTCTGTCACACTTGAGTTCAAAATAGCACCTGCATCACTAAACACACACATTGAATGAGCACATCTTTTTTCGTTGGCATTTTCATAGATAAATGCACGAATTGAATGAATGAATCCTATTTTATATGCGCCCAGAGGCGCTGTACATCGTTCTATTTGCCATGCTTAAGTTTGCAGTAGCATTTTCGTTGGTCTGCAATGCTTACGTTTTCAATAGCATTTTCGTTTGTTTGTCAGTTTGAAATAGTATTTTAGTTGCTAAATGCATCTTATCTTTTTTATTGATGTTGAACATATAGAGCGGATAAAGTAGTAAAGAAAATACAGGAAAAGACAATCAGCTTAAAATAACAAAACTGATGATTGAATGCTTTAGTGATGGATGATTTGGAAGGACAAGACTCTCAAGGAGACCATGTCATCTTCTTCAGTAACTATGAAAGAAAGAAGTTCATCTGCATGGCAGTTGTGAAATAGGTTATGGGTGCAGAAACTTGGGCCGTGCTCGATGCTGCTGAAGCAGGAATATGTTTCAGGGTTACTTTGAAAGAAATATTGAAGCTCAGTGGAGATTTAACTATTGAGAGTAAATCTCTTTTTGGGTCTGCGTACTCGACAAAACTCTTATATTTCATAATTTTTTGTGATGAGGTTTGATAATTTGAATTATTTGGATTATTCGGACTATTGTCCTCATCTGGGATGTTATTCTCACAACGTTTCCGCCAAGGTAACCTTCTTCAAGTACATCTTGTCAAATGATATTAAGAATACAATTAAGAATTTCTTAAGACTTCTAAGACTTCTACACGGTCATGGCTGACGGAATGAAAGCAATTTACCCTTGTCGATTAAATAAAAGGTTTCGTTCAAAATTCAGTACAGATTCTCGAAATCAACAAGAAGCACCCGAAGAAGATCGAAGGTTACATCAACCAAAACTTTGTGAGAATAAGATTCAAGATGAGAATAATATCGAAGATGAGAATAAGATTCAAGATGAGAATAAGATTCAAGATGAGAATAAGATTCAAGATGAGAATAATATCCAAGATGAGAATAAGATTCAAGATGAGAATAAGATTCAAGATGGGAATAATATCCAAGATGAGAATAATATCCAAGATGAGAATAAGATTCAAGATGAGAATAATATCGAAGATGAGAATAAGATTCAAGATGAGAATAAGATTCAAGATGAGAATAAGATTCAAGATGAGAATAATATCCAAGATGAGAATAAGATTCAAGATGAGAATAAGATTCAAGATGGGAATAATATCCAAGATGAGAATAATATCCAAGATGAGAATAAGATTCAAGATGAGAATAATATCGAAGATGAGAATAAGATCCAAGATGAGAATAAGATTCAAGATGAGAATAAGATTCAAGATGAGAATAATATCCAAGATGAGAATAAGATTCAAGATGAGAATAAGATTCAAGATGAGAATAAGATTCAAGATGGGAATAATATCCAAGATGAGAATAATATCCAAGATGAGAATAAGATTCAAGATGAGAATAATATCGAAGATGAGAATAAGATTCAAGATGAGAATAAGATCCAAGATGAGAATAAGATTCAAGATGAGAATAATATCGAAGATGAGAATAAGATTCAAGATGAGAATAAGATTCAAGATGGGAATAATATCCAAGATGAGAATAATATCCAAGATGAGAATAAGATTCAAGATGAGAATAAGATTCAAGATGAGAATAATATCCAAGATGAGAATAAGATTCAAGATGAGAATAAGATTCAAGATGGGAATAATATCCAAGATGAGAATAAGATCGAAGATGAGAATAAGATTCAAGATGAGAATAAGATTCAAGATGAGAATAAGATTCAAGATGAGAATAATATCCAAGATGAGAATAAGATTCAAGATGAGAATAATATCGAAGATGAGAATAAGATTCAAGATGAGAATAAGATTCAAGATGAGAATAAGATTCAAGATGAGAATAATATCCAAGATGAGAATAAGATTCAAGATGGGAATAAGATTCAAGATGAGAATAAGATTCAAGATGGGAATAATATCCAAGATGAGAATAATATCCAAGATGAGAATAAGATTCAAGATGAGAATAATATCGAAGATGAGAATAAGATTCAAGATGAGAATAAGATCCAAGATGAGAATAAGATTCAAGATGAGAATAATATCGAAGATGAGAATAAGATTCAAGATGGGAATAATATCCAAGATGAGAATAATATCCAAGATGAGAATAAGATTCAAGATGAGAATAAGATTCAAGATGAGAATAATATCCAAGATGAGAATAAGATTCAAGATGAGAATAAGATTCAAGATGGGAATAATATCCAAGATGAGAATAAGATCGAAGATGAGAATAAGATTCAAGATGAGAATAATATCGAAGATGAGAATAAGATTCAAGATGAGAATAAGATCCAAGATGAGAATAAGATTCAAGATGAGAATAATATCGAAGATGAGAATAAGATTCAAGATGAGAATAAGATTCAAGATGGGAATAATATCCAAGATGAGAATAATATCGAAGATGAGAATAAGATTCAAGATGAGAATAATATCGAAGATGAGAATAAGATTCAAGATGAGAATAAGATTCAAGATGAGAATAAGATTCAAGATGAGAATAATATCGAAGATGAGAATAAGATCCAAGATGAGAATAAGATTCAAGATGGGAATAATATCCAAGATGAGAATAATATCGAAGATGAGAATAAGATTCAAGATGAGAATAATATCGAAGATGAGAATAAGATTCAAGATGAGAATAAGATCCAAGATGAGAATAAGATTCAAGATGAGAATAATATCGAAGATGAGAATAAGATTCAAGATGAGAATAATATCGAAGATGGGAATAAGATTCAAGATGAGAATAAGATTCAAGATGAGAATAAGATTCAAGATGAGAATAATATCGAAGATGAGAATAAGATTCAAGATGAGAATAAGATTCAAGATGGGAATAAGATTCAAGATGAGAATAAGATTCAAGATGAGAATAATATCGAAGATGAGAATAAGATTCAAGATGAGAATAAGATTCAAGATGGGAATAATATCCAAGATGAGAATAAGATTCAAGATGAGAATAAGATTCAAGATGAGAATAAGATCCAAGATGGGAATAATATCCAAGATGAGAATAAGATTCAAGATGAGAATAAGATCCAAGATGAGAATAAGATCCAAGATGAGAATAAGATTCAAGATGAGAATAATATCGAAGATGAGAATAAGATTCAAGATGAGAATAAGATCCAAGATGAGAATAAGATTCAAGATGAGAATAATATCGAAGATGAGAATAAGATTCAAGATGAGAATAATATCGAAGATGAGAATAAGATTCAAGATGAGAATAAGATTCAAGATGAGAATAAGATTCAAGATGGGAATAATATCCAAGATGAGAATAAGATTCAAGATGAGAATAATATCGAAGATGAGAATAATATCGAAGATGAGAATAAGATTCAAGATGAGAATAAGATTCAAGATGGGAATAATATCCAAGATGAGAATAAGATTCAAGATGAGAATAATATCGAAGATGAGAATAAGATTCAAGATGAGAATAAGATCCAAGATGAGAATAAGATTCAAGATAAGAATAATATCGAAGATGAGAATAAGATTCAAGATGAGAATAATATCGAAGATGAGAATAAGATTCAAGATGAGAATAAGATCCAAGATGAGAATAAGATTCAAGATGAGAATAATATCGAAGATGAGAATAAGATTCAAGATGAGAATAAGATTCAAGATGAGAATAAGATTCAAGATGAGAATAAGATTCAAGATGGGAATAATATCCAAGATGAGAATAAGATTCAAGATGAGAATAATATCGAAGATGAGAATAATATCGAAGATGAGAATAAGATTCAAGATGAGAATAAGATTCAAGATGGGAATAATATCCAAGATGAGAATAAGATTCAAGATGAGAATAATATCGAAGATGAGAATAAGATTCAAGATGAGAATAAGATCCAAGATGAGAATAAGATTCAAGATGAGAATAATATCGAAGATGAGAATAAGATTCAAGATGAGAATAATATCGAAGATGAGAATAAGATTCAAGATGAGAATAAGATCCAAGATGAGAATAAGATTCAAGATGAGAATAATATCGAAGATGAGAATAAGATTCAAGATGAGAATAATATCGAAGATGGGAATAAGATTCAAGATGAGAATAAGATTCAAGATGAGAATAAGATTCAAGATGAGAATAATATCGAAGATGAGAATAAGATTCAAGATGAGAATAAGATTCAAGATGGGAATAAGATTCAAGATGAGAATAAGATTCAAGATGAGAATAATATCGAAGATGAGAATAAGATTCAAGATGAGAATAAGATTCAAGATGGGAATAATATCCAAGATGAGAATAAGATTCAAGATGAGAATAAGATTCAAGATGAGAATAAGATTCAAGATGAGAATAAGATCCAAGATGGGAATAATATCCAAGATGAGAATAAGATTCAAGATGAGAATAAGATCCAAGATGAGAATAAGATCCAAGATGAGAATAAGATTCAAGATGAGAATAATATCGAAGATGAGAATAAGATTCAAGATGAGAATAAGATCCAAGATGAGAATAAGATTCAAGATGAGAATAATATCGAAGATGAGAATAAGATTCAAGATGAGAATAATATCGAAGATGGGAATAAGATTCAAGATGAGAATAAGATTCAAGATGAGAATAAGATTCAAGATGGGAATAATATCCAAGATGAGAATAAGATTCAAGATGAGAATAATATCGAAGATGAGAATAATATCGAAGATGAGAATAAGATTCAAGATGAGAATAAGATTCAAGATGGGAATAATATCCAAGATGAGAATAAGATTCAAGATGAGAATAATATCGAAGATGAGAATAAGATTCAAGATGAGAATAAGATCCAAGATGAGAATAAGATTCAAGATGAGAATAATATCGAAGATGAGAATAAGATTCAAGATGAGAATAATATCGAAGATGAGAATAAGATTCAAGATGAGAATAAGATCCAAGATGAGAATAAGATTCAAGATGAGAATAATATCGAAGATGAGAATAAGATTCAAGATGAGAATAATATCGAAGATGGGAATAAGATTCAAGATGAGAATAAGATTCAAGATGAGAATAAGATTCAAGATGAGAATAATATCGAAGATGAGAATAAGATTCAAGATGAGAATAAGATTCAAGATGGGAATAAGATTCAAGATGAGAATAAGATTCAAGATGAGAATAATATCGAAGATGAGAATAAGATTCAAGATGAGAATAAGATTCAAGATGGGAATAATATCCAAGATGAGAATAAGATTCAAGATGAGAATAAGATTCAAGATGAGAATAAGATCCAAGATGGGAATAATATCCAAGATGAGAATAAGATTCAAGATGAGAATAAGATCCAAGATGAGAATAAGATCCAAGATGAGAATAAGATTCAAGATGAGAATAATATCGAAGATCAGAATAAGATTCAAGATGAGAATAAGATCCAAGATGAGAATAAGATTCAAGATGAGAATAATATCGAAGATGAGAATAAGATTCAAGATGAGAATAATATCGAAGATGGGAATAAGATTCAAGATGAGAATAAGATTCAAGATGAGAATAATATCGAAGATGAGAATAAGATTCAAGATGAGAATAAGATTCAAGATGAGAATAAGATTCAAGATGGGAATAATATCCAAGATGAGAATAAGATTCAAGATGAGAATAATATCGAAGATGAGAATAATATCGAAGATGAGAATAATATCGAAGATGAGAATAAGATTCAAGATGAGAATAATATCCAAGATGAGAATAAGATTCAAGATGAGAATAAGATTCAAGATGGGAATAATATCGAAGACGAGAATAAGATCCAAGACGAGAATAAGATCCAAGATTAGAATAAGATCCAAGAAGAGAATAAGATCCAAGATGAGAATAAGATCCAAGACGAGAATAAGATCCAAGACGAGAATAAGATTCAAGATGAGAATAAGATCCAAGATGGGAATAATATCCAAGATGAGAATAAGATTCAAGATGAGAATAAGATCCAAGATGAGAATAAGATCCAAGATGAGAATAAGATTCAAGATGAGAATAATATCGAAGATCAGAATAAGATTCAAGATGAGAATAAGATCCAAGATGAGAATAAGATTCAAGATGAGAATAATATCGAAGATGAGAATAAGATTCAAGATGAGAATAATATCGAAGATGGGAATAAGATTCAAGATGAGAATAAGATTCAAGATGAGAATAATATCGAAGATGAGAATAAGATTCAAGATGAGAATAAGATTCAAGATGAGAATAAGATTCAAGATGGGAATAATATCCAAGATGAGAATAAGATTCAAGATGAGAATAATATCGAAGATGAGAATAATATCGAAGATGAGAATAATATCGAAGATGAGAATAAGATTCAAGATGAGAATAATATCCAAGATGAGAATAAGATTCAAGATGAGAATAAGATTCAAGATGGGAATAATATCGAAGACGAGAATAAGATCCAAGACGAGAATAAGATCCAAGATTAGAATAAGATCCAAGAAGAGAATAAGATCCAAGATGAGAATAAGATCCAAGACGAGAATAAGATCCAAGACGAGAATAAGATTCAAGATGAGAATAAGATCCAAGATGAGAATAAGATCCAAGATGAGAATAAGATCCAAGACGAGAATAAGATCCAAGATGAGAATAATATCGAAGATGAGAATAATATCGAAGATGAGAATAATATCGAAGATGAGAATAATATCGAAGATGAGAATAAGATTCAAGATGGGAATAATATCCAAGATGAGAATAAGATTCAAGATGAGAATAAGATTCAAGATGAGAATAAGATCGAAGACGAGAATAAGATCGAAGACGAGAATAAGATACAAGATGAGAATAAGATCGAAGATGAGAATAAGATCGAAGATGAGAATAAGATCGAAGATGAGAATAAGATCGAAGATGAGAATAAGATTCAAGATGAGAATAAGATCCAAGATGGGAATAAGATCCAAGATGGGAATAAGATTCAAGATGAGAATAAGATTCAAGATGAGAATAATATCGAAGATGAGAATAATATCGAAGACGAGAATAAGATCGAAGACGAGAATAAGATCCAAGACGAGAATAAGATCCAAGACGAGAATAAGATCCAAGACGAGAATAAGATCCAAGACGAGAATAAGATCCAAGATGAGAATAAAATCGAAGACGAGAATAATATCCAAGATGAGAATAAAATCGAAGATGAGAATAAGATTCAAGATGAGAATAAGAGTTCAGACAATCCAAGTAAGTAAATTTTGTGTGAATCAACATGGTACAACTTTGTTGATCAGTTTGATTCTGGTGTTGGCATTCTTGCAAGAGGGACCACGTAGTGGTTGACAGCATCCCTAAGTGAAAGTGATATAATGATATAATGGAACTGACTGGATTCGAACTTGACACATCCAGGTCGTCAGTCCATGTCGTTATCCACTTGACCACTGTCACCTCCATAATCCAAGTAATACAAATCAACAAGTAATACAGATCAACAAGTAATACAGATCAACAAGTAATACAAATCAACAAGTAATACAGATCAACAAGTAATACAAATCAACAAGTAATACAAATCAATAAGATAGAAGATTCAGGATTGCTATATCTGCCAGTAAGGTTAGGATTGAGCAAATCGAGATCCATGGAGTATCGTGGGTGCAATCAGCCCACCAGCTGACCAAGATGGGTGCATCTTCAGATGCCCTGAAGGATACTTTGGAATTGGTTGACAACTTCAGATACTAAGATACTAAAGAGGAAGAGATTGTTAAGATAATTAACTTATTTCCTTTTCAGCAATTGCGTGGTTGGAGAGGATCAGATTTGAGAATGGTGCCACTAGTAGTTATTTGCATAGCAATGGTATTGGTCCATGAGGATCCCCTTAAGTTACACGAGCTAACTCAGTAAGTTTAATGCTTAAAACCTCTCAGAGCTGATCAACAAGAGGAATTGATGCTGGAGGAATTTACCATCAGCATCACTAGAACAGGTTCAGTCTGTTACACGTTAATTAAACCATTGCTTAAAGGGGAAATGCTTTTCATCTCCTTAGAAAACTGGCTGCCCAGTATTTAAAAATACTAGTGATCGCTTCTCTGCATCTCGGTGCGTACCGATCAGTCTCCCGTGTGTCATGTTGTTTGAATGGATAATAAATCAATAATTTGTCGATCACCTAGTAAAAATAATGTACTTCGTTACAAGCAATACAGATCTAACTGAAAGGTTTTTCATATCTGGTACAAAGGGTCGCTTCACAAACGTGCTAGCTATGGAATATCTGGCAATGATAGGTCTGTAAAAGTAGTTGTTGATGAGCAGTGAAGCACATAGTATTACCTAGTAAAAATAATGTACTTTGTTACAAGCAATACAGATCTAACTGAAAGGTTTTTCATAAGATCTGGTACAAAGGGTCGCTTCACAAACTTGCTAGCTATGGAATATCTGGCAATGATAGGTCTGTAAAAGTAGTTGTTGATGAGCAGTGAAGCACATAGTATCACCTAGTAAAAATAATGTACTTCGTTACAAGCAATACAGATCTAACTGAAAGGTTTTTCATATCTGGTACAAAGGGTCGCTTCACAAACGTGCTAGCTATGGAATATCTGGCAATGATAGGTCTGTAAAAGTAGTTGTTGATGAGCAGTGAAGCACATAGTATCACCTAGTAAAAATAATGTACTTTGTTACAAGCAATACAGATCTAACTGAAAGGTTTTTCATAAGATCTGGTACAAAGGGTCGCTTCACAAACTTGCTAGCTATGGAATATCTGGCAATGATAGGTCTGTAAAAGTAGTTGTTGATGAGCAGTGAAGCACATAGTATCACCTAGTAAAAATAATGTACTTTGTTACAAGCAATACAGATCTAACTGAAAGGTTTTTCATAAGATCTGGTACAAAGGGTCGCTTCACAAACTTGCTAGCTATGGAATATCTGGCAATGATAGGTCTGTAAAAGCAGTTGTTGATGAGCAGTGACGCACATAGTATCACCTTGTAAAAATAATGTACTTTGTTACAAGCAATACAGATCTAACTGAAAGGTTTTTCATAAGATCTGGTACAAAGGGTCGCTTCACAAACTTGCTAGCTATGGAATATCTGGCAATGATAGGTCTGTAAAAGTAGTTGTTGATGAGCAGTGACGCACATAGTATCACCTAGTAAAAATAATGTACTTTGTTACAAGCAATACAGATCTAACTGAAAGGTTTTTCATAAGATCTGGTACAAAGGGTCGCTTCACAAACGTGCTAGCTATGGAATATCTGGCAATGATAGGTCTGTAAAAGTAGTTGTTGATGAGCAGTGAAGCACATAGTATCACCTAGTAAAAATAATGTACTTTGTTACAAGCAATACAGATCTAACTGAAAGGTTTTTCATAAGATCTGGTACTAAGGGTCGCTTCACAAACGTGCTAGCTATGGAATATCTGGCAATGATAGGTCTGTAAAAGTAGTTGTTGATGAGCAGTGAAGCACATAGTAAGAATAATGTACTTTGTTACAAGCAATACAGATTTCGTCCTGCAAGTATCAATGGCTGCGTGCTTTAAAGATTTATCTTGAGGACAAACCCACTTCTTGATCTTCCAGATGATATTCTGACATTTATGTATCTATGGCAGCACTTCAAAAAGCATTGATGATCAATTCTTACTGATTCTCTCCTTTCCGATCTAGAGTATGCGATGCAATGGGTGGGGTGAAAAAGTGGATTATTACTTTTAACACCTCTAAACCCAAGCTTCTCTCCTTTCACCACCAACACTCAGATCCTTGTTTTGCCCCAGTTTAAATGAATGGCTCTCTTCTTGAGAAAACCCTTTCTTTTGATAACCTCCTAGGACTGACTTTCACTCCAGATCTAAAATAGAAGACTTATATCTAACTTGTTACTAAGGTCACTGTAAAGATTCTTGGATCATTCTACTGCTCCACGAAGTACTAGACTCCTAATGCAATCCTCTACCTAAATAAGAATTAGACACGTCCCAAGTTGGAGTACTGCTTTCTCATCTGGGAAGTGCCCCTCTGAGCACTTTGTTGCCTTAACAGAGTACAAAATCGAATTCACAATCTAGTGAGGCATGATCTCTTCTGTTCTATACAGCTTTTTTCTCACAGAACAATCGTTGCTAGTCTTTCTCTACTCTATCGCGATTTCTCTGGAAGGTGCTTGACTGAACTCGCCTTATTACCACAACTACAAAGAACTTTCCTTTTTTCCTCTGTGTGCCTAATATTAAACAGAACTTCCATGAACAGTGTTTCTTTCCAATAAGTTCCAATCTGTGGAACACATTACAACGGGATTGCTTCCCTGCAGAATGCAACACGGTCGTCTTCAAATCCAATGTCAACAAATACCTGCCATAAACCGTCTTCATAAGTAATCGCAATTTGTTCATTCCGTTAATCCTCTCATAATAGTCTTCATCATTCAAATAAAAATCCACCCATCTCATTAACGCTTATCCTCGAATAGCTTTGGCCTTGATAAGTGGTGACACATTAATAGATAAAAACAATCATTTTCGTTGGTCTGTCATGCATAAGTTTGCAATAACAGTTTCATTGCTAAATGCATTCAATATGTAAGATACGCTGTCATTCGTTGGTCTGTCAGTCCTGCTTGAGTTTGAAATGCGTCCAAGCATCTTTAGACGAAGCTTGGTCCATCACGCTTAAGTTTGAAATATCATTTAAGATGCGTCCACACATGTGTATAAGAGGCTCTGCAATTCATCGGTTGGTCCGCTTATTTTTTAAATATCATTTTCAATCACGCAACACTCAGATTGAATGGATGCGACTTAAGAATGGATTCGTTCACGTTCTTAATTTTTATTTTTTTATTTTTCAATTAGTTTTTATTTTTGAATTAGTTTTTATTTTTGAATTTGCTCAAAATTTTATGACACGTTCTCTTTTGTGAATGAAGTCTTCGTTATATTCGGTTGAAGGTCTTTCCATGATTGGGATTTCCGCAAAGTAACACTACTTCAGATAATCTTTTATTCTCACGAAATTTTGTCTTCTTTATTCGACTTCTGTCTTTTCTGGTTTTTTTTTGTTGTTAGCGATGGCCTAAAAAAATAAATAAATATATATCAAGGGAGGTGCGAGAGCGCTCTATCCCTTAATAGACTTCAAGAATGGCATCTGCTGGAAATCTCATTCCTTTGATCAATCATAACTCAAAAACCAATAAACCAAATTAGTTAAAATTTTGCACAAAATTTTCATTTGATAGGTTCTATAAGTGTTTAGAATTTCAGCATCATTAGTCAAGACAACCCAGAGATCCAGAAAGTTCAATCATGAAATCATGTTATCTGTGTGTACGTACGTATGTGCCACCCTATATCTCATCAACTATTTGATGGATTCAGCTGATTTTTGGCGGAGATAAAGGTTCTTGGGTCTTGTAGATGGCATTTTAATTTCAGTTTACCATATACCTTAGTTTTACAGAAAATTCCAAAAAACCTTAAAAATGACCAGTATTCATACACTTTATTCTATATCTTATCGACCATTTGATGGATTCAGCTGATTTTTGGCAAAGATAGAGGTTCTAGTGTCTAGTTGATGGCATTTTAATTTCAGTTTACCGTATACCTTGATTAGTCAAACTACCAACTATATCAGTTATGAGAAGGCATTGTATTGAGGCATAGCCTTTACAAAAGTAGTGACATTCCATGAAAAATGCCAGTGTACTGAAATCATATGCCCTTAATAGGGTTAAGATGAAAATTCATATACACTAAATGTACAAAAGCAAGGAAATTCCCAAATTTTTACACTTTTATTGTCATTAATTAAGGGTATGACTACATATCAACCAAACCATTTCATTATCACATCACTACAGTATAAATCTCTATGCATGAGTGGATGAAGTGTGTGAGGTGCGCTGAAGAAAAATTCTTACCAGTAAAATACATAGCCCTGTTGTGCTCGCATACCCTTAATGACAATAAAAGTGTAAAAACTTGGGAATTTCCTTGCTTTTGTACATTTAGTGTATATGAATTTTCATCTTAACCCTATTAAGGGCATATGATTTCAGTATACTGGCATTTTTCATGGAATATATATATATATATATATATTTATTTATTTTTTTTTTGGTACAGAAAAGTTAGTACAACATTAGTACCGTCGGTTTCAAGCTAAGAAGGACTTAACCATCCGGCTCTCTTCAGCTAATGTTTTCACCTGTTGCAGAAATGTGAATTCATGTGTCACTCTCGTTTGGATGCGTTATTTGCTTTAAAGTGTTATGTATATTTGTTTAAAATTAATGTTAGGGAGGTTTAATTAGGTTTGATAAAAATGGGGGGGCGGCTGAAATGTAACAGTTGAGATTTAAAATTGGAAAAAATGTAAAAATATAAAAAAAAATCAAAATTATCTCTATATCTTTATATTTTTAAATTTTTTTAATAGTTTTAAATATTACGCTCTTAATTTTGATTCTCAATTAATCGAGCTGGGATTTTTCCTACTGTATTACAAAAGAAGTATATATATATATATATATATATGAATGGATGAAAGGATAAAATAATCCAACGGTTTGAAATTAAAATGGAATAAGCGGAAGACCTAAAAAGCTCAATGTTTCGCCCAAATGTTATATGAGCTTTGTCAAGAGCGAACGAAAAAATGCAAACAAAGACAGAATATATAGTGGTAGGGTTCATGTAGAGAGGGAAGATATGTAAATATGTATAAAGTCAAAGATAAATACATAGCAAAAAAAAAAATTAGTAACGGAAAAGAAAAGAATAAAGAGTAGAAAGTGGGTCGAAAGGAAGACTAATTCAAAACCCAGGGAATCAACCGGTGTCTAGATATATCTTGTTTTCATGAACAATTGCTTTTGATAGGTTAAGGGAGATAAAGTAGAAGCCCATTCTCTGTTTAATTTTATTTGTGGAAAGGGCTATGAGTGCAGGTTTAATTAGTCGACGTGTTGATTTATTATGTATTATCTTGGTTAAAGTAGATTTAGCGAAGTCAAAACAATGCCCATACACCATAGTGTGAGCATATAAGGCGTTAAGCATGTTGTTGGTTTTAATCGCTCTTTTATGCTCGTCTATTGTCATTTTTTGCATTTTTTTCGTTCGCTCTTGACAAAGCCCATATAACATTTGGGCGAAACGTTGAGCTTTTTAGGTCTTCCGCTTATTCCATTTTAATTTCATATATATATATATATATATGGAGAAATGTTCTGTTTGTCTGCTCAATGTCTTCTTTCACTTCTTCTAATAAAATAAAGTGAGTCAGTTTCTCACATATTTGTAGTTAATAGCTTTCTTCCTACAAAATCAATATTTGATTCTGGTTAACCAGTTTCGTTTCTTTTGTAGAACATAGCTCTATTTTCTTAAGAAGAAAAGTGGATTTCAATTCAATTTCTTAAAAAAATATGTTAACCGCCTTGAAAGATAAAAAAAATGGACACATTTTTCAATAATGATCTACATAGTAGCAGCAACTGTTGCTGCCAATAGAAATGTAACAGCTTAGCTAAGTGAAAAAGCACAGATGGGAGAGTGTCAGATTAAAGATCTAAAGTTTTAATCCACAATTAGTGTTGTTTTCCTTTTTTGTTGGAAATCTGTTATTTACTAGTAATAGATGATTTACTAGTAATAGATGATTTACTAGTAATAGATTATTTACATGAAAAATGCAACAATAATTTAATAACTGTGATTTCATTTTTATTTACGTTTTTTTACAAAACAAAACAAATTAATAAATTGTGATCCTTTTTCGACTCTTTTCTTGAAAATATGTAAAATTTCTGAAGGTATTAGCACCAAACTAGATTTTTATTTTTGTATCCTTGTGCCAAACTCATAAATGTCACTGTCTTTTTAAAGACAATATATTTTCGTTTCATTGGTGGTCGTGTGGACATGTGTTCGCCTTTAGTTCCAATATTTTACGCCATCTTCCAGGGTTCAAACCTCACACTAGACAATTGTTTTTTTTTGTATGTTTTCTGCTATAGCAAATATTCTCAATTTCTTTTTCTTTGTTATCTGTATAATAATACCATCACGTGTTGAACACCGAACAACATTCTAAGCGGCAGTCTCCATTCGTCAGAACCACTTTCATCGG
Source organism: Sepiola atlantica (assembly GCA_963556195.1). Lineage (NCBI taxonomy): Eukaryota > Metazoa > Mollusca > Cephalopoda > Sepiida > Sepiolidae > Sepiola > Sepiola atlantica. Next base: position 107,910,890 of record OY744529.1, read on the forward strand.
CGAAAGCACCACCTTCTCCGACGTAGCAATGCTAGTCCATTTGTGCACATATTATCCCCTTCCACACCGATTTTGAGGAATGAGATCATTGAATCGTAAAATGGTAAAAAAAAATTGCTGGTTATCTGATTTTTACCTTTTAAGTTTTAAAATAAAGAAGTTGTTTTGTTTCCTTGGTAATACCATTGGAGCACAGGGAGGAGCAGGTGCTAGTGTGGTTGCAAGAATTGGGAGTGGATAGAGTAAGTTCAAGGAACTTCTGCCGTTACAAACCAGCAGATCATTTACCACTGTCAACAAAGGAAAAGAGTCTATCAGGGATCTGTATGCAGTGTGATGATATATGGAAGTGTAACCTGGCCAGTGAGGATTGAGGACATGCGTTGCATGAAGAGAAATGATATGAGACTGATACAATGAATTGTAATGTGAGTCTTAAAGACAGGCTTAGATCTGATGACCTCAGAGGAAGATTAAATCTGAACAGTATAAGGAGATGTGCAGAACAGGAGACTTTGATTGTATTGCAACGTTGATAAAATGGATGTGAGTTCTTGGGTTAGTAGATGTAGAACAGTTGAGGTAGCAGGGTCAGTTCACAGGGGAAGGCAAAGAAAAACATAGGAGGAAGTTATAAAAATGGACTTGAGAGAAAGAGGGATAAATCAAGACCTGAACAGAGATTGGTTATAGCCGTCCAACTTATGGCGGCATGTAAAATGGATGTGAAACCGAATATGTGTGCAGAACAGAAGACTTTGATGGTATGACCATGTTTAAAGAAGGGATGAGAATTCTTGGGTTAATAGATGTAGAACAGCAGAAGGCCAAGGCAAATATGGGAGGAAGTGGTATGAAGGGACTTGAGAGAAAGAGGGATAAATGAAGACCTGGCAAGAGATAGGTTAGTTTGGAAGTCAATTTCTAAAAGCTGTCCAATGCATGCCAGCATGTAAAAGTGGATGTTAAACCCAATATGATGATGATGATGATTGGCAAAGTTTCATTCGAATTACTTCAAAACCTTTTTTTAATACATTCATGATTACTTGCAAAATTAGACAAAAAGGCGTTTTTTTTCATGCGAGTGATAAAAAGAGACACTAGATGGGACAGAATAAAGGTTGATTCCTTAAGTCTTACATAAACTTTTTAAATCGAAAGACAATAATCTATATAATAATGTGAAGTCGATTTTCCCCTTTTTCATCGGACATTATAGGTTTAGAACCAAAAGCTTAATATGTTAATTTTTTCCGCCAGCCATTTTGGTGAAGTCCTCATGCGTGCTTTCAGAAAGTATGCATTCATTTTGTTTCCTTTGAAAATTTCTTACATCTCTTCTAGATAAGCTTTTTCTCCCAACTCACACCCAAAGAGAAATTTTCGGCCATTTTCACTTGCATCAAAATATCGACTTCTTCTGCCTCCAGTATCATCGGGGACAAATTGTTTGTGGCATAATGATGCCATGAACACCGTTTGTGTTTCATTTTTCATGCTACTCTTTTTCTCTGTTAGCTACTATACACTGTCGACACAAAATAATGACTGCTCCCTTCTTCCTTCCACACCCCAGAATACTAACATACTCACTTCATTATTAATTCTTATACAGATTGACTTCTTTCTTTTTATGTTCATTTCGCATTTGTAACATCATACGATTTATGTAACAACAAAATAACAACATTACCGGGGCACTCCAGAGAAATTAAGCTAATTCAGATGACTTATTTATTTTATTCGAGAATAGCAGAAGACACCTATAGATTTTATTTCCACGCAGTTCGCATTTGCAAATATCCGCTAAAACTTTAGACGTCTGTTTCGGTAAGCTTTTTGTTTATTTTCTGTTGCAGTTACCTTTTTATTGTTATTTATACTTTTTTTTATTGTTGTTATTTATATCGTTAGTGCTTCTTCTTATCATTTTTAGTAGTAGCAGTAGTAGTAGTAGTAGTAATGTTGCTACACGGAGGCACTATTGATACATAGTTTTGTTTATTGGGGAGGAGGTTAGCCCCTATTATAAACTATAGTGGAGGGAGCCCTGTTCCCCAAATCTATTTTATTTGCTTGAAAATAATAAATACTTATTTAAAAATATTTATTTTTTAAAAACTGCAGGCAGGGGGGGGGGGGTAGCAACTACAGGGTAGAGAATCTCGCCCGTCTGCTCCAAACTTTAATTTACTTATTTACAAAAATATTTTTATAACAATAATTTTTTATCTTCATATAAAAATCATTGTTAAATCTTATTTTAGTCAGCTAAATTACTTACAATGAAATAGGTTCTTTTCTGATTTTATTTTCAGAATTGATACTGTAATATTTTTTTTTTTTAAATAAATTAAATCAACATTTCATTTTTTTCCCCGGGCAACACCAGGACACGGATCCTGCTAGTATTCTATAAGTTTATAACTATTGATGGAACCACGGCTAAAAATGGTAATGTTTAAATTAGAAGTCCCTTTTTTTTCATTGTGGGTGATATTTTTTCTATTTTGGAGGGTAAATTGTTTATAAACACTGTTTGTTTGTTATCAGAATACACCGAGGACACTCTGTAAATTTATAACTATTAAAGGGCCGAACAGAAATAACACGAACAGAAGGTAATTAAAACAAAATTGTATTAACAGAAAGTACAGAAGTAATGGGTTGACAGAGTCTGCTTCCTCAATTTGCTTCTTTTCTCACTTCTACTGATTGACAGAGACTATTTCTTCACTTATTGTGATTGGTCATAATGACACTATTGATAGTCATGAAGAGTCCATACCGTGACGGAATAGGGTAGATTACCATAACAGTTATGTACTTCCTATTTACTTGCCTTCCCACAAAAGCAAAAAAAAAAGAGAGAGAACGAGCACTCTGGATGCGATAATTCCTATTTCAGTCATCTAAATTACTTACAGTAAAATGACTCCCACCCACCCCAAAGCTATGTTAAAAAAATATATAAATAAGATAAAAAGGAAGCAAAAATGACTCCCGGGCAACGCCGTATACATACAGCTAGTCGTATATATAAATGGCTTTAGGAAGGAACGAAGCCAGGATGTAAGCTGTCAAGGAGTTCAAGGCTCAAATGTGAGAAGGACACGGCAATCATTTTATTTTAAGATTTCTATTGGTCTTAAAAGTCATTCATTACACAAATATATTGTAATATATTTGTGTAATGAATGACTTTTAAGACCAATTTTTCACCAAATAAAATTATTTTTATGAAAGAAGAAAGTCATTTTTTTTCTTAATAGTGTTGACCCTGACAAATATTTATTATTTCAAAATGAATATTATTAACAGTAAATTATACAGATTGATGTAGAAAGCACCGTGGAATTTCCACGAGTAAATATAAATACTAATGTCGATGTGAACAATGGTATGAAAAAAAAAAGATAAATACACAGCTCTAGTACTTTGTTTTTTTTAGTACATTTTTCTTTTCTCAATGACTGATTTGCTGTTGCCATGGCCACAAAATGACCAACGAAAGCGACAAACTTGTCATCTCTCATTTGATTATTTTCCCCACCTGTGAGATGCACTTCCTTGTCTGTGCCACACCTTGTCACGCTTGCATTGATGTGCGTAACCCAGCCCTAACCATGACCCTTTCTACTACCGCTGATGTCTTCTCACTAATTGTTCCATATTAACAATAGTGCACAATTGTATGCAAGATATTTTGTCTTTGTTTTTTTTTTGTTTTTTACTTTCAATTTTCAATTACATACTTACCATTTCTCTGATAAAGATGCCTTTTGTACACAAACATGCACTACCATACAGATATATATATATATATATATATAGTATACATGTTTATTTATACAAACATTATTGGTTACATATGTGCATACATGTTTCGGTTGTACTCTTCACAGAGAGTCAACCTCTTCAGACCAAAGAAGACAAGGAAGTGAGATGAATTTGAAAAACTTTCCCCTTTTAGTGAAGAGTACAACCGAAATATGTATGCACATATGTAACCAATAATGTTTATATAAATAAAAATGTATACTAAAGAACAGCTCTACTTGTTATTGAGTACTTTTTATAAACACTGGAGTTTCAACGGATTTACATCTACAGAAACTAATACAATAAGTGTACTATATATATATATATATATATATATATATATATATATATATATATATAGATAGAAGGATGAAAAGGAATTAGAAAAGCGACGGAGGCAGATCTTTTTTCAATTCAGTTGCTCAATGCAAGGTATATTCCACAAAAAAAAAATTTATTTAATTAATTTTTTCCTTACACCAGCCTTTTCAAAGATCAAAATCTTATCATCAGAGGAAATTGCTGGGATAGATAAGTTGGTGAAAAGCCAAGATTTAAAATCTGAAAAAGTAAAACAAAGATTGTGGGGGAAAAACCGGTATATGGAGCTGTATACTTTTTACAATAGGTTTTATTTTTTCTAACAGTTCGCTTTTAGTTCTCTACTTATATATATATATATATATATATATATATATATATATATATATATATATATATATAAAGCTACAATTTGCTACATTCCAAAAACCAGGATGATATTCATCTTACCAATCATTTCTCTGAAACAAAAAGCCTTCATTTATATTTGCTCTGTTGTTATATGTTAACAATCATCGAGCTTTCACCTTGAAAACGTTAGTATATATAAAGAATAGAAAGTATATTAAAAAACATATATTTTCACACACCTATATATATATATATATATATATATATATATGTGTGTGTGTATAAGAAAAAGTTTACGGTAAAGAACCAAAACAATTCCCCAGATCAATTAATGCAAAAAAAAATTAACGAAATAAATCTTAAGAATCTCTCAGGATATATTTAAATACTGCAGATAAAAATAAGCTCAATGGTTAACAGCTTATTTTAAAAAGAGCTTTCATATTATAATTCTGTAGATTTTAAAATTTATGATGTAATTAAAATTTTAATATTACAATCAAATTGTGAAAATAAACCCTTAACAATGTTTATCCATATGTACACGTTTCACAAAAATCATTTTATTATAACTATTGCGATTATGAATCTCTCAGGATATATTTAAATACTGCAGATAAAAATAAGCTCAATGGTTAACAGCTTATTTTAAACAGAGCTTTCATATTATAATTCTGTAGATTTTAAAATTTATGACGTAATTAAAATTTTAAATATTACAATCAAATTCTGAAAATAAACCCTTAACAATGTTTATCCATATGTACACACGTTTAAAAAAAAATCTTTTTTTTATAACTATTACAATTATGAATCTCTCAGGATATATTTAAATACTGCAGATAAAAATAAGCTCAATGATACACAGGTTATGCCAAACAGAGCTTTCAAATATAATTCAGGAGATTATAAAATTTATAATATTATAATGATTCAGAGCTTAATTATAATATTTAAAATTTCAATTATGTTATAAATTTTTAAATCTACTGAATTATATATATATATATATATATATATATATATATATATATATATATAGTCTAAAGAAGCTTTGAGTCATTGAAAAAAAAAAAAAATGTAAAATGCAGTTTAAATTCCCAGACAAACTAACTAAATCCAAGATATTGCAGACTTAACATTCGTTAGAACATTAATAAATGAAAAAATATAAGTAAAATAAAAAAATAATAAAAAATAAAAATAAAAAGGGGGGGGGGGTTAATTATCTAAGAGTGAAACAAAAACAGGAGACCTTAAGCGTCTAATATTAACACGGGGATCATCAGCTGTTTACCATGTAACTGTTTCGGAGATTTAAAAACAGGACAGTTATAATATTCATGGCTCTCCATATATATAATAGAAGTATACCGGTCCCAAGACAGGTAAAATTAATTCTCTGAGCAGAACAGTTGTGCACTACTTGTATGTCCCCTTACAAAGATCAAAATCAATATATGATACTAAACCTTATGTCTATAACTCTGATTCTAATTTTGATCAAAATCAATTAAATGATTTTGATTGTAGAAAATGCCTTAAATTTAATGGGTCTTAAGAAGAAATTGAAATTCAGGGAATCTTGGTGGCTGATGACTATGGATAAAATTCAATGCAATGCTCTGATGAAATTGCTGCTCTGGTGCCCCCATGACGTAAATAAACTCGACCAAACCGACAATCAGCTAAATCCCATCCATTCACTGTGGAGGTCCCCATATGCCGAAGAGCCTTTTACTCCAATACCTTCTTTCCTCAAGCTGCCGGCCTTTGGAAGTCCCTCCCTGCTCCCTGTTTCCCCGACTGTACCAACTGTGAACAAGCATCTCGTTGCACAGCTCCCAATTTAGGATGACCTCCTAAACTTTCACCCTAATTCTCAGTAGTCCCTTACGTCTACAGTGGCAAATTGCCTTGTTTGGGGTGAACTATGTTTAAAAAAAAAACCCGGAAATATCCGAATTTTTAAATGTGAGGTTGTGGCCATATTATACTCCCTGAAATCCTTTAAAATGCTACAAAGAAACTTAAATTTGGGTAATATTTATTAATTAATGAGTAATTAATGAGTAATTAATGTGTAATACCTATTGTTAAAATTTTATAAAATTCGGAGATATCTGCATTTTTACAGCCGACCCCCCTTCTTTACCCCATTTGCATGAAATAAAATTAAACTAAATATAGCACACATTACCCACCCTTACGCCTAACAGCTGTGTTTTAAAATTCATAATGATTGGTTAATGAGTTTAGGAGTGAATCCTATACATAGAAATATATAAACATATATACATACCTAACTATATATATATATATATATATATATATATATATATATATATATATATATGAAATAAATATTTGTTATTGTTTATTATCTATGCATTTATACGTTTCGTCCTTAATAATCGGGACTCATCAGCATAGAGATATGACTATGTCAGGTTATGTTGAAAAAAAATCAATAACGTGCTCGATCGCAAAAAAGTGAGAGCTAAATATAAATAATTTATTTAAAAACTATACGTTACATATTTCAGAGTCGTACCGCGGTTTCATTCATTCAGATGGACTGACTTTTTTAATTTTTAAAATCGTCTATAGTCCATAAGGAATCATCAGCGTCTCGAAATGAAAACAGCAGCGGGAAAATATACAGCATAATCACGTTGACACATCGATTCCCGTTAGATCACCGAAGTTAAGCAACGTTGAGTCTGGCCAGTACTAGATGGGTGACCATTTGGGAACACTAGGTGGTGTATGTGGCTTGGAGAGGGTATGGGCACTACTAGGTTCTATCATGCCCACAGAAAAGTTACGACAGATACAGTATTAGCCTGACTCCCCGAGGACGCCCCCGGATGTTATGGGAAAACAACAACAACAATATATATATACTTCTTCTGGAGCTGCTCTCGCTCCTACTCCAACGCCCAAAATTGGAGCTGGCTCCTCTCACGCTCCTAATTTTCAAAAATGAGCCGCTCCTGCTCCAACTCCTATAAAAAAGGAGCGGCTCTTTTTCAGCGCTCCATAATGAAAATGTACTTTCTTTCATAAACGTTCTATTCTGCCAATGAATGGTCGAAGGATAGGGGTGGGCGTCAAAGGATCTTATCGATATGGGTTGGGATGTCACTTTAAGTGTAAGACCGTAAGATAATATTTGACAAAATCTCGCTAATATTTTGAGAGTTATAGGAGAACATGTTGGACGAAGTATAGGATTATACTTAAATTTTCGTTTCCTGAGGTATAAAATAGAAATAGAAAAATCCCTGAAGTATTTTAAAACAATTTTAATTTTCATTACATTAGCAACCTATTTTTTCAAGGAAGGAAAATTTGACCCGATATTTTTTCTATTTATTTTGGAAGAGAATTTAGATCTGTTTTAAGTAAATAAAGTTTTACTTTTAAACATTATTAGTGATTATTTTCTTTTTAAAGAAAACATTACTCTGGAAGAGGAGAGACAGCCAGAGCAACATTACTTGTCGTGTTGTTGTTTAATATTTGTTTGTTTTACGAACGTAACTATATTGTATAATGTATATTATTATTTATAACAGAGAAACGCGCAAGTACTTTTAAACAAATCGATTTATCCATTTTTTTCTATAGTACAATTTGGGGCGAAAAAAAACACAATGAAGTTTATTTTTTAAAGATTAAAAAAAATATATTTTTCATAAGTTGCCCCAAAAATATCAATAAATTGTCAATAAACAATTCAGAGATCCACTTAATGTCTTAAAATTTCATACAAAATATCTGGCCTAGACCTTGGGAGTTGAAAAATTATTGGGTCAAATTTTACTTCTCCCCCCCCCCCCCCCAAAAAAAAATTAACTGGAGCAAGTTTTCCTAGGTCGGGCAAACACATTTATTAAAATTAAAAATTTGAAAAAAAAGGTGAAACGTCTATATTTGAAATCTCTAACCAAAGCTAATTGTTTACAATTTTAATATTCGATAATAGATTTTTTTAAGATAAAGAAAGATATCTAATCTACTTTCGGTTCTAAAAAAACAACATTTAGTCAGAAAGTCTAATTATTTGCTTTTTAAGATTAAAATTTAAGATATTTTCTTTAATTTAATTAAGTTTAAACATTGGTTTAATTGTAGAATAGGGACCGCTGTTTTCTTTTGCTCATTTCGCTTGGTATTCGCCCAAATTTTGGATGAAACTGATTGTTGGTCTTAATTATATTTTTGGTACTGAAATAAAATTCTCATTTACTTTTTAAAGTGTTGATAATCTAACTTTAATTTCAGGTTTTAATCGCTGGCGGCTATGTTGGTTTTTATTGTTTTTTCCTTGGACTAAATATATTTTTTCCTTGGACTAAAGATATGTTTACTGTTTTAACATTTTATTACACACAAAAAAAAAACTTTAAACATTCTATTCACAAAAGCAAGTTTTAACAGAATTTAACGAATTTAAAAGCAAACATGAAAAGGTTAAAACATACTAGTCGTGAATTTAAGAATAACAAAATGTCACCGAAAAGACGACGGGTATGAATGTGGCATAAAAGTTCAATTTGATATATGCTAAAAAATAAATTAGAATTTTTTGTCAAGACAAAATGTACCATTTCACCCCAAAAATCGATTTTATCAAACATTTGGGTGAATACCGAGCGAAATGGGCGAAAAAATCCAACAGCCCCTATAGTATAATTGAACCTAAAATTCTTTATTTCAAAACACGAAATAAAAGAAAAATTGGCTTATTTATTCAATCACAATAAACATAAATACAAAAAAGTTCAAATCTGTAAGAAAATAACTTCAAAGACATCTATAGACTCACTGGCGATATTTGTTGCCCAAATTGTCTTCTGCCTTAAGAAAAGTGTCCAATCAAAAATGTAACATGTCAATGTAAAAATGTTCTGTTTTCAAGACATCTATAGACTCACTGGCTCATTTAAAGACATTTGGTGCCAAATTGTCTATCTTCTGCCTTAAGAAAACTGTCCCATCAAAAATTTAACATATAGATGTAAAAATTTGAGAACTTCAAATGTTCTCCTTCTTTCTCCCTGTCTCTCCATCCCTCCCCTTCTCTATCTCATATACATTTACCAGATATAATTTTTAAAAATAACTCAGAGTAAACTCTGAGATTTTCTTTTTTTTTCCTTTTTATTGCTGAATAAAAAACTAATGTTGAAAAGAAAAAAATCATATAATTTTGGAGCGAGGAGCGATAAAACCACCGCTCTTTAGTCCCAAATGGAGTTGCTCCCGCTCCACTCCCGCTGAATATAAAATGAGCCCTCCTCTCCTTCGCTCCAGCAAAAAGGAGCGTGCTCCTGGAGCGCGCTCCTTTTATGAGGGCTTCGTAACGCCCTGTATACACACACAATGTGTTGCAGCAAAATCCGACACTTGGCAAAAAGACAACGAAATAGGCAATAAAACCAAAAGTTGTATATGCAGAGACCCGACAGTTTATTTAGCAACAGTTACATATTACATTATTTTTCAATGTAATCGCTGCCAGCTGAGATGACCATATCAAGGCGAGCACAAAATGAATCGCACGCTTTGGCGACCATGTCCTTGTCTATAGTGGCGTGTTGAGGGCGTGCTTGTTGTTCTTGGCCTCGATCACACCCCAGAAGAAATCGTCAAGAGGGTTGCAATCAAATAGGGAGGGTGGCCACAACTCCGGCGACCAGTGGTGCGGAACATCGTTGAGTAATCACGCCTGGGTTGTCCTGGCCTTGTGTGCAGGAATGGAGTCCTGCTGGAAGACGTAAGGGCGTCCAACGGTGATCTCGTCCATCCAGGGCTTCACCACATTCTTCAGCACCTCCTCGTATTTTATATACTTTTTGTCAATTGTTGGATTTTCCTGCAACAACAACCTATATATATATATATATATATATATATATGTGTGTGTGTAATATTAAACTATATTTTTAATATTTTACCTATGTATAACGTTGTTTCGAGCTTTCGGCTCTCATCACCACAGGGAAATGACAATCTCAAACGGTCACAGGGCGCGAACCTGGTTCACAAAGACATATACATATATATATATATATATATATATATATATAAAGCTCCCTTTCTTAGGTAGAGCTTTAAGGCATAGCTCATTGGGTAAAACTAATTCGAGCTCCCGGCACTTGACAATGTTTACATTGAGATATCACTTACATTCAGTCAGTGTCTTATGATAGCGCAGGGGAAGAGGCGCCGACCGTCAGCTCGACGGTTGAGTTTCAATCCCGACTTGAGGCACTGACTTGTCTAGCCACACTGAAGAGCTGTGATACAGCGAAACAGTCTGTATGTGGATGCCTAATATATATATCAGTAGATCCAAGTCGGTTTGATGTAGGATGATCCCCAAAGAGTCCTCTGCAGGGAAAATCCAAATACAGGGATCAATATAAAGTACAGAACCATATCAATATTAATCTTCTCGGCCTTTTGGCTAAGATCAAAGTGTAGTATCTGTTCCGATAGATACTGCACGCCTGTCCTGTGCAGTTCTAGGAGGTCCACCCTCCCAGGCTTCGCCTCCCCTCTTTGGGGAGAAGTAAGTTTATTGCTTACTGTCTGAGGCGCCCCTACCGGGGAATGCCGACGGGGCTGCCCAGGCAATTTTTAAATGGCCAGAGTGCTCACCTCTCGAGCGCTGGCTTTTAACCCCACTTGCTCGACCCGATCTTGGGTCACATCTTACCTGTGGGAGTAAGATAAAACTGGCCTTGTGCCTAACTCCGGGAGGAGTAAATAAATATCAATAAGAGTGTCAACAATCTGAAATAGTTTGGGTAATTATTTATTTCAAATAAATGCAAAGGCTTCTTCAGACCAACCAAAGAATCTGCTGCATGCGGATGAAGTAAATTACCACCAAAAACTATGATGGATTGTAAAGTCTTTTTCATACACTCTTATTTTATATATATATATTATTATACTAAAGCTGAGTTAATCAAATTAATAATTCAATGTGTAATTATCAAAGTTACGATCACACAAGAAATACACACGCACGAAAAATGTTCGGACAATTTAATTAGTATCGAGATTATTAGATGATTTATTAGGTCGGATTCTGACTTTTCTAAATTTCAGGATTTGGAGTAAAACGTTTGGATTTCATAGCTTCTCCCACGAGGGCAGAGTTAGACACAAGGTCGGTGTTTAATGTGAGGAAAATGCATCTTCCTAAAAAAGAGGCACTCTGAATTGGGGAAAAAAATTAAAATTGCCTCAGTCTAGAAGGATTTCTCCTTCACTGACCTAGGTGAAGTGTAGTATCAGAACAGATACTACAATTGAATTATTAATTTTCAAAATTATTAAAACTACATTTTTACAAATTCGGCACACGGCTATAAAAAGTGCTGTCTATCCTACTCTTAACGAGAATCATTGCAGTCACCACAATACCACATTTGCGATAGGGCTATCCTACTCAGAATATTCCCAATGCATTGAAAATTTTATTTATTTATATATGTATATATATATATATATATGATTTTTTTTTGTGTACAAAATATGCGACACTGGCATGTCGACGTTATCGATCAACAGCTGTTGTAAACTGAGATCTCATCAGGCAGAGTTAAAATCCGATCTGAACCTTAGATCATATTTGGAAAGAATGAAATGGATAAAAAGACAAGAAATTTATAATTAAAATTTGGAAAGTAACGTGGTTGGGACCGTTAAGAATCAAAATCAAAAAATAATAATATCAAAAATAATATAAAATATAAAATAAAAAGAAAGAAAAATATATATATAATATTGACTCATGGGAATTATATAGAAATATTTTTTATTTTTTATATCTCTTTAAATCTCCTCCGGTTTAAATCTCAACTGTTACTTTTCACCCTCCCCCTTTTTTTCAAACCTTATTAAACCTTCCTTACACTAAATTTAAACAAACATACACAACACTCTAAGCAAATAACGCGTCCAAACGAGAGTGACACGTGACTTCACATTTCCGAAACAGATGACAACAGAAGCTGAAGAGAGCCGGATGGCTAAGTCCTTCCGTTCTTGAAACCGATGGTACGAATGTTGTACTAATTTTTCTGTACCAAAATAAATATATATATATATATATATATATATATATATATATATATATATATGCAAATTCATTGAATAAAATGGAGACAAAACAAAAAAACTGGTTAGTGAAACCTTCCCGACCCTTTCTAAAGAATAAACCGCCTACACTTTGACTTATTTATTTGCAAAAAAATATAAAATTTTACATTTAGAACAAATTAGGCACAAGGCCATCAAAAGTATGGGAGCCAAAAAGGCCAAGGAATTAATGGAGAATGTCTTTGGTAGTTGTGTCAGGTGGAGCCTATCCCTCTCCAAGTATGGGTTAGTAGAACAAAGGTTAGTAATGTTATTTTACTCCTATCTAGGAGGAATAGGATGATGCGACCCTTTCCTAAGGGTATTAGCCTGAAAGTGAACCTAATAGTTCAGGATTGATCTTGAACTCACCAACCTCATTGTCAGTGTTAAAAGCACTACGACAAGCGCGGATGTCATACCGTCTACACACACACACACACACACACACACACACACACACACACGGTGTTATTAAGTTCAGTTGAACCATCTAAGAAGTCATGTGTTTCAATACCCGTGTCGCCGCCGCTGTCTATCACAAAGCTGTATATAATTAATCCTGACCGTATAAATAGGTAATATTGATATATTTCAATCAATTATAAGTGTCTCTGTTTTCTGTCACTTTTTATCTGCGACTCAACGTTGCATTATTTTCTATTCCATTATATTTATATGGCCTTCTCTCTCTCTCTTGCTTGCTCTCATTCTTACTTTCTCTCTCTCTCTCTCTCTTTCTTTCTCTCTCTCTCTCTCTTTCTCTCTCTCTCTCTTTCTCTCTCTCTCCCTCTCTCTCTTTCTCTCTCTCTTTCTATCTTCCTCGTTTTGTGTGTATGTGCGTGTTTGTCTTCAGCCGAGTTAAATGCCCGATTATGGGAGAATTAGATTTGCCATCATTTAATAAGCTCACATAGGAGAAGGGGGGGAGGGTCCACTTTTAGCCTCTTTGTACCTTAAATATCATTAGTTTGAGCACCACGTTTTAACCTTCTAGATTGATTGGGATTATCTCTAAGTCGAATCAAATGACTTTTCATTCTCAGGAAGAAAATCTCTTTGATTCCTGAAAGAAACAAAACCATTTCAAAGAGAAACGAGAAGCGGCGAAGGAAAAGAGCCGACACCACCTATTTCAGACACACCCCATCCAGGAGGTGCTCGTTGGTTGGAGGCACTCTCAGAAGAACCCTAAAACTCTCCCAAGTTATATTTTTGCCTCCTTACTTAAAATGTTAAAAAAAAATTATATAGAGTCTTTTTTAACCGTAACAACATAGCATATAACAAAATGTGTATTAATGTTCTTCTTCTTTTTTAACTGAGTTCATCCCAGTTGCCACCGTAGACGTAAGGGCTACTGAGAATTAAGGTGAAATTTTAGGGGATCATCATAAATTGGGAGCTGTACAGTTAGATGCTTGTTCACATTAATTATAAATTTTTGCATGTCGGTACAGTCTGGGAAACAGGGAGCAGGGAGAGAAGCTATTGGAGTAGAAGGTTCTTTGGCATCTGGGGACCTCTACAGTGAATGGATAGGATTTAGCTGATTGTCGGGTTGGTCAGGTATATTTACATTGAGGGGGCACTAGAGCAGCAAGTTCATCGGAGCACATTCCATTGAAGTACTTGTAAAACAAACACAAGGATGCAACATTGCGGCGATAGGACAGAGGCTTAATACATGCAAGATAAATATGCCAACAAGATCTGCAGTTTGTGCAGAGTAAAATGTCATCAGTGGACAAATGGATTAAAACAATGGAGAAGTTCACGCCAGCCTACTAGTGAGAAGTTCACGCCAGAAAATTATATCTTAACACAGCTTCAAATGACTTCAATGGAAAACCTTATTTTACGTGGATGCTGCGGATATTATTATGAATTTAAAAAAAGGTATACCACTTCGAAAACCACACCGAAATCAGGTCTTTGCAACCGTTTGAAACCTAATCAAAAGGATTAAATATTGTGAAACTGTGGTAAAATGTTAAGCTAACTATATTTTATTATTTTTCATTATTGATATATATATATATATATATATAAGTATGCAAGATTCTAACCGAAAGTTTGGTGAATATGAACAGCACCTGCAGACAGAATTAGTGCAGACTTGCGCCATTATATTTATCATGAACAGATGTGCATGCAGGTGGCAGAGATACGACTTCAAAAATAACAATGAAAAAGTATAAATGATTCTTTCCCTGTGAATTCTTTGAATGACTGAATAGAATTTTTTCAGTTAAAAAAAATTTTTTTAGGATATTTTTTTCTTTCTGTCCACCCACTTGTTTAGCTTTCCCTTAAAATTGAAGATATTGAGTCATATATAAAAAGAAGAGTGAAATTGATCGATTGGTTGGTCGAGAGACCCCTATTTTTGAGAGATTTATTTCCCCTGTGTAAACACAACTGGACCCCAGTAGCTAAACTGCTACTATTTATCAACCATTAAAAAATAGGATTGAACCCACAGCATCCCAGGTCTAACCACTTGACCTAACCCTAAACCCTAACCCTTACCTTAACCCTAACATTAATCCTTACCATAACCTTATTGCCCTGTCAGCGGGGCCGTGAATTCTCCGACTGCACCCCCCCCCCCACAGTGGGCCAAAACAGGTTTTTGGAGGACATTTGGGCATAACTTCAGTTTTACTTGTCCATATAAGCTGTTTGAGGGCTCGTTAGAAGCGAAATTTCAAGAGCTTTTCGGAAAAATCAAAAGAAATTCATAAAATCCATTTTTCGGGGGTCTGGGGCCGAATTTCCATATTTGGGCATAACGGCCCAAAATCACATTTTTGGCCATATCTTGGCACAAAATTGATCATAGAAGCTCAGTGAGGGCTCGTTAGAAGCGAAATCTGAGGGCCTTTCTAAAAAATCAAAAAAAATCTGGTAACATGTGACATGAAGTAGTATTTGACACACTTCTTTTCTTTCATTTGCACACCTTTTTACACACTTTAATTTCCTGTCAAAGCATTTTACAGGAAATCACTACAGAATTTTCAAATCTTTGTTTTGTTTATTTAGATAGAGTTACTATCAAAAATGGAAGCGGTCAGCGATAACGCACTTTTCCAAGTGTTTACTGTAGAAGATGCAAAAACTAGAGACCATCTATCCATCACCGCATGTGTTCAATTGTTGGAGCAAAAGTATCTCATCCAGTTAACAGAGGAGCAGAAAGACGAGGTCAAGAAGTCGCTCAAAAGATACCATTCGCTGAAGAAACGACGATATACAGATAAACGGATTGCTGTTAACTGGGATGAGCTGAGCTCACTAGGTGAAGTTGAAAATGTTGTGTTCCGCTATTACAAGAACCCCTCGACGCAAACTGCATCCAGGAAAAGGCCCCCTGAAGAGTTGGGCAGCCGCAAACAGTTGTTGAGAAGAACCAATGATATCTGGGCAAAAATTCAGGCAGTGGCTGCAGAGGAGAAAGTGACTTCTTCCCAATTGATGGGGTTACTCCTTACTCGTTGCCCTGATCAGGAGTCGAGAGATTTTGGTAATGCTCTTTGGAGCAAGTCCACACGTGACACAAGCGAGAAACTTCCGGCTTGTTTTTTGAAAAATCCGGGATAGAGCACATAGATCTGCTTGGTTTTTCATAATCTATACCTCCATAGCTTTCAGAAACATATATGGTTTGGTATGTGCCCTATCCCGGTTTACAAGTTATTTTCTGATGAATATAGAATTTTATCGCTAATTTGAGCCAAAAAAGAGGGAAATTTAGCTCAAATTTTCCTAATTTCTTTCATAAAAAGAGCTAAAAATCGACAAATTGGGTCCCAAAGTGGTCTATTTTTGCATTTTCACAAATGGTTATCAATAAACCAAAAAAATATGCAATAATAAGTAATTCCACATTGATTTTTGGAATTTAATCATGGAAATCTGAAAATTATAATTTTGGGGGGAAAAATCGTGGATGTTTCGCGTGAGCTGGAGAAAAATGCGAAATATCACGAATTCAATGTTGCATATTTTTTCAACCGTTTAACGATTTGACTTACTTTTTTTTTTGTTGAATCAGGAATATAGAGTAGTTTATAAAAACACCAAACATCAGCAATTCCTCCGACATTCTTTTTTGCCTAATGTCCACCCCCCAGCCCACTGTGCCCCCCCCAAACGGGACCACCTGTTTGCCATGGGTGGCGACCCGTGATGTCTTAGAACGGGATCCTGATGGCTGAGCGGTCCATGGCCTGGTTGCATAAATGGTCACGTGACTTGCAACACTCTACTTCGGCTAGACGGGAGGTCGGAGAGGCCCGATCCGATCAATCGGCTAGTTACGTCTTGCCCTAGCACTTATTCTATCAGCTTCCCCGATTGTTTACAATTTTAAAATTGATCAACTGCATAGTTATCAATACCCACTCTAGTTTATAAGTGCTAGAAGGCGGTGGCAAGGATCAATCAACTTGTGAGATACATGACCGCAACATGGCTGTGTGCCCCGGACGTTACGCTATTAGTGGGTAGAGAAATCGATGGAACACGGGTGCTTGTGATCACGATCAGGTTGAGTATACCATTCCTGTAGCCCTGTCTTGTCAAGGCGATTGGGTTTCCCCTTGGCAATTCCCATAGTGGGCTCCAAACTATTTATGGCTCCTAACAGAACCACAAAAAGAGTCCATAGAGACTCTAGTTCAGAATGTGAAGAAGAAAAAAATGACCAGAATAAATTCCCGAGATTTATTGTCCTGGAAACTTTGGAGGAACCGAAACTAACGACATTATCTCCCTTTGTGATTGAAAAAATAATTTCAGCTCATATGGCACCTAAAATCGTAAAAAAACTAGCCAATGGAAACATCCTGGTCGAAGTAGAAAAGAAAAGATATGCAGATTTTTTGCTGGGTATGAGAATGTTCCATAACAAAAAAATAAAAACCTATCCACATCAGTATCTAAATGTCTCGAAAGGAGTGATAAGGAGCCAAGAACTCTCCTTATGCACTTTAGATGAAATTAAAGAGGAGCTGAAGTCCCAGGGGGTAACTGAAGTTAAAAGAATTTCTATTAAAAGAGATAAAACCAACACATATGTGATGACATTCGATATGCCAACAATACCTCAAAAAGTAAAAATAGGGTGTACGGTT
Organism: Sepiola atlantica; assembly: GCA_963556195.1. NCBI lineage: Eukaryota > Metazoa > Mollusca > Cephalopoda > Sepiida > Sepiolidae > Sepiola > Sepiola atlantica. The sequence goes on from OY744529.1 coordinate 107,928,691, forward strand.
GAAAAAGTTGAGCAATACATCCCTAATCCTCTTCGATGTTACAAGTGCCAGAAGTATGGGCATCATAAAACTAAATGTAACGGCAGACAGACGTGTGGGAAATGTGGAGAAAGAGACCCTGACCACTCTATGGATGAGTGTAAAGAGAAAAATACATGTGCAAACTGTGGTGGTGACCATCCAGTTCATGCAAATATCTGTGAAAAATGGAAGAGAGAGAAGGAACTATTAACTGTCAAATATACGAGAAACATTTCCTTTCAGGAGGCAAGATGGTTGATATAACTAGAGGAAAGACATATTCTCGGGTTGTGTCAAAAACAACAAGTGGAACCCAGAGAAGAAAATATTTTCAATTTACCCTCTACTCAACCGGTTGCCGTTCAAAAGCAACAGGTGGAACCCAGAAAAGAAAATATTTTCAATTTACCCTCTACTCAACCGGTTGCCGTTCAAAAGCAACAAGTGGAACCCAGAGAAGAAAATATTTTCAATTTACCCTCTACTCAACCGGTTGCCGTTCAAAAGCAACAAGTGGAACCCAGAGAAGAAAATATTTTCAATTTACCCTCTACTCAACCGGTTGCCGTTCAAAAGCAACAGGTGGAACCCAGAAAAGAAAATATTTTCAATTTACCCCCTACTCAACCGGTTGCCGTTCAAAAGCAACAGGTGGAACCCAGAAAAGAAAATATTTTCAATTTACCCTCTACTCAACCGGTTGCCGTTCAAAAGCAACAGGTGGAACCCAGAAAAGAAAATATTTTCAATTTACCCTCTACTCAACCGGTTGCCGTTCAAAAGCAACAAGTGGAACCCAGAGAAGAAAATATTTTCAATTTACCCTCTACTCAACCGGTTGCCGTTCAAAAGCAACAGGTGGAACCCAGAAAAGAAAATATTTTCAATTTACCCTCTACTCAACCGGTTGCCATTCAAAAGCAACAAGTGGAACCCAGAGAAGAAAATATTTTCAATTTACCCTCTACTCAACCGGTTGCCGTTCAAAAGCAACAGGTGGAACCCAGAAAAGAAAATATTTTCAATTTACCCTCTAGTCAACCGGTTGTCGTTCAAAAGCAACAGGTGGAACCCAGAGAAGAAAATATTTTCAATTTACCCTCTACTCCACTGGTTGCCGTTCAAAAGGTGGAACCAAGTGAGGAAAACATCTGGATTTTACCTTCTGCTTTACTGGGTATCCCCATTCAAGATGCACCACCACAGACCAAAACAAATGAGACAACTGAACCTACTGTGAAAGAAAAAGGGACCCGAAAAGATCCAAATAAAAAGTCTCCAGGTAAAAATCCTGAACCGGGTAAAAAGGGAAAATCACCTCGAAAGCCAAACCCAAAAATCAGAGTCAACTTGACACAAAACCGATTTGAGGCTCTGGACATGATGGAGACAGAGGACGAAAACACTGAAAAAAAAAGCACCCCTAATCAAAATCATGGGAGGGAAAATAATTCAATGGAATATAAGAGGAGTCAAAGCAAATTATGAGGAGCTGGTTCTCCTTATGAGAATGTGCCTAGCAGTTGTTTGCCTACAGGAAACATTCCTCAGGCAAGATAGTGTATTTAAAATAAAAAAAACTACAATATATACAACTATATAAAAGAAGAAACTGATAGAGCCTCTGACGGGGCAACTATCGTTGTAAAAAATATAGTTCCGCAGAGTCAGGTGCTGCTTGACACAAACATGCAGGCGGTTGCTGTATCAGTAACATTGCATAAGACGATCACAATGTGTTCCGTTTATCTGCCACCAGGTGAGAACATAGTCGAATCCAGGCTGAATGATTTAATAAACCAACTACCCAAACCAATGATACTGTTGGGTGATTTTAATAGTCACAATGAAATGTGGGGCAGTAAAATCAAAGATAAAAAAGGCCGAATTGTTGGGAAAATTCTAGATCAAAATGGTCTTTGCCTCTACAATAATAAAACCAACACGTATCTACACCCAGTAACGGGAACATATTCAGCACTGGATTTGACTGTGTGATCCAACAATTTTCATGGATTATACATGGAAAGTACATGAAGAGACATGTGGTAGCGACCACTTTCCAATTATTCTGGAAAGTACAGGTCTTCAACTGGAAGATAGACTACCAAGATGGAATCTGCAGAAAGCAGACTGGGAGAGATTCCAAGAAAAATGCCAAGAAAAACTAACAGCCGATACCAATGTCAATGAAACAGATCACGCCACCTACTTTACAGAGACACTGGTAGAAATAGCCGAGGACTGTGTACCAAAGTCATCTGCAAATCACAGTAAACAAAAACCTTGGTTTAACAAAGAATTTCAGAAGGCTGTCCGGGCACGCCGTTCTGCCCTGAGAAGGTTCAAGTCTGATCCTACTCGGGAGAATTTAGACTTGTTTAAAATCAAAAGAACCAAAGCTCGGGGGACGATTAAAGAGTCCAAGACAAATTCATGGAGGCAGTATATATCAAAAATCAATTCAAACATCAACTCTAAAACAATATGGACCATGATGAGAAAAATAGCTGGGAAGAATAGCATCTGATGTCAGGTGGTGTAAAGATCACAGACAAGAAAGAAATTTCTAACATTTTGGCAAACAACTTTGCAGAAATTTCTGGCTCCAAATGTCAGACTGAAAAATTTAAAAGAATTAAAAAAGCTGAAGAAAATCCTCAATTTCAGTTCGAAAAATACTGAAAATTATAATCGACCCTTCACGGCATCGGAGCTCAGTGAGTCACTCGTTAAAATCCACAATACTGCGGTCGGTCCAGACGATATATGCTACGAATTTCTCAAACAATTACCACAGGTGTCCACCAGATACCTTCTAGACATTTATAATGAGGTGTGGATGAGCGGGAAAATCCCAGATCTCTGGAGACAAGCCACAGTGATTCCCATACCCAAGACGGGAAAAAATTCTGATAGGCCTTCAGACCATCGACCAATTGCTTTAACCAGTTGTCTCTGTAAAGTAATGGAAAGAATGATAAATGACAGATTGACATGGTACCTTGAATCGAACAATCTGATATCAGACTACAATCCGGTTTCAGGAAGAAAAGAAGTACCACTGACCATTTGATCAGATTGGAAACTTTTATCAGAGAAGCTTTCATCAAAAAAGAACACCTGATTGCCATCTTCTTTGATATAGAGAAGGCGTACGATACCACCTGGAAGTACAGTATAATGAAAGACCTTCGAGAGCTTGGATTGTGGGGCCCTCTTCATACAAAATTTCTTGGCAAACCGAAATTTCCGAGTGAGAGTCGGAACTACACTCTCCGACGTAAAAGAGCAGGAAAATGGGGTACCCCAAAGAAGTATCCTATCAGTGACACTCTTTAATGTCAAAATAAATAATATCGTGAAAAACCTTGACACTGCAGTCAAAGCTCACTGTATGTGGATGATTTTTTGATTTGCTGCATCCGGTAGAACGTAAGTTGCAACTCACATTAAATAAAATCAACAAATGGACTGAAGAGAACGGATTCAGATTCTCTGAATCGAAGACGAGGCGTGTCCATTTTTGCAACTTACACAAAATGCATAATGATCCATGCCTTAAACTGGCTGGCAAGGAGATACAAATGGCAGACGAGTATAAGTTCCTTGGAGTTATTTTTGACAAAAAGCTGTCGTTTATTCCTCATATAAAGTATCTCTGACAAAAATGTAACACGGTAATTAACCTACTGAGAGTGATAGCTCACACTGACTGGGGGAGCGGACAAGAAATCCTTACTTAAACTGTACCGAACAATTGTAAGATCGAAACTTGATTATGGTAGTTTCATTTACAGTGCAGCAAGACCATCATACCTGAAACAATTAGAAACTATCCATCACCAGGGACTAAGGCTTGCATTGGGGGCATTTCGCACGTCTCCAGTGGAAAGTCTATATATTGAAGCGAATGAAGGTCCTTTACATCTAAGGCGAGAAAAATTGGCACTTCAATATGTGACCAAATTATTATCATGTCCAGCAAATCCTGCCTACGACTGCACATTTTCTCCTCAATATAAGACTCTGTTTGAGAGAAAAATCAGTGCCATCAGACCTTTCAGTTACCACATCGAGAAACTAAGAAATAAACTGGAATTGGACTCAAGTCTCATCCACCAGTCAATAATTTCTAAAATTCCACCATAGGAATTAGAACAACCTATTTATATCCTCGATTTAGCAACAGCTTCAAAGAACTAAACCAATCCCATTGTCTTTCAGGAGGAATGTGAATACATAAAACATGATCATTCTGACTACAAATACATCTATACAGATGGATCCAAAGAATCGAATAGAGTTGGGTGTGCGGCTGTCTTAAATAAGACAGAAATGCAATACAGAATACCTGACAGTGCATCAATTTTCAGTGCAGAATCTGCAGCCATATACTTGGCTTTAAAGATAATAGAAGGTAGTAGCACTGATAGATTTATCATCTTCTCTGACTCCCTATCTGTGATCACAGCAATGAAAAATAAAAATTTAGATAATCCGTTGATTGTGAAAATCTTAAATAAGATTACTAATATTTACAACAAAAAGAAATGTAAAATTAAACTATGCTGGATACCGAGCCATGTCGGCATTCGTGGCAATTAAAGAGCGGATAAAGCCGCAAAAGAATCCTTAAATATGACACCAACAAATACTAGGATCCCATACACTGATCTTCGACCTTCTATTAAAAAGATAACCAAACAAAAATGGCAAGAATGTTGGGATGAGTGTCAAAATAACAAATTATATAAGATTTGGCCAACTATAGATGAGTGGCCCCTGGAATATAGAAAAGTAAGGAGAGAAGAGGTTATAATAACCAGACTTCGTATAGGACACACGCATATCACTCATAAGCACTTATTGGAAGGAGAGGAGTCTCCAATGTGCATAGCAGGTCAACAATCTTACACAGTCAAACATATATTAATAGACTGTCAAGATCTGCAGCAAACCCGTAACAAGTATTACGACTCCCAAAATTTAAAACACTTGTTTGAAAACATAAATGTGACAAAAATTCTAGACTTCATCAAGGAAGTTGGACTGTTCCAAAAAATCTGATTGCGAGTTCTTCATTTTCACCTTTCATTGTCTTTCAAGACAATGTGAAATAATTGGAATTGTATAGACAACTTTATTCGGCATTACATAACCCATAGTTGGTTGCTATGCTGTAAAACAAACCAAACCATAACCATAACCCTAACCCTTACCCTAACTCTAACCCTTACCCTAACCCTAATCCCAGTTCTAACCACTTGGCCTAACCCTTACCCTAATGCCAGTTCTAACCACTTGGCCTAACCCTAACCTTAACCCTAATCCGAATCCCAGTTCTAACTACTTGGCCATATACCAACTATATTGCTCTGTGCTGTTTTTAAGGACTAAGATTTGATTTGGTTCATTTTTTAGTTGTTGACTCGAAAAATTATGACCTTATTTAATCGGCTGAAGTTTGTTTTTTTAATATAAGCACATGCCAGAAATTCTAATTTTGTAAATGAATGGAAACTTTTGTCTCCACACATGTTTTACGGTAGATTTAGAGACGAATCGCTTATCTTGCTTTGCTAGTTTGACTTCAGGAAATCTGTGATTTTTCCATGATGCTCTGGCAGAACTCGATGTGCGCATGTTGTTATTGGGCATCCCTCTTCATGTGGGGTCATTCTTTTTTACAATGATGACTATCTAGTGGCTACTATTTAAAAATGAAGGAACGAGGACTTCTTTTTGACTGGACTGATTGGTGAAACACACCCAGTCGTCATTGTTCATTTCAATAGTGACATTTTGTTCTTTTATTTATCTCTAGCTATCCCGACCTGGCGTTGCCCGGGATCCATTACATTCAAATTTGTTTTGTCAATATTTCTATGTTCTGCCATTTTTGTTAGGTTCAGTATTTAAGGTGAGTATTTAAGTGTTTATTTAAGAATGCTTTCATATACAGCACAATCACGTTGACAAACCGGTTCTCATTGGATCACCAAAGTTAAGCAACGTTGAACCGAGCCAATACCAGATGGGTGACCATTTGGAAATACCAGGCATGTATGTAGGAATATGTCGACACCTCCATGCAGGAACTGCAAAAACTTAACGTTGTCATCTCCCCTGACTGAGATATACATTTGACTAGAAATCGCTTGTGAATTTGATATTCCCTTTGGAGGAAGCCTGTTCAACCCACCAAGGGTGAATGTCGCTTTGCACGCAATGCTTCCATATTAGCCAACTGCTGAAACAGATTGAATATTTTTCCAATAAATTGTAGCAAAGTATGTTAGTTTATTGCTAATAGCATGGAACAACAATAACAAATGAAAATTGGCTAGTCAGAATCAAATCACCAGGGACTAAGGCTTGCATTGGGAGCATTTCGCAAGAAATCCAGTGGTGAGGTCTCCATTTGGGAGCTGTGGGGAATGTGAAGTTGCCCCTTAGTTGCCATTGCTCCCAGGTCCACTCTGGCCCGGAGAGGTAGTTACCTGTAAGGGCCCCATCTATGGGTCAAATAGAACCTACTGGCGCTACCAAATCAGGCTGTCTGAAGCTATTGACTTCCTGACTCAAAATGCGCCAAACATTGATGCTTTATTGTTTTTTTTCCTTTGCAAAACTCAATTATGTTCTGCAAAATCTAAAACAAAAAACAACGGTTTCCCTCCTCCCCCTCTTCTTCCCTCTCCTCCCCCCTCTCCCTATCACTCAATCAAATACCATGAATAAATACTTAAACATATAAAGAACTTGAAGCATAAAAACCTTCACTAAAATGACCGGATAAGCATTAAATTACCTGAAAAGGGTCGATATGCCGTGAAACAAAAAAAAGAAACAAACCAAAAACCATGATTAAACATTTGAAGATATAAAGAACTTGAAGCATCAAAACCTTCACTAAAATGACAACAATTCAAAATACCAAAGCTCTTAACTAATGACTATAAATGACCCACTGACTCAAATTCCTTCTACATTCATGGCATGAAATGACCCGAAAAGAGTTGATGCACCATTAAGCAATATCGTACCTTACCCTACCATATCTGAGGTTTATTTTTAATCGCTTAGTCTTTCCTTCCTGGGTTTTTCTGCAACAATGATCTTTGCCACTAGCTGATCTGCTTCAGCATCAGCTCGGTGAGCTCTTTCTTCTTTTGGGTGAAACATTTTGCTTGTTCCAATAGAATGCCTAGAATATTTGCAAAATTTATCCATGAATCTCTGGAACATGGTCTTGTGGCATTGGTAAACAAGATTATTCTTGTTAGTATTTTCTGCTCTACAGACATATCCTCCAATATGGCTGAGATATTGTTTAATACGGAAAATTCTGGCAAGTCTCTTAAATATGGAAAATTCTGACGGGCCTCTGAAATACGGATAATTCTGGCAGATCTCTAAGATAGGGAAAATTTGAATTAATCTAAATTAACCAAACACAAATAACGTATCCTTTGTAAACTTACAGAAGTTAGCAACATTGTACACAGAAAACATATGTGGTTTGTCCATATATACTTATTTGTTCAGCTTCTGAAAGTTCGTCAACAATTTATTTACTTAAAGATGAACACATCCATCTTATAAAAAGGGTAACATTAAATTGCTAACAAAAAGGTTATAACTATAATCTGTTGTTTTGATGTCCATTTTATTCTTTACAAAAAAAGTAAATGTGATAAGAAAAAAAAAGATTTGAGAATATCTGATCTTGCAGATTACAATGGCCTTTAAAATAAGATTAACTGGCAACATTCTCTCATCCTTTCTCCCTGTATTTTCCTCCAAAAATAATTCTGCCATCATAAAGACAAACTAGTCCGTCCGCCTCTTAACTAACTGGATGAACTCTTTCTTATTTGGATGAGCCTTTTTGCTCGTTCCATGGGAACGCATACCGAATGACTGCAATGTTCCCCCTATGGATTTCTGTAATATGCTCTTGTGACATTGGCAAACATTATTTTTGTAAGTGCAGTATTTTCTGTTCTGCAGGCATTGTCCTCTGATATGGCTCGGATATTGTCCTCTGATATTGTCCTCTGATATGGCTCGGATATTGTCTTCTGATATTGTCCTCTGATATGGCTCGGATATTGTCCTCTGATATGGCTCGGATATCGTCTTCTGATATTGTCCTCTGATATGGCTCAGATATTGTCTTCTGATATTGTCCTCTGATATGGCTCGGATATTGTCTTCTGATATTGTCCTCTGATATGGCTTGGATATTGTCTTCTGATATTGTCCTCGGATATTGTCTTCTGATATTGTCCTCTGATATGGCTCGGATATTGTCTTCTGATATTGTCCTCTGATATGGCTCGGATATTGTCTTCTGATGTTGTCCTCTGATATGGCTTGGATATTGTCTTCTGATATTGTCCTCTGATATGGCTCGGATATTGTCTTCTGATATTGTCCTCTGATATGGCTCGGATATTGTCCTGATATGGCTCAGATATTGTCCTCTGATATGGCTTGGATATTGTCTTCTGATATTGTCCTCTGATATGGCTCGGATATTGTCTTCTGATATTGTCCTCTGATATGGCTCGTATATTGTCCTCTGATATGGCTCGGATATTGTCTTCTGATATTGTCCTCTGATATGGCTCGGATATTGTCTTCTGATATTGTCCTCTGATATGGCTCGGATATTGTCTTCTGATATTGTCCCCTGATATGGCTCTGGTATTGTCTTCTGATATGGCTCGGATATTGTCCTCTGATATGGCTTGGATATTGTCTTCTGATATTGTCCTCTGATATGGCTCGGATATTGTCTTCTGATATTGTCCTCTGATATGGCTCGGATATTGTCCTCTCATATGGCTCGGATATTGTCCTCTGATATGGCTTGGATATTGTCTTCTGATATTGTCCTCTGATATGGCTCGGATATTGTCTTCTGATATTGTCCTCTGATATGGCTCGGATATTGTCTTCTGATATTGTCCTCCGATATGGCTCGGATATTGTCCTCGGATATTGTCCTCTGATATTGCTTGGATATTGTCTTCTGATATTGTCCTCTGATATGGCTCGGATATTGTCTTCTGATATGGCTCGGATATTGTCTTCTGATATTGTCCTCTGATATGGCTCGGATATTGTCCTCTAGTATGGCTCGGATATTGTCTTCTGATATTGTCCTCTGATATGGCTCGGATATTGTCTTCTGATATTGTCCTCTGATATGGCTTGGATATTGTCTTCTGATATTGTCCTCTGATATGGCTCGGATATTGTCTTCTGATATTGTCCCCTGATATGGCTCGGATATTGTCTTATGATATTGTTCTCTGATATGGCTCGGATATTGTCTTCTGATATGGCTCGGATATTGTCTTCTGATATTGTCCTCTGATATGGCTCGGATATTGTCTTCTGATATTGTCCTCTGATATGGCTCGGATATTGTCTTCTGATATTGTCATCTGATATGGCTCGGATATTGTCCTCTGATATGGCTTGGATATTGTCCTCTGATATAGCTCGGATATTGTCTTCTGATATTGTCCTCTGATATGGCTCGGATATTGTCTTCTGATATTGTCCTCTGATATGGCTCGGATATTGTCTTCTGATATTGTCCTCTTATATGGCTCGGATATTGTCTTCTGATATTGTCCTCTGATATGGCTCGGATATTGTCTTCTGATATTGTCCTCTGATATGGCTCGGATATTGTCTTCTGATATGGCTTGGATATTGTCCTCTGATATCGCTTGGATATTGTCTTCTGATATTGTCCTCTGATATGGCTTGGATATTGTCTTCTTATATTGTCCTCTGATATGGCTCAGATATTGTCCTCTGATATGGCTCAGATATTGTCTTCTGATATTGTCCTCTGATATTGTCTTCTGATATTGTCCTCTGATATGGCTCTGATATGGCTCGGATATTGTCTTCTGATATTGTCCTCTGATATGGCTCGGATATTGTCCTCTGATATGGCTCGGATATTGTCTTCTGATATTGTCCTCTGATATGGCTCGGATATTGTCTTCTGATATTGTCCTCTGATATGTCTCGGATATTGTCTTCTGATATTGTCCTCTGATATGGCTCGGATATTGTCTTCTGATATGGCTCGGATATTGTCCTCTGATATGGCTCGGATATTGTCCTCTGCTATGGCTCGGATATTGTCTTCTGATATTGTCCTCTGATATGGCTCGGATATTGTCTTCTGATATTGTCCTCTTATATGGCTCGGATATTGTCTTCTGATATTGTTCTCTGATATGGCTCGGATATTGTCTTCTGATATTGTCCTCTTATATGGCTCGTATATTGTCTTCTGATATTGTCCTCTGATATGGCTCGGATATTGTCTTCTGATATTGTCCTCTGATATGGCTCGGATATTGTCCTCTGATATGGCTCGGATATTGTCTTCTGATATTGTCCTCTGATATGGCTCGGATATTGTCTTCTGATATGGCTTGGATATTGTCTTCTGATATTGTCCTCTGATATGGCTCGGATATTGTCCTCTGATATGGCTTGGATATTGTCTTCTGATATTGTCCTCTGATATGGCTCGGATATTGTCCTCTGATATGGCTTGGATATTGTCTTCTGATATTGTCCTCTGATATGGCTCGGATATTGTCTTCTGATATGGCTCGGATATTGTCATCTGATATGGCTCGGATATTGTCCTCTGATATGGCTTGGATATTGTCTTCTGATATTGTCCTCTGATATGGCTCGGATATTGTCTTCTGATATTGTCCTCTGATATGGCTCGGATATTGTCCTCTGATATGGCTTGGATATTGTCTTCTGATATTGTCCTCTGATATGGCTTGGATATTGTCTTCTGATATTGTCCTCTGATATGGCTCGGATATTGTCCTGATATGGCTCGGATATTGTCTTCTGATATTGTCCTCTGATATGGCTCGGATATTGTCTTCTGATATTGTCCTCTGATATGGCTCGGATATTGTCCTCTGATATGGCTCGGATATTGTCTTCTGATATTGTCCTCTGATATGGCTCGGATATTTTCTTCTGATATTGTCCTCTGATATGGCTCGGATATTGTCTTCTGATATTGTCCTCTGATATGGCTCGGATATTGTCCTCTGATATGGCTCGGATATTGTCTTCTGATATTGTCCTCTGATATGGCTCGGATATTGTCTTCTGATATTGTCCTCTGATATGGCTCGGATATTGTCTTCTGATATTGTCCTCTGATATGGCTCGGATATTGTCTTCTGATATTGTCCTCTGATATGGCTCGGATATTGTCTTCTGATATTGTCCTCTGATATGGCTCGGATATTGTCTTCTGATATTGTCCTCTGATATGGCTCGGATATTGTCTTCTGATATTGTCCTCTGATATGGCTCGGATATTGTCTTCTGATATTGTCCTCTGATATGGCTCGGATATTGTCTTCTGATATTGTTCTCTGATATGGCTCGGATATTGTCTTCTGATATTGTCCTCTTATATGGCTCGGATATTGTCTTCTGATATTGTCCTCTGATATGGCTCGGATATTGTCTTCTGATATTGTCCTCTGATATGGCTCGGATATTGTCCTCTGATATGGCTCGGATATTGTCCTCTGATATGGCTTGGATATTGTCTTCTGATATTGTCCTCTGATATGGCTCGGATATTGTCTTCTCATATGGCTCGGATATTGTCCTCTGATATGGCTCGGATATTGTCCTCTGATATTGCTTGGATATTGTCTTCTGATATGGCTCGGATATTGTCTTCTGATATTGTCCTCTGATATGGCTCGGATATTGTCCTCTGATATGGCTTGGATATTGTCTTCTGATATTGTCCTCTGATATGGCTTGGATATTGTCTTCTGATATTGTCCTCTGATATGGCTCGGATATTGTCCAGATATGGCTCGGATATTGTCTTCTGATATTGTCCTCTGATATGGCTCGGATATTGTCTTCTGATATTGTCCTCTGATATGGCTCGGATATTGTCTTCTGATATTGTCCCCTGATATGGCTCTGGTATTGTCTTCTGATATGGCTCGGATATTGTCCTCTGATATGGCTTGGATATTGTCTTCTGATATTGTCCTCTGATATGGCTCGGATATTGTCTTCTGATATTGTCCTCTGATATGGCTCGGATATTGTCCTCTGATATGGCTCGGATATTGTCCTCTGATATGGCTTGGATATTCTCTTTTGATATTGTCCTCTGATATGGCTCGGATATTGTCTTCTGATATTGTCTTCTGATATTGTCTTCGGATATTGTCCTCTGATATGGCTCGGATATTTTCCTCTGATATGGCTCGGATATTGTCTTCTGATATGGCTCGGATATTGTCTTCTGATATTGTCCTCTGATATGGCTCGGATATTGTCTTCTGATATTGTCCTCTGATATGGCTCGGATATTGTCCTCTGATATGGCTCGGATATTGTCTTCTGATATTGTCCTCTGATATGGCTCGGATATTGTCTTCTGATATAGTCCTCTGATATGTCTCGGATATTGTCTTCTGATATTGTCCTCTGATATGGCTCGGATATTGTCTTCTGATATGGCTCGGATATTGTCCTCTGATATGGCTCGGATATTGTCCTCTGATATGGCTCGGATATTGTCTTCTGATATTGTCCTCTGATATGGCTCAGATATTGTCTTCTGATATTGTCCTCTGATATGGCTCGGATATTGTCTTCTGATATTGTCCTCTGATATGGCTCGGATATTGTCTTCTGATATTGTCCTCTGATATGGCTCGGATATTGTCTTCTGATATTGTCCTCTTATATGGCTCGGATATTGTCTTCTGATATTGTCCTCTGATATGGCTCGGATATTGTCTTCTGATATTGTCCTCTGATATGGCTCGGATATTGTCTTCTGATATTGTCCTCTGATATGGCTCGGATATTGTCCTCTGATATGGCTCAGATATTGTCTTCTGATATTGTCCTCTGATATGGCTCGGATATTGTCTTCTGATATTGTCCTCTGATATGGCTTGGATATTGTCTTCTGATATTGTCCTCTGATATGGCTTGGATATTGTCTTCTGATATTGTCCTCTGATATGGCTCGGATATTGTCTTCTGATATTGTCCTCTGATATGGCTTGGATATTGTCTTCTGATATTGTCCTCTGATATGGCTTGGATATTGTCTTCTGATATGGCTCGGATATTGTCTTCTGATATTGTCCTCTGATATGGCTTGGATATTGTCTTCTGATATTGTCCTCTGATATGGCTCGGATATTGTCTTCTGATATTGTCGTCTGATATGGCTCGGATATTTTCTTCTGATATTGTCGTCTGATATGGCTCGGATATTTTCTTCTGATATTGTCCTCTGATATGGCTCGGATATTGTCTTCTGATATTGTCCTCTGATATGGCTCAGATATTGTCTTCTGATATTGTCCTCTGATATGGCTCAGATATTGTTTTATAATGAAATCTCTTAATGTGGGTCAACAATTTTCTGACGATTGTCATGGCTATAAACAAAACCACAACCTGCATCATCTCTTTCGTAATTGTGTTCTTTTGGCACGTTTGTTTTGTTTTTATTCGTCAACCATTTACCATTTTTCTCAGTGGTTGCAACCAGCAACCTTCAAGATCTTTTTTAATTGTCTTTCATTTTATACTTGATACAAATCAGTCCGACAGCTTTGTTGCTGTCGGACTGATGTATGGTTTTGTTCAGTTCTAGGAGGTCCACACTCCCAGGCTTTACCTTCTCTCTGAAAAGAGGTTAGTTTATTGCTAATCACCTGAGGCGCTCCTGTGGAGGATGCCGACAGGACTGCTCAGGCATTTTTTTTGTAAGCACAAGTGTGCTTATCCTAGTGCGCTGGCTAATCAAAACCACACCTGCCTTTGTGTCTAATCACCTGACATAATGTTGGTCAAAGTCAAAAACAAAGGTAAGAAAGACATGATAAAACATGATACACAAAAAAAAGGGACAATCATAGATGGAGTAATCATGAGAAGAATCCATGGTAAAAGTACCTAACATGGATTGCCAGGGTAAACAGATTATAGAGAAAGCATGGGATACGACATACTTTAAGTGAGAACTGTTCTGATAACGAATCTTGCGACCAATAGAAAAAAAGCTATGTTAAGATGACGGGCTATCTGGGAATCCCGTCTTAGCTTCAACGAGAAACATGATCTGACGACACGTGAAAACCAAGTAAATTGTGGAATTAGGTGGAGCACATCTACCTAAATGTCAACCGTTAGGGTTAGGGTTATGCCGAAATTGTACATTTGTTTTGTATGTGATTGGTTTTTAGATTAATTTATTTTGTAGGTGTCGTATATTTTGTAAACAAATAATCTATTTAACCAATAAACGGGGCCCTGACAGGTACTACCACTTAAACAAACACAGCATTCCAATAATTTGCATCTTGTGCAGATATTGACATCATTGCCTTCATGAACACTGTGATTGTTGCACAGTGGGATATAGCATTAGATAGAATCAGAATCGGACACACAAACACACATTACACATTAGAAGAACCCCCTCCCCCTAAAAGGAGAATACCTCTCCCCCCGAAATGTCCAACATGTAAAGTTCCCATTACAGTTAAACAAATTCTTATAGAATGTGACAAATACAAGCAAATATACTACCAAGCAGATAACCTTAAAAACTTAAAGAAAAACTATAAAAATCTTAACCCTCACCCTAACCCTAACACTAACCCTCACCCTAACACTAACCCTCACCCTAACCCTAACCCTCACCCTAACCCTCACCCTAACACTAACCCTAACCCTAACACTAACCCTAACACTAACCCTCACCCTAACCCTAACACTAACCCTCACCCTAACACTAACCCTAACACTAACCCTCACCCTAACACTAACCCTAACCCTAACCCTCACCCTAACACTAACACTAACCCTCACCCTAACCCTAACACTCACCCTAACCCTCACCCTAACCCTAACCCTCACCCTAACCCTAACCCTCACCCAAAACACAAAACAAACCTTTTCTTGGCATTATATGACCCACGGATGTTGAAGTGCCGTTAAAAAAAATAACCTCCCAACCAATTGGAAGTTATGCTCTGTTCTCAGTAGGTGAGCATTTTCAATTTCAGGTGAGCATTGCTAACATTAAAAAGTGTTGATTATGTATTCAGAAACAAAAAACCAAAGAAATGGAGGTCATAAAGAATGCAAAGGAAGAAAATTTATGATTTTGCTGTCAGAATTTCAGATAAGAATTAATGTGTATTATTTGGTTCATTCCGACTACTGGTCTCATCTTTGGCTGAGGTAAGATCTGAACTTCTTCAGGTGCGTCCTGTCGAACTCTGTAATCTGTATGGAATTTCGAACTGAACCCTGACTATACAAACGCAATTCCTCTCAGAAATAAAATTAACGTTATTCACTTAAATAATACTCTTATATGTAGGGGGTGTCATTGATATAATGGAGACCATAACACCCGATGGCATCAGCTATCCTATCGGATATATTGAGGTCATGTGTGCACTGATACTGTAAGAAAGGTATGAATCTGCAATCTCTCCCTCCCAATCTATGGGTAAGATATCAACTAATTTTCAATTAATCGTATATATATATATATATATATATATATATAAAGTAAAGTCAGTCGGATTTTTGTCTTTAAATCTAAATTGTATTACAACTGACAGATTGATGTTTGATTCTGAATAGGCATTTTTTTTATCCTTTGCATGAACATATGTATTTCTTTTCAGTTTCTTTCAAAGAATACATTTTGCTGGCCCGGAAATCGGTAAAATGGAGACATTTCTTCAATCATTCCCTCTTCTCTCAAGTTCATTATTATCATTTCTTTCCATGTTTTCCTTGGCCTTCCCTGTGAACTGAACCTGCTACCTCAACTGTTCTACATCTACTAATTCCAGAACTCTCATCCATTCTTTTAATGTGGCCATACCATCAAAGTCTCCAGTTCAACATACATCTCCCTATACTGTCACAATTTAATCTTCCACTGAGGTCATCAGATCTAATCTTATCTTTAACACTCACATTACATATCCATCGTACCATTCTCATATCATTTCCATGCATACTTGTTTATTTAGATAGTAACGTTTTGCCTAATGTCAAGTTTTACCACTAGTATTGCCATCACTATTTTGAGTTGTGTATTTGTAACGATTGTAAAAATGACCACCACAAAACCAGCATAGCTTCTTTACAGTAACACCATTAACCAAGGCAGGAATATTTTGTAAATCTTTGTGTAATGTAAAAAGAAGACACGAATAGAAAAACCTTTTCTAAGGCTTTATTCAATTAATTCAAAACTACAATGCCAACAAGGCAAGAGGCCAAGAACGTATATATGGTAAAAGAAAGAGAACGCATTTAAATTAAAAAGTCACGTGGACAAGAAAACCCAGTAATTTTACTTTAACGGAAATATATGCAAGTGCACGTAATCCATCTCGTAATCCCAAAGTGCTGAGTTCAATCCTGGGCAAATGCAGCTGAAGAAATATAATATACATAACATTCTCCCCCACTTGTAACAGAGATTGTTATCAGAAAGTTTTATAAATCCAGACGCTGGACTGGTTTGCGAATCCTGCTAGACCGGCGGGGAAGTAGTACACTATCAGAAGCACCATCTCTCTGGGAAGGTTGATTCTCTGAATTCTGATTCACTAATTCATTTTCTGTATAACTTTCCCTAGGTGAAGGAGTATTTGTGGAACTTGTATCAGGCAAAGGGCCCATGTCAGGTAGAACGTTTTCAGCAGAATCTTGAGATCGACCCGAGCGTGGAAAACGTGCTAAATGTCTTAGTGCTACTGAATCTTCCCGGCCATCATGATATCGTATTCTTGCATGTGTAGGGTTAGCCTCGAGGAGTTCCACTACCTCAACGATCGGATCATATTTACTCCTGTTACCAAATCGCTTTAATAACACCTCCCCAGGCTCACAGAGCCAAACAGGTAATGCAGTGCCAGTGGAAGAGCGCCTTTTAAAATTGAACATGCGTTCGTGAGGCGTAGCATTTGTGGAGGTGCATAGTAGAGAGCGAATAGTTTGTAAAACATCCTGTAGAACATCCTGCCAAGCGCTAATGGGTAACCGTTTTGATCCCAAAGCTAATAAGATGGTGTTCCAAATAATGCCGTTATAGCGCTCACATTGGCTGTTACCTCTTGGGTTATACGCAGTAGTGTTACTGGATCCAATTCCAAGTCGCAGCAAAAATTGTTTGAATTCCTCCGATATAAACGAAGTTCCTCGATCGGAATGGATGAATGAGGGAAGTCCAAAAATAGAAAAAATATTCACCAGGCACTGAATCGCGGTTTGAGAGGAGCAATCACGACAAGGGAAAGCAAACGGAAATCGACTGTATTCATCTACGACTGTAAATATGTAACGGCAACCTGATGAAGATGCCGGGATAGGTCCTTTGTAATCGACAGAAAGACGCTGGAATGGAGCAGTAGAACGGATAAGAATATTATTAGTAGAAGTAAAGAATTGGGGTTTTATTTTGGCGCAAGTAGTACATTGAGATGTCACACGTCGGATTTCATCAAGTGAATATGGCAAATTTTGTGACCTTACAAAATGACAAAAGCGTTGTACTCCAGGATGTATTAAGGAATCATGAATTGATTTTAGTTCCTCCAAGGAAGGAACAGCAGCACCACATACTCTGGATAATGTGTCAGCGACAATATTTTCATTCCCGGGACGGTGTTTTATATCATATGAAAAGGGAAGAAGTTCCATTTTCCACCGTATAATTTTATCGTTTTTAATTTTTCCACGATTAGCAGGTTTAAACACAAAAGATACGGCTTGTTGATCAGTAATAATAGTAAAATGTTTCCCAACAATGAGATCTCTCCATTTACGAACACATTCGACTATGGCATATGCTTCTTTTTCGACTATATGAAGTCGCATTTCAGAGAGGTTTAACGACCGAGAAAAGAATGCTACAGGTCTCCCAGCTTGTAAAAGAGTGCCTCCGATAGCCTTTTCTGAGGCATCGGTTTCAATAATAAACGGCAATTCATCATCAATAACTTTTACGGATGATTCAGCAATGTCTTTCTTGAGTTTTTCGAAAGAATTTACAACTATAGGAGACATAGGGAATTGTTTATTTTCGACCAGTGGACGAATTTTGTATGAATACTTAGGTATCCATTTCGCATAGTAAGCAAACATACCAAGACACCTTTTTAACGATTTTGAATCGGAAGGGGGAGGCATTTGCAAAAGAGGTCTCAAACGCTCTGGATCAGGTTGAAGAGTTCCGTTACAAATTTGGTATCCAAGCACGTTAATAGAACGAAGTCAAAACTTTGATTTTTCCCGGTTTATTTCGAGGTTGTATGTCGAGGCAGCTTTTAAGAAATACTCCAAATTGACGTCATGCTCCTCCTGGGTTTTACCGCAAATAGTTATATCATCTATATACGAGAAGGTTCCAGGTAATTTGTTATCAGAAATGAAAGAATTCATAAATCGTTGAAAGGCAGAAACCCCGTTTGTGACCCCCATGGGTATTCGTTTAAATTGGTACAGACGGTTTCCAGCCTGAAAGGCCGTATAGGGGCGATCTTCAGGGCAAATTTCAATCTGATAGTATGCTTTGGACAAGTCAATTATACTAAAGATACGATACTGGGCTATTTGGTCAACTAGATCCCCAATTCGTGGCAAGGGGTATGCATCAAGTAAGGTGAAACGGTTAATAGTTTGGGAGAAATCGACTACCAATCGTTTCTTTTTATTAGTTGACGAAGTCACAACAATTTGAGCGCGCCACGGAGAGTAACTTGGTTCAATTATATCATCCTCAAGCATTTGTAGAATTTCTTTTTCAATGAATCGAGAGTCCTCCGCACGGTAATTTCGGGACCCAGTAGCAATAGGTTTGCAATCACGGGTCAAGTTTCGGAACAATTTAACGGGTGCACAACTGATTTTGGTTAAAGCGCAGATTTTTAGAATATCCTGAGACCCTCCAAAAGAAATAGTGATACTCTGGTGTAGTTTTAAGAAGGGCACTCCGAGTATAATATCCATACAGGAATCAGGAAGTACTGTGAAGTCAATTTCTTTATATTCGTAACCATTGAAGATAACGTTCTCAGTACAATATTCAGATAGCTTGAGGGAAATGGCCGATGATGCCATGGAAATTACGGAATTCCGTTTAGAAGTAGACAGTTTCATTGTTTTAACAATACGAGCACTGATAAAGTTATCAGAACTGCCGGTGTCTATGAGAGCAGTTAATCGTTTACCCTTTAATTTTACAATTTTAGTAATAGGAGGGAACCTATCATCATCTTTAGCACGGGCTACTATAATAGCTGAGGTGGAACGTGAAGGTGTAGACATGGTAGAACGGCAAACTTTGGCAAAATGGCCGAGTTTGCCACAGTTTCGACATACTTTATCGCGGGCAGGACAGTGGCGGCGATCATCCTTAATGTGACGTTTCCCTCCGCAGTTGTAGCACTTTCCATGAGCAGGAAGGGCAGCAGACAATTGTACAGATTCACACTCCATAGGAGCAGTAATAGTGGCCTCCTCGACAGAATCAGTAAACACATTTTTAGTCGTGGTAGCAGCAACGGTAGGTCCAATCTGAGAAGCGTATGACTCAGCACGAAATTGAGCCTGTTCTAAAGCTCTAGCACATTGAGTAGCCTCCTTGAGATTTAACGTATCATTTTCAAGTAGTCTGGCACGTATTACGGAAGACCGGAGACCACGTATAAATGAATCACGGACAGATTCATCTCTGTAAGTAGTAGCAGTAACATCTTTGAAGCAACAGTCTGCGGCAAGTCGGTTCAAGGCCTGAAGGTACTGGTCTACAGACTCATTTTCCTGTTGTAGACGTGTAGAAAGCAAATGTCTAGCATGAATAACGCTTGGAGACTTATCATAAACACTTTTCAGCAATTCAACAGCATGTTCGAATCCAGAACAACCCTCGATAATCATGGGCATTTTTTCCCAGGCGTAGCAGCTGCAATTACTTGCGTGTCTGCCCTGGCATAGTCTTCAGAGTTGTATTGGGCATGTTCAAATGCCCCAGCAGTCTCACAGGTCTTGCTAAGTGTTTAGTGCTGGCTTTCTAGTAATCGTTGGCATATCATGTTTGACATCCTGAACAAATTCTTGATGATATTGTTCGGCAGTAACGTTTACAAATTAGAAGTTTTTACTCAACTTGTGTAAAAACTCATTCATATTTCCCATCGTCATTTGTCAGTTTGATGGCATGCAAAGATTGTATTTTCTTTTCTTTATAAACTATTTGTTCACGGTATTTGAATGAAGATTTGTACTTTGTACAGTTTGATATAAAGTTTGTAAATAGTAGCAAATACATACTTTAAAAGGCAGCGCAGTTTATTTGGAGTTTTGTATTGGCATTCATCAATAAAAATGTTAAACCTAATTTTCCAGTGCCGGTATTCTCTTTCAGTGTCTGTGGCATTTTGATTTATGTTCAACCTGTCTGGGCACAGGATACACTCCATCTTGATACAGATAATGCTAAGTAATGTCTAATAAATTGTGATGAATTAACAACAACAAGAATTACTGCAAAATAGTGGCTTTATTAGACATTACAGTGTTTATTGCTACAGCGGCATGCAAGGCGGCCATCTTTGAGTTATCAGAGTTCTTTGAAGAGTTCGATTGAAGGGAGGTAATCCTGGAAGTTCATCATAACAAAGGTTTAAAAGGCTTTCAAGCAGCATAACATTGATCTCCATCTTCACTAATGTAGAAAGTTAGCTGAGATAAAAGAACAGCAACACAAAAAGTTGAGAAAAGGAAACTTGAACAAACGTTATCTTTCTTTCATTCCCAACATATCAGAAATGTCTGCCAAAAATATTGTAGCTCTTGATGATATTGCTTTCAAAAATCAGATCGCTCCTCTTGAAAATGATATTATTGAGGAGGATGCTTCCTCCATAATTTCTAAACTTCTGGAATATTTAATTAAGAAAGTCCATGAACCTGAAATGAATAAACCAGGCACTCATGATCGAGTTGCTGCGATTGTTAAAATTGATGGGAGTTTTTGACTGCGATTTTATTCAGTTTACACACCTAATACATGAGTTTTTGTTTTAGTTTTTCTTTCCAGTTCTTAGCATTTTAGTCTGTTTTACTACAACTGTAATTGTAGTTTTTGATTGCATGTCTAGTATTAACAAAGAATGTACAAATTTACAATATTTCACTTCAATGAAAATCATCGAGGAACAAACAGTAATTAAGGATGTCAGCTCATTACATATTAATAACACATCATCAGTTATGCACTAAAATTGAAAACTTGCAAAAAAAAAAAAAAAGTTTTAGCCATTGAAATTTTTTGCAAAAAAAGAAAGAATCTTGAAAATTATCAAAACTCCAAATAAACATTGCCAATAATGATATTTCAAGACTCCATTCATTGGTTAAACTTGTCTTAGGAAATAAGGGAGGCATTGAACACACTTAGACAAATTTGCACAAGACATCAATTGGTTCTATAGAGCCAGATGCAATGCTTGTAGTTGTGAAAATTGGACCATTCAGCCACCGGGGAAAGTAATGAGTCGTTTGGCGCTGAACTATTAATGGGCAGCGCCAGTGATCCTCATGAGAATGAAGCCACGAGTTCGGAAGCAGAAACTTTGTCAGACGATTCGGAAGCGGAAACTTTGTCAGACGATTCGGAAGCGGAAACTTTGCTAGACGATTCGGAAGCGGAAACTGAGGTGCGTGTTCTACTTTGAGGAAGCACACGAATCAAAAGGCCACTACCACCCTTCATCATGTTTGATCAAGATATCAGGGTGGAATGTAGCAGCCATCCCCGGAGAAAAGTTTCTACCTTTTTCATGACAACGAGAGTTCGCCCATGCAAAACAATGCTCATTTGCATACGTGAACTCTCGTACGGTCACAAAAGTTACAAGTTTCCATTTTGCAACCAGAACACTCTGGGTTCAATCCCTGATGGACAATACACAGCGCAACCCTCATTCGTTTTCCCTGTTGACCTGCATGATGGCTGCTACAATGGTGATGATAAATATCTGACATTTAGTACTAAGTTTAATGGACATATTGCATTGGGTAAAATGTCTCTCTGGCACATCAGTTGTTTACGGAATGAATAAGGAGCGGTCTCTTATCAAGAGCCTAGTGCACATGTCTGTGACTGAATGCGTCAAAGACAATGCTCATAATGACTTCTCTTCAAAAAATAATTTCTCTGATATCATTAAATGTGATGAAACATATATAAATGAAGAAAAAAAACCCAGATATGACCGAAGGGTTAATGAACATTTTAATGAGGTTTGCAATATTTTTAATTCATTTCAAGATGCTGACTTGATCCAACAGACGTTTTCTTCAGACGATGCCCATGTGCCAAAAGAGTGTTTGGTTGCTGGAGTGGCATCCATGAAATATCTGAATCGTCTTAATATAATCCTCATCTGGCTCTCTTTGCTCAAAGAAAGACTATCCTGGAATGGTTTCATTATATAGGAAAATTCTCAAGTTTAATGCAGAAAAATAGAGCTTAACTCCTCAACATTTGCACTAATGGTCATGGAACAAGTTTTTCATTGAATTTGGAGAATTAATTACTATTTAATGATGGATAAATTCAATTTAACATCAGAAATTTAGTAAAAAGATGTTGGGCCAACATTATTAAAGGTACTATGAAAATTCAGGGGATACCATTGCTAAAAGCGGATGTAAAGAAACTCATAAGATGTAAAGAATATCATTTATGCAATGTTCCAACTGCAATTAAAATTTAAAATGAAACAGAAATAAATCTTCTTTCTGCAATTCATCTGTGGAATTCTTTTCCAAATAAATTCCAATGATTTCAAAAGCTGTATATTCGCTGTTATTCTTATTTCATCTTCCAAACAAATATTTTTCCATCTCATTTACGCCATGATATACAATCTACATTTATTGATTCAGTGTTTTGCACGGCACTGATTCTTGTTCATATCTTGTCTTTTAAAAGATACAGGGATTTGTATAAGCACAATTCCTTCGATACACCTGATTTGGTTTATAGCATTTTCAAATATGACAGAATGAGTTAAGACAGAGATTCAGACATCTTACACATGATCGTCCAAACATCGATAATTGGATTGGTAATATTGTTGTTGGCAGTGTAAATTTGATAAGGGACTGGGAAATCGTCCATTAGAATTTGAGAGAGCTGGGGTTGATACTGATCATGATTTTGAAATAAATGCACTGGAAAAATCAGGAGTGACTCTAAAGAAGCCCAATCAAAAAATTGGTTGGTGTAAGCTTAGCAGCAAATAATTGGTCACAAACAGAAGAAGCAAAGATGACCACACATGTTACTGTTGTTCATGTTCAAGATAAGCCAGATTCACTAGTTGAACTAATAACCCCAAGAGCCTCTTGAAGAAATTTCCAGCTTCAATCCTTTATCTTGCGATCGACAGACGAATTCAAGGTCATGATCATCATATCTTTATTATATTCGGTTTGATGTCCGTTTTACATGCTGGCATGTGTTGGACGGCTTTAAAAAATTGACTACCCAAATTAATCCATTTCTGGTCATGGTCTTTATCCCTATTTCTCTTAAGTCCATTTTTATCACTTCTTCTCATGTCCTTGGCCTTCCTCTGTGAACTGGACCTACTATCTTAATTGTTCGATATCTACTGACTCAAGAACTCTCATTCATTCTTTCAACATGGCTACATCATTAAAGGCTCGTGTTCTGCACACATCTCCCTATAATGTCCAGATTAAATTTTTCTGAGGTCATCAGAACTAAGACTGTCATTGAAACTCACATTACACATCCATCCATCCATCATTATTTGCATATAATTTCTCTCCATGAAATATATGTCCTCAACCCTCCCTGGCCAGGTTTCACTTCCATACATCATCACACTGCATACACATGCCTGATAGACTATTCCCTTGGTCGACAGTGGTAACGCTCTGCTGGTTAATAATGGCAGAAGTTCCCTGAACTTACCCCATCCGCTTCTAATGCTTACAGTCACACTAGCACCAGCACCCCCCTCCCTCTGTTCTCCAATGGTATCACCAAGGTAAAATAAAAACTTCTGAACATCCTCAATAGCCATCCAAATATACTTTGTCCACATCTGAGTTCTCATCCATTGTCATTGTCTTACACTTCTTGAACATATACTGGTCTAACAACATATCAAGGCCAAGATAGTTATGTTGGTTCAAACAATATGGTATCTGCTGGTGATCCAATCATTATTAATCACAATGGTGCACACAGAAACTTTTGTAAAATAACTAGCAGTGAAAATATGATACAATTTTTTCCATGTGAAGTCTGTAAGAGGAAGATACTGCTTTCTCAAGTCCACTCTGACCTGGACTGGTAGAACCAGTCAGCGTACCATCTATCGGTTGAATAGAATTTATCTTGGATGCAACATTAAACTGCCCTGAGTTCGACATAAAGATTCCAAAGTTTGACAAGACGCACCTGAGACAGTTCAAAGGCTACATCAGGCATAATGATGAGAACAGTAGTGTGAATAATACAACTTATCAATCCTCATCTAAAAAATTCCAAAACATAATATCAAATTTTGAGTTATATTATGTAATAAAATTTTAACCGTACCGATGCTCGCACATGTCAATAATATGTATGTGTGAGGTTAACTCTCAAACTAATGAACTTATCATTATGAATTATGGGATACGTATTCTCGGCAACACGGTGAGTAACGTAAGCACATTATTATCATATTTGTAAGTGTACCCCAAAACCGCACCTTACTCGGCCCCAAAAATTAAAATTAATGCTATTGTTGCAAAGGCTGATACCGATGATCGGTCTTACAACTAAGAAAGACACGAGACAAAATACAGCAAATAAAGAATGACTAACACAGATGAACAGTGCAAAAATAACAGGTAACATTTATTGTACTGATAAGATACAAAAATATGGCAGGAATCAAAGTTTGTTTGGTAGGCGTCTCTGCTAGAGAATGTGTCTAGAAGCGGGAACCATAGGAGAAGGTCACCAAGAGATGTCCGTCTGGTAGGTTTGGTCGATATAGACGTTGCCGGGAACTGGACCGGCATGAGGATATCACCTGGAACTAGATCGGCATGAGAATATTGCCTGGAACTGTATCAGCAGAAGGACGTTTCCTGGAACTGTATCAGCAGGAGGACATCACTAGGAGCTGGAGAGGCTGGATCAAGAGGCTATCTCAGGAAGTAAGAGCAGCACAGAGTTCAAAGGTTGAATCGCAGTAGTTGTTTAAAAAGTTGCCCCAAAAAAAGGCAGTTGGTTTGCATCTAGGAGTTGTGAAAAGTTGCTTCAAAAGTGCAGTTGTGTTCTAAGGTAGACAGTTGCTGCTGCTGTTCAACGACTGGACAAGAGCAGGTCACAGTCAATGCTGGGAGGGGGCCTCCCAGACTCTCTCCTCTCCCCCACAACCCCGGCTGATATCTATAAGATGGCGGCCAACATCCATTGCTCCTACTAGATATCAACAACATGATAGTAAATTCCTGGCTCATAATAATATCATTCAATTTGAATAGTATTACAATTTATATGAACCCGTCACGAGACAAAAATAGGTGAAAATCTTATGCATTGTTTGTGCAAAGAGAATGTGATATTTCTATTTTGCTGTTTGAGATAGTCCTATTTTCTGATTGTCATCAAAATGCAGCCTATGGGACCGGTTCGAATTCGTGTGCAATCACGCACTAATTTTATGGTGTGCAATTACGCACTAATTTTATGGTGTGCAATTACGCACTAATTTTATGGTGTGCAATTACGCACTAATTTTATGGTGTGCAATCACGCACTAATTTTATGGTGTGCAATTACGCACTAATTTTATGGTGTGCAATTACGCACTAATTTTATGGTGTGCAATTACGCACTAATTTTATGGTGTGCAATTACGCACTAATTTTATGGTGTGCAATCACGCACTAATTTTATGGTGTGCAATCACGCACTAATTTTATGGTGTGCAATTACGCACTAATTTTATGGTGTGCAATTACGCACTAATTTTATGGTGTGCAATTACGCACTAATTTTATGGTGTGCAATTACGCACTAATTTTATGGTGTGCAATTACGCACTAATTTTATGGTGTGCAATTACGCACTAATTTTATGGTGTGCAATCACGCACTAATTTTATGGTGTGCAATCACGCACTAATTTTATGGTGTGCAATTACGCACTAATTTTATGGTGTGCAATCACGCACTAATTTTATGGTGTGCAATTACGCACTAATTTTATGGTGTGCAATCACGCACTAATTTTATGGTGTGCAATTACGCACTAATTTTATGGTGTGCAATCACGCACTAATTTTATGGTGTGCAATTACGCACTAATTTTATGGTGTGCAATTACGCACTAATTTTATGGTGTGCAATTACGCACTAATTTTATGGTGTGCAATTACGCACTAATTTTATGGTGTGCAATCACGCACTAATTTTATGGTGTGCAATCACGCACTAATTTTATGGTGTGCAATTACGCACTAATTTTATGGTGTGCAATTACGCACTAATTTTATGGTGTGCAATTACGCACTAATTTTATGGTGTGCAATTACGCACTAATTTTATGGTGTGCAATTACGCACTAATTTTATGGTGTGCAATTACGCACTAATTTTATGGTGTGCAATTACGCACTAATTTTATGGTGTGCAATTACGCACTAATTTTATGGTGTGCAATTACGCACTAATTTTATGGTGTGCAATTACGCACTAATTTTATGGTGTGCAATTACGCACTAATTTTATGGTGTGCAATTACGCACTAATTTTATGGTGTGCAATTACGCACTAATTTTATGGTGTGCAATTACGCACTAATTTTATGGTGTGCAATTACGCACTAATTTTATGGTGTGCAATTACGCACTAATTTCATGGTGTGCAATTACGCACTAATTTCATGGTGTGCAATTACGCACTAATTTTATGGTGTGCAATTACGCACTAATTTTATGGTGTGCAATTACGCACTAATTTTATGGTGTGCAATTACGCACTAATTTTATGGTGTGCAATTACGCACTAATTTTATGGTGTGCAATTACGCACTAATTTTATGGTGTGCAATTACGCACTAATTTTATGGTGTGCAATTACGCACTAATTTTATGGTGTGCAATTACGCACTAATTTTATGGTGTGCAATTACGCACTAATTTCATGGTGTGCAATTACGCACTAATTTTATGGTGACAACAACAATTCTGACTCTTTCCACCATGGAAAGAAATGGTTTTGCCTGTGACTGCCTTATCAGGGCTTTTGTAATGTAGTCAAACCTTAACCCTCAACCTAAGTGTTCATATAAGCTGGTTCACATGACCACTAAGGGAGCAGTGATTGGCTTACCTTTTGGCCAATCCATGCAAACTTTAAATGGATAAGGGAGACAACCACACTCACAAATCTAGGAGTGTCTTATAAATTGCAATAATGTTTCTTTGTGATTCACTAATCAAATCATAATGGCTGCCTGCAAGACGTTTACCTGTTATTAATTCATGTATTTAGTATGAAAACTATCAGGAAGATTAACTTATCAACCAATGAAGTTTGTTAACATATGTATGTTCATATTTGTCAGAATATTTGATAGTAGAATTAAACGACATATACAATCCAGTATTCATCAGGTACTGACTACAGACAGGAGAACATAAACACCTCAAACTGACAAATTGGAATCTCTGCTATAGGCCGGCACTTACTGGGCAACCCAGAATGTGTACGAGCCTTTGACAAGGATTGTTTTTAAATTATTAAGACTGTACCAATATTAGAGACGATAACGTGTAAGAATAGAATCGGTATTGTAAATTTCCACCTTGTGTTAAAAATTAAGTAGAGTGGAATTTTCTGTTTAAGATTAGAAAAAGGCTCTGTGTCCTGGCTGTGACGTATCTGGCACAGTAAGTGGATGTGGAAAAATTGGTTGAGAGAATTGGGCGTCTTTCTTCTTAACAACTAGTTGGGCTGTTAAATAGCTGCTTCATCATCCCATGAAGGATTGGAGCCTTGACTGTCAAATCATCACAGAAACACAATCAATGAATTCTGTCAACAAAGTAGATAAACCAAAGGAACCAAGAACATTCTCATAATGCTACAACCCTAAGCCTGATCTCCTTTTCGCATCAGTTGTCTTGGAGACTATCGGCATTAAACACCTTGTGTAAACAAAAATTACTTGTGTAAACAAAAATTACTTGTGTAAACAAACATAACTTGTGTAAACAAACATAACTTGTGTAAACAAACATAAATTGTGTAAACAAACATAAATTGTGTCAACAAAAATAACTTGTGTAAACAAAAATAACTTGTGTAAACAAAAATGAACTTGTGTAAACAAAAATTAACATGTGTAAACAAAAAATAACTTGTGTCTATGTTAAAGTTATTCAACAAGCATCCGAAATTTAAGCATTTTTAAAGTTCCTTGAAAAAAAAATGTTTCTTTTTCCTTTAAATTTTTGCGACTTATTTCTTTGCAAGGAGGCCAAGTAAAAATAGATCTTTTATTTTCTACGATTTTTCTTTTTTTAAATCTAACATATAAAGTTATCTTGTCGGATTTCCAAAGTCAAACCAAATAGTAATCTGTCTAACATATTGATACTAGATTCAGACAAGCCTATTTTTTTCGTTTTTTCCTTCCACTATATTATTGGTGCAAATATATTTTATTTCACTTCAGTTTATTCCGGCTAACAAAAGTGTAAGAGTGGAGGCATTTTCCCTTACTCACCGAAACAGATTAGAGGGAAGTTATCGTGTGCAATTATGCTGAGTTCTCCCCCTTGAGTTTTTCAAAAATAAATATATATATATATTAATTGAATTATGTTACTATAAGCACGTTTGGGTATGTATATATGTATGTATGTATGTATTTTCGTTCGTCTTTTCGATATGTACAGAGCACTGTTTTTATTTAAAAAACAACAAAAAAACAGCCAGAACACACGAAATTCGTATTGGAAACGCGTGCTTTCAACAGTTTTATTGTATGTGCAATATTAAAGAAATGTTTATTTTTGTTCAACTTTTCGATGTACCAGTAGCGTCACTTAAATAATTTAAAACTAGTCATCCGATTAGTCTCAAATTCTCACACATGCTATTTGAAGGTTAGTACTTTAGGATGTGCTAAAAACTTTTATAATATTTTATTCTACCTATCACAAAAAAAAATATATATATTATTAGCGGAGGCGTAGAAATACTTGGTATAGTACCCAGGCGCGATACTACCCTATTTGGCAAGATAGACCCGTAGATTTTGTTAGATATTCCATCGAGGAGATGGAAACTTCTATATGAAACCTGAGCTGTACATCGTCTCTCAGTTATCTTGCTTCGGCTTGTCACTGAAACCAGACTTTGTAGAAAGAGAGCGTGCTTTGCGTGTCGTACAAATGGAGAGCGTGCTCTGCGTGTCGTACAAATGCACAGCATGGCTATCTACATGTACAGATATCCCTACAAGACCCACGGCAACGAACACCTGTAATAATAAACCGTGCCTGCAGAACAATATGCACGACCACAACCGGACATTGCAATCTTTGTAGGGATGGCCTTCTTCTGTAAAGAAGTGGCAATCATCGTGTATGTATGTATGTATGTATGTATGTATGTATGTATGTATGTATGTATGTTTGCATTTCTTGACTCCACATTATTATTTTTTTGTTTACTAAAATTAACTTTTAAAAAAATTCCTGTCTCACAAAATAATTTAATTACGATGTGAAAGTCCACAAAATGAATTTTCATTTGTTCATGACCAAGTTAATCATTTTTTCTTTTACTCCCGGGTAATGCCGGGTAGGTACAGCTTGTTATAAATAAAATGAAGTAAAATGTTGTCTTTGCTATTCATGAATGAACCCAGACCCCACAATATTACTGTAAAAAAAACCCTAATAATACCACCATTGGATTCCTCGTAAAATTTTACTCAAGATAAGTTGTGTTTGATCTTCGTGTAAGACTTTGTTTTCAATTGCATCCCCAGAGAGACGAAAACGCAAAAAAAATAATATTGATTTTTTTAATTAAAAAAAATATATATATATATATTTGTTTTATTTGTATGATGTATCTGCATATCAAGACAATTCAAAAATGCTGAAAAAAGAATTTAAAAATCTAAACTCAATGTTCTTAAAATAAAAGTCTTTTTTTTGTTAACAAGGTTGAAAAGTAATAATATTTTCAATGTTTGTTTTTGTTTTTGCGTTTTTTTGTTTTTTTTTTTAGTTGTTTTGTTTTTCAGAGTTGCATGTTATGGCGTTCGAAACATGACTGAATTCTCATATCCGTAGAAACTTGAACATTTTAATAAAATAAATCCACATCTGTTACTTGCTAACAAAGAAATGCTTCCAGGGTTGAAAAGTTAAAAGAAATGTCTACCGTTATTTTAAGTTGTCCCAGGTGGAAATTAAACTTTCTTTTTCTTGTAAGACATTTCCTAAATAGTGTGTTAATGCATTAAAAGGAACCAGCTGTATGCTGAATTCTAACACCAGATGGCGCTGATGCTATGGAAAAAGTTTTCTTAGATATTTTTTCATTTATTTTTAAATCCTTAAAATGCACTATTCACCTTTATGTAAAAAAAAAAAGAAAAAACAAGAACGTGATATTTTAAAGATGTGTCCATTCAATCTGTGCGTTGAGTAACGAAAATGCTATTTTAAATTGAAGTGGAACAATCATGAATATGCTATTTCAAAGTTTAGCAGGACAGACCAAGAAAAATACTATTTCAAACTTAAGCAATACATGCCAAAGAAAATGCTATTTCAAACTTAAGCATGACAGACCAAGAAAAATACTATTTCAAACTTAAGCAAGACAGACCAAGAAAAATACTATTTCAAACTTAAGTAGGACAGACCAAACCATGACTGACAGAGCCTCTCTTTCATCTTGTTTTATTTGTTCGAATATTGTCTTCTTTTATTATTTGCCTTCAGGGAGTTTAATGTTTCTGTCTTTCAGGCCAATGGTGGAGGCGGCATCACCTGTGTTCTCCAAGACGGTACAGTTTTTGAAAAAGCTGGTGTGAATGTATCGGTTGTACATGGCAAATTACCTCCTGCGGCGGTAAAGCAAATGAGAAGCCGGTAAGTAACTCTTTTTATATATTTACTAGCTGTCCCGACCCGGCATCGCTTGGTAATGTATTTCCTTGCAATATGTTTTGCTTTGCTTTTGTTTATGTCGTTTTAGTTTTTTTTCCCGAAATATTATTTTGTTCTAATCAAAGAGAAGTAACTTTGTATGGACGAAAACAGAGTTACATTCTTTTTTTGAATGATTATGTCTATTTGAAAATAATTCCTACTTGAACAAAGTATTTTCTGGAAGGAATTAAATCGAATTATATTTTTTATTGTTCTTAAATACATGCTGTAATGATCCACAAGATAAAAAAACTGCCGAACAAGAATAAAATATTGATGACAACAAAATGATAAAAAGTCTGACTTTACTTTATATATTAGTAAAAGAGTACCAGTTCCAGGAAGGGTAAAGTTAATTCCCTGAACAGAACAGTTTTGCACCATTTTTATTTCTCATTATGAAGATTATAATCAAGATATAATGATACTAAATCTTATGTCTAGAATCTTTAGATGTGGATTTTTATTTTGGGGAGAGAGTCTATAAAGTTTCTCACTGCGTCAGTGATTGTTTCTGTCACGTCAAACAAGCCAAGCACTCTACCTGCACCATTCTTGTGTGGATCTTTTTCTAACTGTTTCCGTTTCTTCTCTTCATCAAAGCCGTACTACCACCGAGAATAGCTGATCCGTTGATCCTTCTTGGCTGCTAATATGGGGATTGTCAAAGTTCCACTGACTTGGGTTACTATGGTCAGCATCACACATGGTTTGCCAAACCATTTATCGACAAGAGAATCTGACGTTTTTGCAATGTCCACCTTGTGTAAAGCATTGATGTTCCATCGAATATTGCACTGGTAAAAAAAAATCCAAAACCATAATTTTCATTTATTACCTCAATTTCTTTATTCTCATATTTCAGCGAATATGTATTTCTTCTACATCTCACAAACAAAATAACATTTTTTTTTTAAATTTAATACTTTTTCTTATGCTCGTTTCACAGCAAAGTCAAGAGAAATATATAGTCTTTAGTTTAACTTTGCTGATAAGAACACATATTATCTCAAAAACAGGAGAAAGGAAGAAGGAACAAGTTTTAAAAGAAGTCTGGTTATATATATATATATATATATATGGGAAAAGAAGGATGAAGGTAATCCGACGTAATGGGAAAATGAAAAAGGAAAACCAAAAAGGAATGTTTTTTTATGTGTACATCAACGTTTCGTCTTTATTTATAAGACTTCATCAGGATGATAATATGAAGAAAAATGTCATGCAAGTACGTGCACATATAGGGTTGACATTCCTCCCTTCTTCCCATAATGTCAACCCTATATGTGCACATACTTGCATGACATTTTTCTTTATATTATCATCCTGATGAAGTCTTATAAATAAAGACGAAACGTTGATGTACACATAAAAAACATCCCTTTTTGGTTTTTCTTTTTTCATTTTCCCATATATATATATATATATATATATAGTACAAGTACACCCACTGATAAGAACCAACTCTTATACACTTACCTAAAATAAAATTTCAAAAACATTTATTTTCATCGACCACTCTTCTACTTTCATTGTAAAATGGACATTTACTTTATCGTTCGTTCTTTAGCAGTAATCATGTGGATTTCAACTATCAAATAAGAGTACTTTCACAAATTAAGATCCATGCTAACGACATGGTCAAAGTTAGCGGGAGTTCTAATCTGTGGAAGCACCTAAATAAGTGTCCATTTTATAATAGAAAAGTAAACCCTCATTTCGCATGAAACGTCTTTTTTTTCTCTCTCGATAAATGCTCTAAATGTGGTAATAATAAATAATAATCCACATCTTTTTTTAAACAAAAAATTGGTAGAAAACGATGCGGGCTCAATTGCGATAATTTTATATTAATCTGAGAATCTCTCAATTCATTTTTTACTTACAATAAACCTGTCTCCGTTTTTTTGTTAAACAAAACAAAGATGGACAGGTATAAGTAAAAATATTTTTAATAAAGTTTACTTTGTAAATTAAAAAAATTTTTTTTTTAACATAGTTCACCTCACACAAGGCAGGCCGCCACTGTAGACGTAAGGGGCTACTGAGAAAAAGGGTGAAATTTTTTTTTTTTCTTTTGGGGGTGGGGGTCAACCTAAATTGGGAGCTGTGCAACGAGATGTCTGTTTACATTAGTTTTAAATTTCTGCATGTCAGTACCGTCAGGAAAACAGAGAGCCGGGAGGGAGTTCCAGAGTCCAGCAGCACAATGAAAGAAGCTTTTGGAGTAGAAAGCTCTTCGCCAACTGGGGACCTCCACAGTGAATGGATGGGATTTGGCAGATTGTCGGGTTGGTCTAGTGAATTTATATCATGGGGTTACCACAGCAGCAAGCTCATCAGAGCACAATCCATTGAAGTACTTGTAAAACAGGCACAAGGAAGCAACATTGCGGCGATGGGACAGGGGCTGGAGCTTGGTGGATAGTGAAGGACCTATAAAGTTGGCGACTCTTTTTTGGACCTTGTCTAAGAGGGAGAGACTAGTGGATGATGCCCCAGTCAAGATGTGGCAACAATACTCCATGCATAAGCAGATGGTGGCTTTGTAGAGATATAGGATAATGTCAGGTGTGAGAAGTTTACTGGCACGGTAGAGGGAGCCCATCTTCTTTGCAGCAGCCCTGGCAATGTCTTCAATGTATTTATTCCAATTCATGTTATCTGTGAAAGTAAGGCCGAGGAGTTTTAATGATGAACTCTCAGGTAGGGTGGTATTTGCCATCACAATCGGTGGTTGAAGAGGTTTCTTGTAGTTATTGAAGGAAAGTAGCTTTGTCTTTGCGGCATTAAAAGTTACAATCCATTTTTTACCCCAATCCACTACAGATTGGAGGTCATTTTCTAAGGATTCAGCCATTGTCTCAGATTTGTGCACGTCGGTTTTGCCCACATGACGAGAGTAGAGCGTGGTGTCGTCAGCAAATATGAATTATAAAATATATATTTTCGGCAACAGGAGGATTAACATGGGCATATTATTATTTTTTTGTAACCTAGACCATTTAGGGGGTGCACCGACCCAAACTAGCACCCTCTAAAAAATCTATTAAAATAAGGGATATGCAAACAATTTTATAAAGAAAAGAATTGATCCACATAAAATTTTGAGTTATATGAAGTAATACATTTTCAAAAGTATTAGTGCGTATGTATGAGTTTGAATAATGATATGTATGTGCTTGGTAAAATACTAAATCATTATGAATTGCGAAATATGTATTTTAAGCAACAGGATGATTAACATGGGCATATTATTTTTTTTGTAAACTTTACCATTTAGAGGGTTAGAGTTAGGGTTATTATTTTTTGTAAACTTTACCATTTAGAGGGTTAGAGTTAGGGTTATTATTTTTTGTAAACTTTACCATTACCATTTAGAGGGTTAGAGTTAGGGTTATTATTTTTTGTAAACTTTACCATTACCATTTAGAGGGTTAGAGTTAGGGTTATTATTTTTTGTAAACTTTACCATTTAGAGGGTTAGAGTTAGGGTTATTATTTTTTGTAAACTTTACCATTTAGAGGGTTAGAGTTAGGGTTATTATTTTTTGTAAACTTTACCATTTAGAGGGTTAGAGTTAGGGTTATTATTTTTTGTAAACTTTACCATTTAGAGGGTTAGAGTTAGGGTTATTATTTTTTGTAAACTTTACCATTACCATTTAGAGGGTTAGAGTTAGGGTTATTATTTTTTGTAAACTTTACCATTACCATTTAGAGGGTTAGAGTTAGGGTTATTATTTTTTGTAAACTTTACCATTTAGAGGGTTAGAGTTAGGGTTATTATTTTTTGTAAACTTTACCATTTAGAGGGTTAGAGTTAGGGTTATTATTTTTTGTAAACTTTACCATTTAGAGGGTTAGAGTTAGGGTTATTATTTTTTGTAAACTTTACCATTTAGAGGGTTAGAGTTAGGGTTATTATTTTTTGTAAACTTTACCATTTAGAGGGTTAGAGTTAGGGTTATTATTTTTTGTAAACTTTACCATTTAGAGGGTTAGAGTTAGGGTTATTATTTTTTGTAAACTTTACCATTACCATTTAGAGGGTTAGAGTTAGGGTTATTATTTTTTGTAAACTTTACCATTACCATTTAGAGGGTTAGAGTTAGGGTTATTATTTTTTGTAAACTTTACCATAAAGTTTACAAAAAATAATAACCCTAACTCTAACCCTCTAAATGGTAAAGTTTACAAAAAATAATAACCCTAACTCTAACAGTTAGGGTTATTATTTTTTGTAAACTTTACCATTTAGAGGGTTAGAGTTAGGGTTATTATTTTTTGTAAACTTTACCATTTAGAGGGTTAGAGTTAGGGTTATTATTTTTTGTAAACTTTACCATTTAGAGGGTTAGAGTTAGGGTTATTATTTTTTGTAAACTTTACCATTACCATTTAGAGAGTTAGAGTTAGGGTTATTATTTTTTGTAAACTTTACCATTTAGAGGGTTAGAGTTAGGGTTATTATTTTTTGTAAACTTTACCATTTAGAGGGTTAGAGTTAGGGTTATTATTTTTTGTAAACTTTACCATTTAGAGGGTTAGAGTTAGGGTTATTATTTTTTGTAAACTTTACCATTTAGAGGGTTAGAGTTAGGGTTATTATTTTTTGTAAACTTTACCATTACCATTTAGAGGGTTAGAGTTAGGGTTATTATTTTTTGTAAACTTTACCATTTAGAGGGTTAGAGTTAGGGTTATTATTTTTTGTAAACTTTACCATTTAGAGGGTTAGAGTTAGGGTTATTATTTTTTGTAAACTTTACCATTTAGAGGGTTAGAGTTAGGGTTATTATTTTTTGTAAACTTTACCATTACCATTTAGAGGGTTAGAGTTAGGGTTATTATTTTTTGTAAACTTTACCATTTAGAGGGTTAGAGTTAGGGTTATTATTTTTTGTAAACTTTACCATTACCATTTAGAGGGTTAGAGTTAGGGTTATTATTTTTTGTAAACTTTACCATTACCATTTAGAGGGTTAGAGTTAGGGTTATTATTTTTTGTAAACTTTACCATTTAGAGGGTTAGAGTTAGGGTTATTATTTTTTGTAAACTTTACCATTTAGAGGGTTAGAGTTAGGGTTATTATTTTTTGTAAACTTTACCATTTAGAGGGTTAGAGTTAGGGTTATTATTTTTTGTAAACTTTACCATTACCATTTAGAGAGTTAGAGTTAGGGTTATTATTTTTTGTAAACTTTACCATTTAGAGGGTTAGAGTTAGGGTTATTATTTTTTGTAAACTTTACCATTTAGAGGGTTAGAGTTAGGGTTATTATTTTTTGTAAACTTTACCATTTAGAGGGTTAGAGTTAGGGTTATTATTTTTTGTAAACTTTACCATTTAGAGGGTTAGAGTTAGGGTTATTATTTTTTGTAAACTTTACCATTTAGAGGGTTAGAGTTAGGGTTATTATTTTTTGTAAACTTTACCATTACCATTTAGAGAGTTAGAGTTAGGGTTATTATTTTTTGTAAACTTTACCATTTAGAGGGTTAGAGTTAGGGTTATTATTTTTTGTAAACTTTACCATTTAGAGGGTTAGAGTTAGGGTTATTATTTTTTGTAAACTTTACCATTTAGAGGGTTAGAGTTAGGGTTATTATTTTTTGTAAACTTTACCATTACCATTTAGAGAGTTAGAGTTAGGGTTATTATTTTTTGTAAACTTTACCATTTAGAGGGTTAGAGTTAGGGTTATTATTTTTTGTAAACTTTACCATTTAGAGGGTTAGAGTTAGGGTTATTATTTTTTGTAAACTTTACCATTTAGAGGGTTAGAGTTAGGGTTATTATTTTTTGTAAACTTTACCATTTAGAGGGTTAGAGTTAGGGTTATTATTTTTTGTAAACTTTACCATTTAGAGGGTTAGAGTTAGGGTTATTATTTTTTGTAAACTTTACCATTACCATTTAGAGAGTTAGAGTTAGGGTTATTATTTTTTGTAAACTTTACCATTTAGAGGGTTAGAGTTAGGGTTATTATTTTTTGTAAACTTTACCATTTAGAGGGTTAGAGTTAGGGTTATTATTTTTTGTAAACTTTACCATTTAGAGGGTTAGAGTTAGGGTTATTATTTTTTGTAAACTTTACCATTTAGAGGGTTAGAGTTAGGGTTATTATTTTTTGTAAACTTTACCATTTAGAGGGTTAGAGTTAGGGTTATTATTTTTTGTAAACTTTACCATTTAGAGGGTTAGAGTTAGGGTTATTATTTTTTGTAAACTGTACCATTTAGAGGGTTAGAGTTAGGGTTATTATTTTTTGTAAACTTTACCATTTAGAGGGTTAGAGTTAGGGTTATTATTTTTTGTAAACTTTACCATTACCATTTAGAGGGTTAGAGTTAGGGTTATTATTTTTTGTAAACTTTACCATTTAGAGGGTTAGAGTTAGGGTTATTATTTTTTGTAAACTTTACCATTTAGAGGGTTAGAGTTAGGGTTATTATTTTTTTATATATATCTTGCTCTCTTTCATTAGCAATGCCTATTTTGTTTTTAAATTAAATGATTGTTTTAATCCCGTTTGCAAAATATTTCACATTCGTGTTTAAACGTTTCTTTTCTGCCTTTTGGGGGCCTGGCTTGATTTTCAGCAAGTTGATGTGTATTTCTGAATTGTAAGATAAAAAAGAGCCCCCTTCACACACCATCGCTCAGGCGAATCGATTTCTTCTTTCTTTTGATTTCACTATGTTCTTATTTAAAAGATAAATTTGTATCAAAATTACCAATATGTTTATCTCTTTATATGAATCAATGGAAGTGTTTTAATTTTGTGTTTACAAGAAACTTATGCATGAAATGTTTATTATTTAAAATTTTTATTTCAAGTAGCGAACTTTGCAAAGCTATCGCAAGTTGGCAAATCCAGCTAGTATATGTATATGTGTGTATATATATATGTATATATATATGTATATGTTTATATATACAGGGTGGTGCAAAAGTCGCGCATTGGTTTGTTTAGGTGATAGAAACTACAACATTTCAAGTAATTTACTAGGCTTTTCTGATAAATAATACATTTACTTGGTAATTTTGTTGCAGTAGGTTTTAAAAATAATATCCTTTAAATAGGCACCATTTTTGGCCTCACAAAGGCGGGCTCTAGTTAGGGCATTTTCCATTACAGTCCTTAGAATAACTTGCTCTAGTTCTTGGATTTCATGTCTGATATTGTTTTTAAGCTCTTGAATCGT
>OY744529.1:107972317-108214817 GCA_963556195.1 Sepiola atlantica
GGTGAATAAAAACCAAACAATTTATGGCTCCTAACAGAACCACGAAAAGAATTCACAGGGACACAAGCTCTGAACGAGAAGAAGAAGAAAATGACCAAAATAGATTCCCAAGATTTATTGTACTTGAAGCATTAGAGGAACCAAATCTTGCCACATTATCTCCCTTCGTCATTGAAAAGATAATTTCGGCTAACATGACGCCTAAGGTTGTCAAAAAATTGTCTAATGGAAATATACTGGTTGAAGTTGAAAAAAAAAGACATGCAGATTTTCTGCTGAAAATGAAAATTTTTCACAATAAAAAAATAAAAACATACCCGCATCAATACTTGAATATTTCCAAAGGAGTAATAAGGAGCCAAGAGCTCTCCTTATGTACTATAGAAGAAATCAAAGAAGAACTTAAATCCCAGGAGTAATCGAGGTGAAGAGAATCTCTATAAAAAGAGAAAACCGGATAATACAAACCAACACATACGTGATGACATTTGATAAGTCAACAATTCCACCAAAAATGAAGATAGGATATACAATCGAAAAGGTTGAACAACATATCCCTAATCCTCTTCGATGTTACAAATGCCAGAAATATGGACATCACGAAAGCAAATGTAACGGAAAAAACACATGTGGAAAATGTGGGGAAAAAGATCCTGACCACTCTATGGATAAGCGTAAAGGAAAACATACATGTGCAAACTGTGGTGGTGACCACCCAGATTATTCCATAATTTGTGAGAGATGGAAAAGGGAAAAGGAGATACTCTCAGTGAAATACACTGGAAACATTTCCTTCCAAGAAGCAAGAAGGGTGGTTGAAACCACTAGTAGAGAAAAAACATATTCTCAGGCTGTGTCCCCGGTGGCGAATACTGAGGACAGTAAATACAAAAAATTAATAGAAGGTTGCTTCAGCTTGGACCGGGAGACTGGCCAGCATTCCAAAAGACAATCAGAAAAGAATATGAGGAACCAAAGGCAAAAGTTAGAAAGCAACAGGTGGAACCAAGAGAGGAAAAGATGATCATTGTGCCTCCTCCTCAACCGGTTGATGATGAAAAATGAAAATCAACAAATATATCCAACAACAAAGACAACAACGTTGGAGTAACACTACACACAACAAACTCCTAGCGATCAAAGCTACAATAGGAGAATGGAAAAAAAGCTCACGAAAAAGCCGAAAGGAAGAAGTAGTGTTATCCAGACTTCGCATAGGTCACACAAGGATTACACATTCCTACTTACTTGACGACAAAGAACAACCAATATGCTTTGCATGCCAGACTACCTACACCATCAAGCATATTCTTATTGAATGCATTGATCTGGCCCCTAAAAGAGAAACTTTCTACAGAGCAGGTACAATGAAAGAACTGTTTAAGAAAAATAAAGTAGAGACACTACTGAACTTCTTAAAAACTGTTGATCTCTATAAAAAGATATAATTACCTAGAGACATATAAATCCAGCTTGATTTGGCATTAAATGAATTGAGAAAGGATGATATGCCGTTAAAAAAGGAAAAACGTTTAACGAATGTTTTTCAAAATACTATTTTTTTTATTTTTTATTTATTTTTTTTTTTTTAAAGAATTTTGTTTACTTTGCAAAGTATTTTTAAAAGATACTACTTGATTCGGCATTACATGACCTGGAAAAGGTTGATATGCCGTAAAACAAAACAAACAAACAAACTAAGATTCCAGTTTCTTTTCATGTCGTGCATAAGACCTTGGTATTTCGTAATCTTTTCCCTTTCAGCTCTGTTTAATCCTGCATCATTAGGGACACTGACTTCAACTAGAGTTGCTACTTTCTCCCTTTTGTCCCATATTACGATGTCTGTTCAATCCTGCATCATTAGGGACAATGACTTCAACTAGAGTTGCTACTTTCTCCCTTTTGTCCCATATTACGTTGTCTGTTCAATCCTGCATCATTAGGGACAATGACTTCAACTAGAGTTGCTACTTTCTCCCTTTTGTCCCATATTACGTTGTCTGTTCAATCCTGCATCATTAGGGACAATGACTTCAACTAGAGTTGCTACTTTCTCCCTTTTGTCCCATATTACGTTGTCTGTTCAATCCCGCATCATTAGGGACAATGACTTCAACTAGAGTTGCTACTTTCTCCCTTTTGTCCCATATTACGTTGTCTGTTCAATCCTGCATCATTAGGGACAATGACTTCAACTAGAGTTGCTACTTTCTCCCTTTTGTCCCATATTACGATGTCTGTTCAATCCTGCATCATTAGGGA
The DNA here is from genome assembly GCA_963556195.1 of Sepiola atlantica. Lineage (NCBI taxonomy): Eukaryota > Metazoa > Mollusca > Cephalopoda > Sepiida > Sepiolidae > Sepiola > Sepiola atlantica. The sequence goes on from OY744529.1 coordinate 107,974,583, forward strand.
CAATGACTTCAACTAGAGTTGCTACTTTCTCCCTTTTGTCCCATATTACGTTGTCTGTTCAATCCTGCATCATTAGGGACAATGACTTCAACTAGAGTTGCTACTTTCTCCCTTTTGTCCCATATTACGTTGTCTGTTCAATCCTGCATCATTAGGGACACTGACTTCAACTAGAGTTGCTACTTTCTCCCTTTTGTCCCATATTACGTTGTCTGTTCAATCCTGCATCATTAGGGACAATGACTTCAACTAGAGTTGCTACTTTCTCCCTTTTGTCCCATATTACGTTGTCTGTTCAATCCTGCATCATTAGGGACAATGACTTCAACTAGAGTTGCTACTTTCTCCCTTTTGTCCCATATTACGTTGTCTGTTCAATCCTGCATCATTAGGGACAATGACTTCAACTAGAGTTGCTACTTTCTCCCTTTTGTCCCATATTACGTTGTCTGTTCAATCCTGCATCATTAGGGACAATGACTTCAACTAGAGTTGCTACTTTCTCCCTTTTGTCCCATATTACGTTGTCTGTTCAATCCTGCATCATTAGGGACAATGACTTCAACTAGAGTTGCTACTTTCTCCCTTTTGTCCCATATTACGTTGTCTGTTCAATCCTGCATCATTAGGGACAATGACTTCAACTAGAGTTGCTACTTTCTCCCTTTTGTCCCATATTACGTTGTCTGTTCAATCCTGCATCATTAGGGACAATGACTTCAACTAGAGTTGCTACTTTCTCCCTTTTGTCCCATATTACGTTGTCTGTTCAATCCTGCATCATTAGGGACAATGACTTCAACTAGAGTTGCTACTTTCTCCCTTTTGTCCCATATTACGTTGTCTGTTCAATCCTGCATCATTAGGGACAATGACTTCAACTAGAGTTGCTACTTTCTCCCTTTTGTCCCATATTACGATGTCTGTTCAATCCTGCATCATTAGGGACAATGACTTCAACTAGAGTTGCTACTTTCTCCCTTTTGTCCCATATTACGTTGTCTGTTTAATCCTGCATCATTAGGGACAATGACTTCAACTAGAGTTGCTACTTTCTCCCTTTAGTCCCATATTACGAAGTCGGGTTTAACAGCTCCGTTTTCTAGATATGTAGCTGTAGGGATTGCATAGTCATAGTGGATGGCGTATGAATTATTTCCAACTGTTCTTTCTGGTAAATGCTCCCAGGACTTGCTGCTACACTCGATATTCAACTTTTTACAAATATACTTAAATATATATATTTTTTAATGAACTTACATATATATATAAAATTTATTTAGATACTGTATATTACATATTTCAGAAATGTACCGCGGTTTCATCCAAAAGGGCAGATTTAGACATCTTTAGTAAATCTCTGTGCCCAGTGGAATCATCGGCAAGCTGAAATGATATAGTCAAGTCCCGATAGGGAATGGCGTCAACAATGACAGAAAACAGTGTATCTCTGAGGGGGTCCCCGAAAAAATCCGGTGTGGGATAGTGATTCACTAACTAACTATATATATATATATATATATATATATATATATATATGTACGCAAACACACATATACACATTGGCTTTTATTATAGAGTTAGGATATATGTATATGTCATTAATTATTTATATATATATATATATATATATATATAGTAGTTGTAATATGAAAATATATCTATGACGAATATATATATACGCACACACATACATACACATTGGCTTTTATTATAGGGTTGATGGTATATGTATATGTCATTATATACATATATTAGTAGTAGTATTATGAAAATATATCTATGGCAATTAAGCTACACAGAGGCGTCCACGTTTCATCCCTCTGTGTAGCTTAATTGCCATATATATTTTTTCATACGACTAAGCTATACTCATGCATTTAGCAGTTTAAATAAATATTGAAAACCTATACACAATATATTATATCACCTTATAATATGTGTATATATGTTAAATAGTAAATAGTGTGTGTATGTGTAGTATATATATATATACATATATATATATATATATATATTGCTGCCAGTATCTTTAACCATCAATTTGAACCTCGCCTACTTCTGAAGTGCTAGTTCATGATCATGTGAAATTTGATTTTAAAAAGAACTTCATAATTTTTAAAATAAAAAAGGGAAAAGTTAAGTATCTTCTATACTTATATAGTGTGTGTGTTTTTTAGGCAATTATGATAAAGATAACTTCTTCGTTAATGTAATTTCTTCAAGTAAATCGAAATTTCGTTTCTCCGACACTAAAATGAATGGAACAACACGGAACAAGATAAAAAGAAAAAAGAACCAAAAAGAAAGAGCAAAACTATGTGTAATTAATATGGTGGGAAGAGGGGGACTGTCTAAGGGAGGTAACTCTGGTTTTAATTTTTCTATTCTCACTGCTTGTCAATTAAATTAGCATAAAATCCATTGCTACGCTGTGTAATAATAAAACCTCTTCCTACGTCTTTAATTTCACAAAATGCAGTGGGTAACCTGTTATTATTCATACCCTTGATCATTAGTTTAATCATTCATTGGCGATCACTAAAAACTACAGATGCCTTCTCGTTACTGTGGCTATTTTGTTTTAATTTGGAAGAAAGGAAAGTAATTTCTGTATAGTAGAGACGAAAATCGAAACAGACAGCTATGTATATTTACAATGTATTTATTATATAATATATATATATATATATATATATATATATATATATATATATATATATATATATATATATATATATATATATAGTAATTCCGGTAGGGTAGCTGTAGATCGATAACATCGACATGCCAGTGTAGCAGAATTTGTACATGTTTAAATAAAAAGCATTCACTATATATTAATATATATATAAATATATAATATATAAATATATAATATATATATATAAATATATAATATATATATATAATATATATATATATATATATATAATATATATATAATATATATGTAATATAATATATATATAAATATAATATATATATATATAAATATAATATAATATATATGTAATATAATATATATATAATATATATATATATATAAATATAATATATATATATAATATATATATAAATATAATATAATATATATATAATATATATATAAATATAATATATATATATAATATATATATAAATATAATATAATATATATATAATATATATATATAAATATAATATAATATATATATAATATATATATATAAATATAATATAATATATAATATAATATATATATAAATATAATATAATATATAATATATATAAATATAATATAATATATATATAATATATATATAAATATAATATATATAATATATATATATATATAATATAATATATATATAATATAATATATAATATATATATATAATATAATATATATATATAATATAATATATATATATAAATATAATATATATATATATAAAAATATATAATATATAATATATATATATATAAATATAATATATATATATAAATATAATATATATAAATATAATATATATATATAAATATAACATATATATATATAAATATAATATATATATATAAATATAATATATATATAAATATAACATATATATATATAAATATAATATATATATAAATATAAATATAATATATAATATAAATATATATATAATATATAAATATATATATAATATATATATAAATATAATATATAATATATAAATATATATATAATATATATATAAATATAATATATAATATATAAATATATATATAATATATATATAAATATAATATATATATATATAAATATAATATATATATAAATATAAATATAATATATAATATAAATATATATATAATATATAAATATATATATATATTATATATATATAATATATATATATATATAATATATAAATATATATATAATATATATAATATATAATATAAATATATATATAATATAAATATATATATAATATATATATAATATATATATATATATAATATATATATATAAATATAATATATAAATATATATATAATATATATATATATAAATATAATATATAAATATATATATAATATATATATATATAAATATAATATATAATATATATATAAATATAATATATAATATAAATATATATATTATATTATATATATATATATACAAATATAATATATAATATATATATATATATATACAAATATAATATATAATATATATATATATACAAATATAATATATAAATATAATATATATATAAATATAATATATATATTATATTTATATATATATAATATATATAATATATTATATAATATATATATATATTATATTATATATATATGATATATATAAGAAAGAGTATTTAGAATTATTTTTTAAACTATTGTTTCGTAATAGTAATATATTTTTTTGAAAAAAACATAACAATCTTAAATTTTTCTAAATGATAATTTTTGTTAACGGGTTGAGTTTTTTGTTGGTGATGTTAATGATTTGTATGAAGATAATATTTTGAAATGAAATCATTATAGTTATATTTAGTTTTAATTCTTTTGGGTGATAAATAAATATATTTTAATTCTTAATAATATTTAATAAATTATATTATTAGTTGCAATTGTATTGATAATGGTGAGGTTAATGATTTATATAAAGATAATATTTTGAAATGAAATCATTATAGTTATATTTAGTTTTAATTCTTTTGGGTGATAAATAAATATATTTTAATTCTTAATAATATTTAATAAATTATATTATTAGTTGCAATTGTATTGATAATGGTGAGGTTAATGATTTATATAAAGATAATATTTTGAAATGAAATCATTATAGTTATATTTAGTTTTAATTCTTTTGGGTGATAAATAAATATATTTTAATTCTTAATAATATTTAATAAATTATATTATTAGTTGCAATTGTATTGATAATTGTGAGGTTAATGATTTATATGAAGATAATATTTTGAAATGAAATCATTATAGTAATATTTAGTTTTAATTCTTTTGGGTGATAAATAAATATATTTTAATTCTTAATAATATTTAATAAATTATATTATTAGTTGCAATTGTATTGATAATGGTGAGGTTAATGATTTATATGAAGATAATATTTTGAAATGAAATCATTATAGTAATATTTAGTTTTAATTCTTTTGGGTGATAAATAAATATATTTTAATTCTTAATAATATTTAATAATGAATTAATAAAACATAGTGGTAATTATGTTTAGTAAAAGTCACATATGGATTTGAATTAATAACAGTAGTATTAATAAATTATATTATTAGTTGCAATTGTATTGATAATGGTGAGGTTAATTCTCATCAAAAGGTTAAAAAATGATAGTGATGGTAAGCTGTTTTAGTTAAGTTGTTAAAAATAATGGTCCGACTGGGGACTAGAAATGGTTGGGGCTAATAATTGTGAGTAATGTAAGCAATATATAATTTTACAGAGGATCTTGGTAACATGTGGTTAACTTTGTGGGGTGTTGTAATATAAATATTCGACTTGATTATTTCAGGACAAGATTAAATATATAAGGAACATCTATACACACACATATATATATATATATATATATATATATATATATATATATATATATATATATATATATATATATATATATGTGTGTGTATCCACGCACGTCCAAACCCACATATATATAAAAACACATACATATACATACACACATGTACATACATACACTTACAACTACATATCCCCCCCACACATACACATATCCTGGTGATACAAGATCAGGCTGCCCTGTGGCTCCCTGAGACGAAATTCACCTACATTGACGTTTTTTTTTTTTTTTTTTTTTTTTTTGTAAAACTTAATTATGTTCTACAAAACCAAAAACAAAAACAACAGCCCCTCTCCCTTTCTCCCTCCCCTTTTTAATTTTATTTTTAGAACTTGAAGCATAAATCTTTTACTATAATGACCAGATTCGGCATTAAATAACCCAAAAAGGGTTGATATGCCGTAAAACAAAACTACCAAACCAAAAACGATGATTAAACATTTGAAGATATAAAGAACTTGAAGCATAAAAACTTTTACTATAATGACCAGATTCGGCATTAAATAACCCAAAAAGGGTTGATATGCCGTAAAACAAAACTACCAAACCAAACCATACACATATCTACACAAACATACATATGTATACATATCTAAGTGTTCCACCTGAGGGTGTTATAATATGTATTCCAAAATGGGTAATTACATTATACTTATAATTAAAGGTTAAAACTATCCTCTTTGGAGATGTTCATAGGTATTAATTTTAGGGGGTTGGTAAATATTAAGGGTTTTTGGTTTTAATGGTATTGGTTAGGGGGTATTATACAAATTACTAAGGAGATGTGATCTGTTATACCAACAATTCATCGATGTTTCTTGTTTTTTGTTTAAAAGTTTTCCTCTATCGCTAAATTTAATTATTTCAAGTGTTGCACTTTATTTCACTGTGTTCACAACTTGAAAAACGATTTTTATTTTAGACACATTTGTGCAATTATCTGTTTATTAGAATATATCACACAGATTTAATAGAATTGTGTAACCACTTCTCTGGGTGTCTGTCTAATTAATTTTATTATTTATTATTTATTATTAATCGATTATTTAAACTGTCGGATAGAAAGGTCAGGGCTTCTGTATTACAGGGCCGAAAAAAATGTTATCTTTTATTTTGAAGAGTCAAATGACAGGGGGAGATAATTCAAAGTGTTCCCCAAGGATTTATCTTCAAAGACATTTTACCATAATGCATTTTAATTAACTTACAGTAATATATATATATGTATATATATATATATATATATATATATATATTTGGATTTTTCACATAGAAAAAAGATTATTCAGTGAAGACCGGGATTATTTCAATAAAAACAAGCTCGATGATACTCGATTACAGGGTACAGAGCATTTATATGTGATTTTTTGAAAGCTTACCAAAACATTCCGTTCAGGAGCCCAAACAACACCACAAAAGATTTTTTCATTCAAAAATTATTTATCATTTTTCAAATTAAAGAGTTTTTTATCTACATGTGTTTCACTACCAAGCAGATACTTGCTTGGCAGATCATCAGGGAAAATTAAGCACCGGATGGAAGGATTCTTGCTTCTTCAGTTCCATCATGTATGGCTGTCTGAAGATATCGGCTTCCTGGCCCAAAAATGCACCAAACATTGATGTTTTATTGCTTTTTTCTCTTTGCAAAACTCAATCATGTTCTGCAAAACCAAAACAAAAAACATTTTCCCTCTCTTCCCTCCCCCTTTCTCTCTCCCCCTCTCCTCTCCTTTTCTCTCCCCCCCCCTCTTCTTCTACTTTTCTCTCTCCCCCTCCCTCCCCTTTTCTCTCTCCCCCTCTTCTTCTACTTTTCTCTCTCCCCCTCCCTCCCCTTTTCTCTCTCCCCCTCTCTTCTCCTTTTCTCTCTCCCCCTCTCCTCCCCTTTTCTCTCTCCCCCTCTCCTCTCCTTTTCTCTCTCCCCCTCTCCTCTCCTTTTCTCTCTCCCCCTCTCCTCTCCTTTTCTCTCTCCCCCTCTCCTCCCCCTTTCTCTCCCCCCCCCCCCCTCCCTTCCCCTTTCATTCAACCAACCACCATGATTAAATACTTTAACATATAAAGAACTTGAAGTATAAAACCTTTCACCAAAATGACTGGATTCGGCATTAAATAACCGAAAAAGGGTTGATATTCCGTAAAACAAAACAACTAAACCAAACACTTTGAATAAATATTTGAACATCTAGAAAACTTGAAGCATAAAAACTTCTACCAAAATTACCGGATTCAGCATTAAATAACCCGAAAAAGTTTGATATGCCGTAAAACAACAACAAAAAAAAACCACCTGTTCTCATTATATCATACAAAGTTTAGCGACGCTGAGCTTGGTCTGTACCAGATGGGTAACTGTTTGGGAATACTAGACACTATATTTCATTTTCCCTGACCAAGGTATACGTACAACCGGGGACTGCATGTGAATATGTGATATTCTCTTGCAACTTCCTCCTTTGGTGAAAGCCGGCTCAGCCACCCACGGCAAATACCACACCAGGTATTACGAAAAGGAAGAAGAGAGTTCCATCATTACGGACCTAAAATCGGGTTTCCGCAATGATACCTTTGAACTTGGGGAAAATAAAAAAAGTTGTATCGAACAAAATCAGGGCAAAAAAAGTTCGAATATGGCAATGTCCTTCTCAGTCAGGAATCTTCATTGTGATCTGGTGCATTGTCGTGGTGAAACAGTAATAAGTTGTCCTGCCACAACTCTTGTTTCTTCACATGCTCTGAGCAAACAAACGCCGCAGGATCTGTTTATATATTTGCTGATTGATCGCCTTGCCCGGTGGGGCAATAACTCACTCTTGATGATGCCCCTCATATCGAATAGCGTGATCAACATGACTTTGACAGTCTTGTTTTGTTCGGCTTCGGCTATGTCAGAAACTTTCACTAACTTCTCGGGCATTTGGATTTCAGGTTGTAATAAACAATCCACATCTCGTCACGAGTGATGACTCTACGAAACAAATCTGCTGCTGACATACTTGCATGCGATCATCATTCGGCAGTCTTACTGTCATTTTTGCACAGATTTTTGCATACGCAAATCTTTGATGAAAATTTTCTAAACACTGTCCTTTTCATGTCTGGCTGATTTGCAGTCATTCGAACAGTCAACCACCAATCACAATGTATTACCTGCTTTACAGTAACCTAAACTCTGCTTGTTGAAGGCTTTTCACCCCTGGAGTCATCTTCCACCATCACGCGCTCCTCTTTGAATCTCTTGTGCCACTCAAAAACGTATGCGTAAGATGGTGTTGTCTCCATACACTTCCTGAAGCATTTTCTTTTATGGAAATCGCTCCAGACAAGACATGAAGCCACTTGATGTAAGGATCTAAAAAAAAAAAACCTACTACTTCAAGGTCAAAAGCAAGCCAACGATAAGTGTTAGATCCTGACCCACAAACAGCAATTCTTCCCTGTTTGTCAGAAACATCGCTCATGGAATGTGAAGACTAAAGGACAAAATAAGTGAAGCAAGAGTTACGAGGCTGGCGAAAGTAAACTGAAAGTTCACTTTCTACTCTCCATTAGGCTAAGATCAAAGTGTAGTATCTGTTCCGATGGATACTGCACTCCATAGACTGGTATTGTCTTGGCCTTCGGGGCTTGATTTACGCCGGTCTATGGGTCTGTCCTGTGCAGTTCTAGGAGGTCCACCCTCCCAGGCTTCGCCTCCCCTCTTAGGGGAGGAGTAAGTTTATTGCTAACTGACTGAGGCGTCCCTACCGGGGAATGCCAACGGGGCTGCCAAGGCAATTTTTAAATCCCACTTTCCCGACCCGATCTTGGGTCACACCTTACTTGTGGGAGTAAGATAAAAACTGGCCTTGTGCTTAACTCCTGGAGAGGAGTAAATCAATACTCTCCATTTTAAGTACTTATTACAGTTTACGCCAGGTTGACCTAAGATTTCAGGTTTATTTGTTGTTCTGTCATTCATTCCTTGGTGCTCATAGCTGAAAAACCTGAAACAAGAATTGAAAGCCTACAGTTATATACTCTGAAGATAGTATGTAAGTTTATAAGAAAATCTACTTCAAATTGACGGTGGGGTAAGGGGTCCAACTGATAGCTAGTTGATAGGAAAACTGTTGCTCACAGACTAGCAATATATCAGAACCGTTAAAATAGACTTTCCTATCTAAGCAAAATGGATTGTTCCAAAAATACATTTATTTTAAAGAAGCGATTTTGGCTCATCTCCTCTCCCATCTCATGTCTGCTCACAACCGTTTCAAATACTACAAACAAACTTATGTTTTGGCTCATCTGCTCTCCCATATTATGTCTGCTCACAACAGTTTAAAATACTACAAACAAACTTATATTTTGGCTCATCTGCTCTCCCATATCATGTCTGCTCACAACCGTTTCAAATACAACAAAAAACTTATATTTTGGCTAATCTGCTCTCCCATATCATGTCTGCTCACAACCGTTTCTAATACTATAAAGAAACTTATATTTTGGCTCATCTGCTCTCCCATATCATATCTGCTCACAACCGTTTAAAATACGACAAACAAACTTATATTTTGGCTCATCTGCTCTCCCATATCATGTCTGCTCACAACCGTTTAAAATACTATAAAGAAACTTATATTTTGGCTCATCTGCTCTCCCATATCATATCTGCTCACAACCGTTTAAAATACGACAAAGAAACTTATATTTTGTCTCATCTGCTCTCCCATATCATGTCTGCTCACAACCGTTTCAAATACTACAAAGAAACTTATATTTTGGCTCATCTGCTCTCCCATATCATGTCTGCTCACAACAGTTTAAAATACTACAAACAAACTTATATTTTGGCTCATCTGCTCTCCCATATCATGTCTGCTCACAACCGTTTCAAATACAACAAAAAACTTATATTTTGGCTAATCTGCTCTCCCATATCATGTCTGCTCACAACCGTTTCTAATACTATAAAGAAACTTATATTTTGGCTCATCTGCTCTCCCATATCATATCTGCTCACAACCGTTTAAAATACGACAAACAAACTTATATTTTGGCTCATCTGCTCTCCCATATCATGTCTGCTCACAACCGTTTAAAATACTATAAAGAAACTTATATTTTGGCTCATCTGCTCTCCCATATCATATCTGCTCACAACCGTTTAAAATACGACAAAGAAACTTATATTTTGTCTCATCTGCTCTCCCATATCATGTCTGCTCACAACCGTTTCAAATACTACAAAGAAACTTATATTTTGGCTCATCTGCTCTCCCATATCATGTCTGCTCACAACCGTTTCAAATACTACAAAGAAACTTATATTTTTGCTCATCTGCTCTCCCATATCATGTCTGCTCACAACCGTTTCAAATACGACAAACAAACTTATATTTTGGCTCATCTGCTCTCCCATATTATGTGTTCTCACAACCGTTTCAAATACTACAAACTTATACTTTCGCTCATCTGCTCTCCCATATTATGTCTGCTCACAACCGTTTCAAATACTAATAAAGAAACTTATATTTTGGCTCATCTGCTCTCCCATATCATGTATGCTCACAACCGTTTCAAATACTACAAACAAACTTATATTTTGGCTCATCTGCTCTCCCATATCATGTCTACTCACAACCGTTTCAAATACGACAAAGAAACTTATATTTTGGCTCATCTGCTCTCCCATATTATGTCTTCTCACAACCGTTTCAAATACTACAAACTTATATTTTCGCTCATCTGCTCTCCCATATTATGTCTTCTTACAACCGTTTCAAATACTACAAACTTATATTTTGGCTCATCTGCTCTCCCATATTATGTCTTCTCACAACTGTTTTAAATACTACAAACTTATATTTTGGCTCATCTGCTCTCCCATATCATGTCTTCTCACAACCGTTTAAAATACTACAAACTTATATTTTGGCTCATCTGCTCTCCCATATTATGTCTGCTCACAACCGTTTCAAATACTACAAAGAAACTTATATTTTGGCTCATCTGCTCTCCCATATCATGTCTGCTCACAACCGTTTAAAATACTACAAAGAAACTTATATTTTGGCTCATCTGCTCTCCCATATCATGTCTGCTCACAACCGTTTAAAATACTACAAAGAAACTTATATTTTGGCTAATCTGCTCTCCCATATCATGTCTGCTCACAACCGTTTCAAATACTACAAAGAAACTTATATTTTGGCTAATCTGCTCTCCCATATTATGTCTGCTCACAACCGTTTCAAATACTACAAAGAAACTTATATTTTGGCTAATCTGCTCTCCCATATCATGTCTGCTCACAACCGTTTAAAATACTACAAAGAAACTTATATTTTGGCTAATCTGCTCTCCCATATCATGTCTGCTCACAACCGTTTAAAATACTACAAAGAAACTTATATTTTGGCTAATCTGCTCTCCCATATCATGTCTGCTCACAACCGTTTCAAATACTACAAAGAAACTTATATTTTGGCTCATCTGCTCTCCCATATCATGTCTGCTCACAACCGTTTCAAATACTACAAAGAAACTTATATTTTGGCTAATCTGCTCTCCCATATTATGTCTGCTCACAACCGTTTCAAATACTACAAAGAAACTTATATTTTGGCTAATCTGCTCTCCCATATCATGTCTGCTCACAACCGTTTAAAATACTACAAAGAAACTTATATTTTGGCTAATCTGCTCTCCCATATTATGTCTGCTCACAACCGTTTCAAATACTACAAAGAAAATTATATTTTGGCTCATCTGCTCTCCCATATCATGTCTGCTCACAACCGTTTCAAATACTACAAAGAAACTTATATTTTGGCTCATCTGCTCTCCCATATCATGTCTGCTCACAACCGTTTCAAATACTACAAAGAAACTTATATTTTGGCTCATCTGCTCTCCCATATCATGTCTGCTCACAACCGTTTCAAATACTACAAAGAAACTTATATTTTGGCTCATCTGCTCTCCCATATCATGTCTGCTCACAACCGTTTCAAATACTACAAAGAAACTTATATTTTGTCTCATCTGCTCTCCCATATCATGTCTGCTCACAACCGTTTCAAATACTACAAACAAACTTATATTTTGGCTCATCTGCTCTCCCATATCATGTCTTCTCACAACCGTTTCCAATACGACAAACAAACTTATATTTTGGCTCATCTGCTCTCCCATATTATGTCTTCTCACAACCGTTTCAAATACTACAAACTTATATTTTGGCTCATCTGCTCTCCCATATCATGTCTGCTCACAACCGTTTCAAATACTACAAACTTATATTTTCGCTCATCTGCTCCCCCATATTATGTCTTCTCACAACCGTTTCAAATACTACAAACTTATATTTTGGCTCATCTGCTCTCCCATATCATGTCTTCTCACAACTGTTTAAAATACTACAAACTTATATTTTGGCTCATCTGCTCTCCCATATTATGTCTGCTCACAACCGTTTCAAATACTACAAAGAAACTTATATTTTGGCTCATCTGCTCTCCCATATCATGTCTGCTCACAACCGTTTCAAATACTACAAAGAAACTTATATTTTGGCTCATCTGCTCTCCCATATCATGTCTGCTCACAACCGTTTCAAATACTACAAAGAAACTTATATTTTGGCTCATCTGCTCTCCCATATCATGTCTACTCACAACCGTTTCAAATACTACAAAGAAACTTATATTTTGGCTAATCTGCTCTCCCATATCATGTCTGCTCACAACCGTTTCAAATACTACAAAGAAACTTATATTTTGGCTCATCTGCTCTCCCATATCATGTCTGCTCACAACCGTTTCAAATACTACAAAGAAACTTATATTTTGGCTCATCTGCTCTCCCATATCATATCTGCTCACAACCGTTTCAAATACTACAAAGAAACTTATATTTTGGCTCATCTGCTCTCCCATATCATATCTGCTCACAACCGTTTAAAATACGAAAAACAAACTTATATTTTGGCTCATCTGCTCTCCCATATCATGTCTACTCACAACCGTTTCAAATACTACAAAGAAACTTATATTTTGGCTAATCTGCTCTCCCATATCATGTCTGCTCACAACCGTTTCAAATACTACAAAGAAACTTATATTTTGGCTCATCTGCTCTCCCATATCATGTCTGCTCACAACCGTTTAAAATACTACAAAGAAACTTATATTTTGGCTAATCTGCTCTCCCATATCATGTCTGCTCACAACCGTTTAAAATACTACAAAGAAACTTATATTTTGGCTCATCTGCTCTCCCATATCATGTCTGCTCACAACCGTTTCAAATACTACAAAGAAACTTATATTTTGGCTCATCTGCTCTCCCATATCATGTCTGCTCACAACCGTTTCAAATACTACAAAGAAACTTATATTTTGGCTCATCTGCTCTCCCATATCATATCTGCTCACAACCGTTTAAAATACGACAAACAAACTTATATTTTGGCTCATCTGCTCTCCCATATCATGTCTGCTCACAACCGTTTCAAATACTACAAAGAAACTTATATTTTGTCTCATCTGCTCTCCCATATCATGTCTGCTCACAACCGTTTCAAATACTACAAACAAACTTATATTTTGGCTCATCTGCTCTCCCATATCATGTCTTCTCACAACCGTTTCCAATACGACAAACAAACTTATATTTTGGCTCATCTGCTCTCCCATATTATGTCTTCTCACAACCGTTTCAAATACTACATACTTATATTTTGGCTCATCTGCTCTCCCATATTATGTCTTCTCACAACCGTTTCAAATACTACAAACTTATATTTTCGCTCATCTGCTCCCCCATATTATGTCTTCTCACAACCGTTTCAAATACTACAAACTTATATTTTGGCTCATCTGCTCTCCCATATCATGTCTTCTCACAACTGTTTAAAATACTACAAACTTATATTTTGGCTCATCTGCTCTCCCATATTATGTCTGCTCACAACCGTTTCAAATACTACAAAGAAACTTATATTTTGGCTCATCTGCTCTCCCATATCATGTCTGCTCACAACCGTTTCAAATACTACAAAGAAACTTATATTTTGGCTCATCTGCTCTCCCATATCATGTCTGCTCACAACCGTTTCAAATACTACAAAGAAACTTATATTTTGGCTCATCTGCTCTCCCATATCATGTCTACTCACAACCGTTTCAAATACTACAAAGAAACTTATATTTTGGCTCATCTGCTCTCCCATATCATGTCTGCTCACAACCGTTTCAAATACTACAAAGAAACTTATATTTTGGCTCATCTGCTCTCCCATATCATGTCTGCTCACAACCGTTTCAAATACTACAAAGAAACTTATATTTTGGCTCATCTGCTCTCCCATATCATATCTGCTCACAACCGTTTAAAATACGAAAAACAAACTTATATTTTGGCTCATCTGCTCTCCCATATCATGTCTACTCAGAACCGTTTCAAATACTACAAAGAAACTTATATTTTGGCTCATCTGCTCTCCCATATCATGTCTACTCACAACCGTTTCAAATACTACAAAGAAACTTATATTTTGGCTCATCTGCTCTCCCATATCATGTCTGCTCACAACCGTTTCAAATACTACAAAGAAACTTATATTTTGGCTCATCTGCTCTCCCATATCATGTCTGCTCACAACCGTTTCAAATACTACAAAGAAACTTATATTTTGGCTCATCTGCTCTCCCATATCATATCTGCTCACAACCGTTTAAAATACGACAAACAAACTTATATTTTGGCTCATCTGCTCTCCCATATCATGTCTGCTCACAACCGTTTGAAATACTACAAGGAAACTTATATTTTGGCTCATCTGCTCTCCCATATCATATCTGCTCACAACCGTTTAAAATACGACAAACAAACTTATATTTTGGCTCATCTGCTCTCCCATATAATATCTGCTCACAACCGTTTCAAATACGACAAACAAACTTATATTTTGGCTCATCTGCTCTCCCATATCATGTCTTCTCACAACCGTTTCCAATACGACAAACAAACTTATATTTTGGCTCATCTGCTCTCCCATATTATGTCTTCTCACAACCGTTTCAAATACTACATACTTATATTTTGGCTCATCTGCTCTCCCATATTATGTCTTCTCACAACCGTTTCAAATACTACAAACTTATATTTTCGCTCATCTGCTCCCCCATATTATGTCTTCTCACAACCGTTTCAAATACTACAAACTTATATTTTGGCTCATCTGCTCTCCCATATCATGTCTTCTCACAACTGTTTAAAATACTACAAACTTATATTTTGGCTCATCTGCTCTCCCATATTATGTCTGCTCACAACCGTTTCAAATACTACAAAGAAACTTATATTTTGGCTCATCTGCTCTCCCATATCATGTCTGCTCACAACCGTTTCAAATACTACAAAGAAACTTATATTTTGGCTCATCTGCTCTCCCATATCATGTCTGCTCACAACCGTTTCAAATACTACAAAGAAACTTATATTTTGGCTCATCTGCTCTCCCATATCATGTCTACTCACAACCGTTTCAAATACTACAAAGAAACTTATATTTTGGCTAATCTGCTCTCCCATATCATGTCTGCTCACAACCGTTTCAAATACTACAAAGAAACTTATATTTTGGCTCATCTGCTCTCCCATATCATGTCTGCTCACAACCGTTTCAAATACTACAAAGAAACTTATATTTTGGCTCATCTGCTCTCCCATATCATATCTGCTCACAACCGTTTAAAATACGAAAAACAAACTTATATTTTGGCTCATCTGCTCTCCCATATCATGTCTGCTCACAACCGTTTCAAATACTACAAAGAAACTTATATTTAGGCTCATCTGCTCTCCCATATCATGTCTGCTAACAACCGTTTAAATACTACAAACAAACTTATATTTTGGCTCATCTGCTCTCACATATCACATCTGCTCACAACCGTTTCAAATACTACAAGGAAACTTATATTTTGGCTCATCTGCTCTCCCATATCATGTCTGCTCACAACCGTTTCAAATACGACAAATAAACTCATATTTTCGCTCATCTGCTCTCCCATATCATGTCTGCTCACAACCTTTTCAAATACGACAAACAAACTTATATTTTGGCTCATCTGCTCTCCCATATCATGTCTTCTCACAACCGTTTCAAATACGACAAACAAACTTATATTTTGGCTCATCTGCTCTCCCATATCATGTCTTCTCACAACCGTTTCAAATACGACAAACAAACTTATATTTTGGCTCATCTGCTCTCCCATATCATGTCTTCTCACAACCGTTTCAAATACGACAAACAAACTTATATTTTGGCTCATCTGCTCTCCCATATTATGCCTGCTCACAACCGTTTCAAATACGACAAACAAACTTATATTTTGGCTCATCTGCTCTCCCATATTATGTCTTCTCACAACCGTTTCAAATACGGCAAACAAACTTATATTTTGGCTCATCTGCTCTCCCATATCATGTCTTCTTACAACCGTTTCAAATACGACAAACAAACTTATATTTTGGCTCATCTGCTCTCCCATATCATGTCTTCTCACAACCGTTTCAAATACGACAAACAAACTTATATTTTGGCTCATCTGCTCTCCCATATTATGTCTGCTCACAACCATTTCAAATACTACAAATTTATATTTTGGCTCATCTGCTCTCCCATATTATGTCTTCTCACAACCGTTTTAAATACTACAAACTTATATTTTGGCTCATTTGCTCTCCTATATTATGTCTTCTCACAACCGTTTCAAATACTAAAAACTTATATTTTGGCTCATCTGCTCTCCCATATTATGTCTTCTCACAACCGTTTCAAATACGACAAACAAACTTATATTTTGGCTCATCTGCTCTCCCATATTATGTCTTCTCACAACCGTTTCAAATACTACAAACTTATATTTTGGCTCATCTGCTCTCCCATATTATGTCTTCTCACAACCGTTTCAAATACGACAAACAAACTTATATTTTAGCTCATCTGCTCTCCCATATTATGTCTTCTCACAACCGTTTCAAATACTACAAACTTATATTTTCGCTCATCTGCTCTCCCATATTATGTCTTCTCACAACCGTTTCAAATACGACAAACAAACTTATAGTTTGGCTCATCTGCTCTCCCATATTATGTCTGCTTACAACCGTTTCAAATACTACAAACAAACTGATATTTTGGCTCATCTGCTCTCCCATATCATGTCTTCTCACAACCGTTTAAAATACTACAAAATTATATTTTGGCTCATCTGCTCTCCCATATCATGTCTTCTCACAACCGTTTCAAATACGACAAAGAAACTCATATTTTGGCTCATCTGCTCTCCCATATTATGTCTTCTCACAACCGTTTCAAATACGACAAACAAACTTATATTTTGGCTCATCAGCTCTCTCATATTATGTCTTCTCACAACCGTTTCAAATACTACAAACAAACTTATATTTTGGCTCATCTGCTCTCCCATATTATGTCTTCTCACAACCGTTTCAAATACGGCAAACAAACTTATATTTTGGCTCATCTGCTCTCCCATATCATGTCTTCTTACAACCGTTTCAAATACGACAAACAAACTTATATTTTGGCTTATCTGCTCTCCCATATCATATCTGCTCACAACCGTTTCAAATACGACAAACAAACTTATATTTTGGCTCATCTGCTCTCCCATATTATGTCTTCTCACAACCGTTTCAAATACTACAAACTTATATTTTGGCTCGTCTGCTCTCCCATAATGTGTCTGCTCACAACCGTTTCAAATACGACAAACAAACTTATGTTTTGGCCGATCTGCTCTCCCATATCATGTCTTCTCACAACCGTTTCAAATACAGCAAAGAAACTTATATTTTGGTTCATCTGCTCTCCCATATTATGTCTTCTCACAACCGTTTCAAATGCGACAAACAAACTTATATTTTGCCTCATCTGCTCTCCAATATCATGTCATCTCACAACCGTTTCAAATACGACAAACAAACTTATATTTTGGCTTATCTGCTCTCCCATATCATGTCTTCTCACAACCGTTTCAAATACTACAAACTAATGTTTTCGCTCATCTGCTCTCCCATATTATGTCTTCTCACAACCGTTTTAAATACTACAAACTTATATTTTCGCTCATCTGCTCTCCCATATTATGTCTTCTCACAACCGTTTCAAATACTACAAACTTATATTTTCTCTCATCTGCTCTCCCATATTATGTCTGCTTACAACCGTTTCAAATACGGCAAACAAACTTATATTTTGGCTCATCTGCTCTCCCATATCATGTCTTCTCACAACCGTTTCAAATACGACAAAGAAACTTATATTTTGGCTCATCTGCTCTCCCATATTATGTCTTCTCACAACCGTTTCAAATACGGCAAACAAACTTATATTTTCGCTCATCTGCTCTCCCATATCACATCTGCTCACAACCGTTTCAAATACGACAAAGAAACTTATATTTTCGCTCATATGCTCTCCTATATTATGTCTTCTCACAACCGTTTGAAATACTACAAACTTATATTTTGGCTCATCTGCTCTCCCATATCATATCTGCTCACAACCGTTTCAAATACTACAAACTTATATTTTCGCTAATCTGCTCTCCCATATCATGTCTTCTCACAACCGTTTAAAATACTACAAACTTATATTTTCGCTCATTTGCTCTCCCATATTATGTCTTCTCACAACCGTTTCAAATACTACAAACTTATATTTTCGCTCATCTGCTCTCCCATATTATGTCTTCTCACAACCGTTTCAAATACTACAAACTTATATTTTCGCTCCTCTGCTCTCCCATATTATGTCTTCTCACAACCATTTCAAATACTACAAACTTATATTTTGGCTCATCTGCTCTCCCATATTATGTCTGCTCACAACCGTTTAAAATACGACAAACAAACTTATATTTTGTCTCATCTGCTCTCCCATATCATGTCTTCTCACAACCGTTTCAAATACGACAAAGAAACTTATATTTTGGCTCATCTGCTCTCCCATATCATGTCTTCTCACAACCGTTTCAAATACGACAAACAAACTTATATTTTGGCTCATCTGCTCTCCTATATCATGTTTGCTCACAACCGTTTCAAATACTACAAACTTATATTTTGCCTCATCTGCTCTCCCATATTATGTCTTCTCACAACCGTTTCAAATACTACAAACTTATATTTTCGCTCATCTGCTCTCCCATATCATGTCTTCTCACAACCGTTTCAAATACGACAAAGAAACTTATATTTTGGCTCATCTGCTCTCCCATATCATGTATTCTCACAACCGTTTCAAATACGACAAAGAAACTTATATTTTGGCTCATCTGCTCTCCCATATTATGTCTTCTCACAACCGTTTCAAATACTACAAACTTATATTTTGCCTCATCTGCTCTCCCATATTATGTCTTCTCACAACCATTTCAAATACTACAAACTTATATTTTCGCTCATCTGCTCTCCCATATTAAGTCTTCTCACAACCGTTTCAAATACTACAAACTTATATTTTCGCTCATTTGCTCTCCCATATTATGTCTTCTCACAACCATTTCAAATACTACAAACTTATATTTTGGCTCATCTGCTCTCCCATATTATGTCTGCTCACAACCGTTTCAAATACGGCAAACAAACTTATATTTTGGCTCATCTGCTCTCCCATATTATGTCTTCTCACAACCGTTTCAAATACGACAAAGAAACTTATATTTTGGCTCATCTGCTCTCCCATATCATGTATTCTCACAACCGTTTCAAATACGACAAAGAAACTTATATTTTGGCTCATCTGCTCTCCCATATTATGTCTTCTCACAACCGTTTCAAATACTACAAACTTATATTTTGGCTCATCTGCTCTCCCATATTATGTCTTCTCACAACCGTTTCAAATACTACAAACTTATATTTTGCCTCATCTGCTCTCCCATATTATGTCTTCTCACAACCATTTCAAATACTACAAACTTATATTTTCGCTCATCTGCTCTCCCATATTAAGTCTTCTCACAACCGTTTCAAATACTACAAACTTATATTTTCGCTCATTTGCTCTCCCATATTATGTCTTCTCACAACCATTTCAAATACTACAAACTTATATTTTGGCTCATCTGCTCTCCCATATTATGTCTGCTCACAACCGTTTCAAATACGGCAAACAAACTTATATTTTGGCTCATCTGCTCTCCCATATTATGTCTTCTCACAACCGTTTAAAATACGACAAAGAAACTTATATTTTGGCTCATCTGCTCTCCCATATCATGTATTCTCACAACCGTTTCAAATACGACAAAGAAACTTATATTTTGGCTCATCTGCTCTCCCATATTATGTCTTCTCACAACCGTTTCAAATACTACAAACTTATATTTTACCTCATCTGCTCTCCCATATTATGTCTTCTCACAACCGTTTCAAATACTACAAACTTATATTTTCGCTCATCTGCTCTCCCATATTATGTTTTCTCACAACCGTTTCAAATACTACAAACTTATATTTTCGCTCATTTGCTCTCCCATATTATGTCTTCTCACAACCGTTTCAAATACTACAAACTTATATTTTGGCTCATCTGCTCTCCCATATTATGTCTGCTCACAACCGTTTAAAATACGACAAACAAACTTATATTTTGACTCATCTGCTCTGCCATACATGTCTTCTCACAACCGTTTCAAATACGACAAAGAAACTTATATTTTGGCTCATCTGCTCTCCCATATCATGTCTTCTCACAACCGTTTCAAATACGACAAACAAACTTATATTTTGGCTCATCTGCTCTCCTATATCATGTTTGCTCACAACCGTTTCAAATACGGCAAACAAACTTATATTATCGCTCATCTGCTCTCCCATATTATGTCTGCTCACAACCGTTTCAAATACAAAAAACAAACTTATATTTTGGTTTATCTGCTCTCCCATATCATGTCTTCTCACAACCGTTTCAAATACGACAAAGAAACTTATATTTTGGCTCATCTGCTCTCCCATATTATGTCTTCTCACAACCGTTTCAAATACTACAAACTTATATTTTCGCTCATCTGCTCTCCCATATTATGTCTGCTCACAACCGTTTCAAATACGGCAAACAAACTTATATTTTCGCTCATCTGCTCTCCCATATTATGTCTTCTCACAACCGTTTCAAATGCGACAAACAAACTTATATTTTGCCTCATCTGCTCTCCAATATCATGTCATCTCACAACCGTTTCAAATACGACAAACAAACTTATATTTTGGCTTATCTGCTCTCCCATATCATGTCTTCTCACAACCGTTTCAAATACTACAAACTAATGTTTTCGCTCATCTGCTCTCCCATATTATGTCTTCTCACAACCGTTTTAAATACTACAAACTTATATTTTCGCTCATCTGCTCTCCCATATTATGTCTTCTCACAACCGTTTCAAATACTACAAACTTATATTTTCTCTCATCTGCTCTCCCATATTATGTCTGCTTACAACCGTTTCAAATACGGCAAACAAACTTATATTTTGGCTCATCTGCTCTCCCATATCATGTCTTCTCACAACCGTTTCAAATACGACAAAGAAACTTATATTTTGGCTCATCTGCTCTCCCATATTATGTCTTCTCACAACCGTTTCAAATACGGCAAACAAACTTATATTTTCGCTCATCTGCTCTCCCATATCACATCTGCTCACAACCGTTTCAAATACGACAAAGAAACTTATATTTTCGCTCATATGCTCTCCTATATTATGTCTTCTCACAACCGTTTGAAATACTACAAACTTATATTTTGGCTCATCTGCTCTCCCATATCATATCTGCTCACAACCGTTTCAAATACTACAAACTTATATTTTCGCTAATCTGCTCTCCCATATCATGTCTTCTCACAACCGTTTAAAATACTACAAACTTATATTTTCGCTCATTTGCTCTCCCATATTATGTCTTCTCACAACCGTTTCAAATACTACAAACTTATATTTTCGCTCATCTGCTCTCCCATATTATGTCTTCTCACAACCGTTTCAAATACTACAAACTTATATTTTCGCTCCTCTGCTCTCCCATATTATGTCTTCTCACAACCATTTCAAATACTACAAACTTATATTTTGGCTCATCTGCTCTCCCATATTATGTCTGCTCACAACCGTTTAAAATACGACAAACAAACTTATATTTTGTCTCATCTGCTCTCCCATATCATGTCTTCTCACAACCGTTTCAAATACGACAAAGAAACTTATATTTTGGCTCATCTGCTCTCCCATATCATGTCTTCTCACAACCGTTTCAAATACGACAAACAAACTTATATTTTGGCTCATCTGCTCTCCTATATCATGTTTGCTCACAACCGTTTCAAATACTACAAACTTATATTTTGCCTCATCTGCTCTCCCATATTATGTCTTCTCACAACCGTTTCAAATACTACAAACTTATATTTTCGCTCATCTGCTCTCCCATATCATGTCTTCTCACAACCGTTTCAAATACGACAAAGAAACTTATATTTTGGCTCATCTGCTCTCCCATATCATGTATTCTCACAACCGTTTCAAATACGACAAAGAAACTTATATTTTGGCTCATCTGCTCTCCCATATTATGTCTTCTCACAACCGTTTCAAATACTACAAACTTATATTTTGCCTCATCTGCTCTCCCATATTATGTCTTCTCACAACCATTTCAAATACTACAAACTTATATTTTCGCTCATCTGCTCTCCCATATTAAGTCTTCTCACAACCGTTTCAAATACTACAAACTTATATTTTCGCTCATTTGCTCTCCCATATTATGTCTTCTCACAACCATTTCAAATACTACAAACTTATATTTTGGCTCATCTGCTCTCCCATATTATGTCTGCTCACAACCGTTTCAAATACGGCAAACAAACTTATATTTTGGCTCATCTGCTCTCCCATATTATGTCTTCTCACAACCGTTTCAAATACGACAAAGAAACTTATATTTTGGCTCATCTGCTCTCCCATATCATGTATTCTCACAACCGTTTCAAATACGACAAAGAAACTTATATTTTGGCTCATCTGCTCTCCCATATTATGTCTTCTCACAACCGTTTCAAATACTACAAACTTATATTTTGGCTCATCTGCTCTCCCATATTATGTCTTCTCACAACCGTTTCAAATACTACAAACTTATATTTTGCCTCATCTGCTCTCCCATATTATGTCTTCTCACAACCATTTCAAATACTACAAACTTATATTTTCGCTCATCTGCTCTCCCATATTAAGTCTTCTCACAACCGTTTCAAATACTACAAACTTATATTTTCGCTCATTTGCTCTCCCATATTATGTCTTCTCACAACCATTTCAAATACTACAAACTTATATTTTGGCTCATCTGCTCTCCCATATTATGTCTGCTCACAACCGTTTCAAATACGGCAAACAAACTTATATTTTGGCTCATCTGCTCTCCCATATTATGTCTTCTCACAACCGTTTAAAATACGACAAAGAAACTTATATTTTGGCTCATCTGCTCTCCCATATCATGTATTCTCACAACCGTTTCAAATACGACAAAGAAACTTATATTTTGGCTCATCTGCTCTCCCATATTATGTCTTCTCACAACCGTTTCAAATACTACAAACTTATATTTTGCCTCATCTGCTCTCCCATATTATGTCTTCTCACAACCGTTTCAAATACTACAAACTTATATTTTCGCTCATCTGCTCTCCCATATTATGTTTTCTCACAACCGTTTCAAATACTACAAACTTATATTTTCGCTCATTTGCTCTCCCATATTATGTCTTCTCACAACCGTTTCAAATACTACAAACTTATATTTTGGCTCATCTGCTCTCCCATATTATGTCTGCTCACAACCGTTTAAAATACGACAAACAAACTTATATTTTGACTCATCTGCTCTGCCATACATGTCTTCTCACAACCGTTTCAAATACGACAAAGAAACTTATATTTTGGCTCATCTGCTCTCCCATATCATGTCTTCTCACAACCGTTTCAAATACGACAAACAAACTTATATTTTGGCTCATCTGCTCTCCTATATCATGTTTGCTCACAACCGTTTCAAATACGGCAAACAAACTTATATTATCGCTCATCTGCTCTCCCATATTATGTCTGCTTACAACCGTTTCAAATACAAAAAACAAACTTATATTTTGGTTTATCTGCTCTCCCATATCATGTCTTCTCACAACCGTTTCAAATACGACAAAGAAACTTATATTTTGGCTCATCTGCTCTCCCATATTATGTCTTCTCACAACCGTTTCAAATACTACAAACTTATATTTTCGCTCATCTGCTCTCCCATATTATGTCTGCTCACAACCGTTTCAAATACGGCAAACAAACTTATATTTTCGCTCATCTGCTCTCCTATATTATGTCTTCTCACAACCGTTTGAAATACTACAAACTTATATTTTCGCTCATCTGCTCCCCTATATTATGTCTTGTCACAACCGTTTCAAATACTACAAACTTATATTTTCGCTCATCTGCTCTCCCATATTATGTCTGCTTACAACCGTTTCAAATACGGCAAACAAACTTATATTTTGGCTCATCTGCTCTCCCATATCATGTCTTCTCACAACCGTTTCAAATACGACAAAGAAACTTATATTTTGGCTCATCTGCTCTCCCATATCATATCTGCTCACAACCGTTTCAAATATGACAAACAAACTTATATTTTCGCTCATATGCTCTCCTATATTATGTCTTCTCACAACCGTTTGAAATACTACAAACTTATATTTTGGCTCATCTGCTCTCCCATATCATGTCTGCTCACAACCGTTTCAAATACTACAAACTTATATTTTCGCTCATCTGCTCTCCCATATCATGTCTTCTCACAACCGTTTAAAATACTACAAACTTATATTTTCGCTCATTTGCTCTCCCATATTATGTCTTCTCACAACCGTTTCAAATACTACAAACTTATATTTTCGCTCATCTGCTCTCCCATATTATGTCTTCTCACAACCGTTTCAAATACTACAAACTTATATTTTCGCTTATCTGCTCTCCCATATTATGTCTGCTCACAACCGTTTCAAATACGGCAAACAAACTTATATTTTGGCTCATCTGCTCTCCCATATCATGTCTTCTCACAACCGTTTCAAATACGACAAAGAAACTTATATTTTGGCTCATCTGCTCTCTCATATCATGTCTTCTCACAACCGTTTCAAATACGACAAACAAACTTATATTTTGGCTCATCTGCTCTCCTATATCATGTTTGCTCACAACCGTTTCAAATACGGCAAACAAACTTATATTATCGCTCATCTGCTCTCCCATATTATGTCTTCTCACAACCGTTTCAAATACGGCAAACAAACTTATATTTTGGCTCATCTGCTCTCCCATATTATGTCTTCTCACAACCGTTTCAAATACGACAAAGAAACTTATATTTTGGCTCATCTGCTCTCCCATATCATGTATTCTCACAACCGTTTCAAATACGACAAAGAAACTTATATTTTGGCTCATCTGCTCTCCCATATTATGTCTTCTCACAACCGTTTCAAATACTACAAACTTATATTTTGCCTCATCTGCTCTCCCATATTATGTCTTCTCACAACCGTTTCAAATACTACAAACTTATATTTTCGCTCATCTGCTCTCCCATATTATGTCTGCTCACAACCGTTTCAAATACGAAAAACAAACTTATATTTTGGCTCATCTGCTCTCCCATATCATGTCTTCTCACAACCGTTTCAAATACGACAAAGAAACTTATATTTTGGCTCATCTGCTCTCCCATATTATGTCTTCTCACAACCGTTTCAAATACTACAAACTTATATTTTTGCTCATCTGCTCTCCCATATTATGTCTTCTCACAACCGTTTCAAATGCTACAAACTTATATTTTCGCTCATCTGCTCTCCCATATTATGTCTTCTCACAACCGTTTCAAATACTACAAACTTATATTTTCGCTCATCTGCTCTCCCATATTATGTCTGCTCACAACCGTTACAAATACGGCAAACAAACTTATATTTTCGCTCATCTGCTCTCCTATATCATGTCTTCTCACAACCGTTTCAAATACGACAAAGAACCTTATATTTTGGCTCATCTGCTCTCCCATATTATGTCTTCTCACAACCGTTTCAAATACTACAAACTTATATTTTCGCTCATCTGCTTTCCAATATTATGTGTTCTCACAACCGTTTCAAATGCTACAAACTTATATTTTCGCTCATCTGCTTTCCAATATTATGTGTTCTCACAACCGTTTCAAATACTACAAACTTATATTTTGGCTCATCTGCTCTCCCATATTATGTCTTCTCACAACCGTTTCAAATACTACAAACTCATATTTTCGCTCATCTGCTCTCCCATATTAAGTCTTCTCACAACCGTTTCAAATACTACAAACTTATATTTTGGCTCATCTGCTCTCCCATATTATGTCTGCTCACAACCGTTTCAAATACGGCAAACAAACTTATATTTTCTGCTCATCTGCTCTCCCATATCATGTCTTCTCACAACCGTTTCAAATACGACAAAGAAACTTATATTTTGGCTCATCTGCTCTCCCATATCATGTCTTCTCACAACCGTTTCAAATACGACAAACAAACTTATATTTTGGCTCATCTGCTCTCCTATATCATGTTTGCTCACAACCGTTTCAAATACTACAAAGAAACTTATATTTTCGCTCATCTGCTCTCCCATATTATGTCTTCTCACAACCGTTTCAAATACTACAAACTTATATTTTCGCTCATCTGCTCTCCCATATTATGTCTGCTCACAACCGTTTCAAATACGACAAACAAACTTATATTTTGGCTCATCTCCTCTCCCATATCATGTCTTCTCACCACCGTTTCAAATACGACAAAGAAACTTATATTTTGGCTCATCTGCTCTCCCATATTATGTCTTCTCACAACCGTTTCAAATACTACAAACTTATATTTTTGCTCATCTGCTCCCCCATATTATGTGTTCTCACAACCGTTTCAAATGCTACAAACTTATATTTTCGCTCATCTTCTCTGCCATATTATGTCTTCTCACAACCGTTTCAAATACTACAAACTTATATTTTCGCTCATCTGCTCCCCCATATTATGTGTTCTCACAACCGTTTCAAATGCTACAAACTTATATTTTCGCTCATCTTCTCTGCCATATTATGTCTTCTCACAACCGTTTCAAATACTACAAACTTATATTTTCGCTCATCTGCTTTCCCATATTATGTCTTCTCACAACCGTTTCAAATACTACAAACTTATATTTTCGCTCATCTGCTCTCCCATATTATGTCTGCTCACAACCGTTTCAAATACTACAAAGAAACTTATATTTTCGCTCATCTGCTCTCCCATATTATGTCTTCTCACAACCGTTTAAAATACTACAAAGAAACTTATATTTTGGCTCATCTGCTCTCCCATATCATATCTGCTCACAACCATTTAAAATACGACAAAGAAACTTATATTTTGGCTCATCTGCTCTCCAATATCATGTCTGCTCACAACTGTTTCAAATACTACAAGAAAACTATAGGTCTATATATAATGTTAGGTACGTATATATGTGTATATATATAATGTTAGGTATGTATATATGTGTATATATTAAGTTAGGTACGTATATATGTGTATATATAAAGTTAGGTATGTACATATGTGTATATATAATGTTAGGTACGTATATATGTGTATATATAAAGTTAGGTACATATATATGTGTATATATAAAGTTAGGTACATATATATGTGTAGATATAAAATTAGGTATGTATACATGTGTATTTATTTTTATGTACAAGATTCACTTGCAAACAAATTCACTGATTATTATTAATTTAGGAACGCAGCTGCTTCGTGTGAGGGTGAGTAATGTGAGCTATATTTAGTTTTATGCAAACGAAGCAAAGAGGGCTGAAAGCCTTTCATGAAAATTCAGATATGTGCAATTTTTGTGAAATCTCAACAATAAGTATTAGACATCAATTAATAAATATTCCCCAAATTGTAGGGGTTTTTTCCCAAGTATTTTAAAGGGTTTTAGGAGGGCATAATATGGGCACAACATAATAAAAAAAAATGAAAATTCATATATTTCAGATTTGTATTAAATTTGATCCAATTAAGCAAGATTCCCTGAAATTCCATTCCTATTTAAGACCCCTTTCAAGCCTTAAATTTTAGACATTTTCTAGAATCAAATCATGTTATGGATCTTAATCAAAATTGGAATGAGGATTCTACACATAAGGTTTAGTTTAGTAGCAATGTCTGTTGATTTTAATCTCCGTAAGAGGACATAAAAGTGGTGCAAAACTTTTTATGTTTGGAGAATTGATTTTAACTATTCTGAGACTGGTATTATTCTAGTATATATATATATGAGGAAATTTTAAACATGAAATGAAAATTTCAGATAAAATGACATTAGTATATGGAATAGTTGATAAGCATATCAACAAACTAGTAGAAATAAGGACACAAACACGTCTCTAAAATAGAACCAAAATATTTCGATCGATTAAGACATTGGTCCTATTTACACCAAATGATTATGGTAGTATGAATCATTCGAAATATCTTTTTGTTTTAGTGATGTTGTTGCGTTCTTATTTATACTAGTCTGTTGCATCCTTATTCACTATTCCATATATTAATATTCCATATATATATATATATAAACAATAATATTTTTATAAATAAATATTAAATATTTAAATACCTAGAGACATCGATGTTTCATGCTAACACAATCTTCAGTCTAGGAACTAATTCCCAACGGTCAGTGGGCGCGAACCCCGAACACAAATCGCCATTGATTCGTAGTCGGAGATCTTACCTGCAGGCCATTGTCAACCCGTTAGTAAATAGAGAAGAACTTTAACTGTAAATAGCGGAATTCGGCGACTACTTACCAAGCAGATAAGAGTGATCTACGAAACGTCGGACCATGCATATAGCTATTTGTACTGCTTGTTATTAAAGCTCCTCGAAAAGTGCCCAGGCTCCGTGGGAGGGGGCTGATAAACAATAATATTTTTATAAATAAATATTAAATATTTAAATACCTAGAGACATCATATATATATATATATATATATATATATAGTAGTAGTATGTTTTTTAAAGGCTGTGGGCAATGCAAATTCCGGGTAAGATGTAAGCTGGAAGGAGCAAAAATAATAAATCGAATTCGAAATGTGACTTACTATTTATTTTTTCTTAAAATCCTACATAACAGCAAGTGTGGTGTTAGCTGTTTGTGTAATGTCCGGATGATTATAAAAATCATTTATTTAATATTTCGGGAAAAGAAACTTCCCTTTGTCAAAAATAATAAACACCAGAGGAAAATTCTGTCCGTGCAGAGAATCTGCCAAAATGGATGTCATATATATATATGAGAGAGAGAGAGAGAGATCTCAAATATGACCTTGAAATAAAAAAGAGAAACCTAGATGCTAAGGAAATGTTTAAAAGATGTATATATAAATGAAAAAATAAAGTATGTTTATTTGCTTGCAAATAGCAAATATTTGAAGTTAGAAATTTAAAACCAAAGACGAACTTCATTAGGATCTTGAAATTAAAATGATTATAAATAGAAAATAAAATTTTAAAAAAGCTTTGGAGAGCAAGAGATGCGTGATAACAATTTCTCCCGGGCAATGACAGGTTTCTTACTTGGTCTATGAATTTAAAAAAAAAAACAAAAAAACTTCAAACCTAACAAGCAAAAATGGCGCCTGGTTGGTGGGAAAGTGAGAAAGATGAAAATCCTGTTGTATATGATTGTTATCAATTTGTGTTTTCTGTTTAAGATCTCCTCGAGACAACATGTCTGCCATTTGAGCTGGCAAAACATACACCAGATGTGCGACACTGATGGGGATGGCGAGAAAGATGGAATGGCAACAGAAATGCCATTTAGCACAATTACGGTGCCTGTCTTGAAGAGTCTCTTCTGAGCGGAGAGATATAAAGGGAAGACTGTGACCGTCTTTCTGGGAGGAAAACACCTGCATTACGAGACACATTCTCCGAGTCCGCCGCCGCAACATATAATCATCTATTGTCAAAAGATGATGAATCTGACTAACAATGTCGCTTTAATCATAATGCTCCCAACTTCCGGTATTAAAAAGAATAAAATAATCAGTTTGTTTTTTTCTTTACATATAACAAGAATTTGTCATAAATTTGATAGTCTTCAAGCACGGAGTGTCGGATTGAAGGAGATATATCGAAATTTCAGTTATTTTATATATCGAAAGCTGCAGTTATTTTATAAATCAAAAGCTGCAGTTATTTTATAAATCAAAAGCCACTGTTATTTCTATACATCAAAAGCCACAGTTATTTCTATACATCAAAAGCCACGGTTATTTCTATACATCGAAAGCCACTGTTATTTCTATACATCGAAAGCCACTGTTATTTCTATACATCAAAAGCCACTGTTATTTCTATACATCGAAAGCCACTGTTATTTCTATACAACAAAAGCCACTGTTATTTCTATACATCAAAAGCCACGGTTATTTCTATACATCAAAAGCCACGGTTATTTCTATACATCGAAAGCCACTGTTATTTCTATACATCAAAAGCCACGGTTATTTCTATATATCATGAAGCCACGGTTATTTCTATCTATCATGAAGCCACGGTTATTTCTATGCATCACAAAGCCACAGCTATTTCTATACATCAAGAAGCCACGGTTATTTTTATACATCGAAAGTCACAGTTATTTTTATACATGGAAAACCACGGTTATTTTTTATACATCTGAAGCCATGGTTATTTTTATCAATCGGAACCCATGGTTATTTCTATACATCAAAAGTCACAGTTACTTCTATACATTAAAAGCAACGGTTATTTCTATACCTCGAAAGCCACGGTTATTTCTATACAACAAAAGCCACGGTTATTTCTATACATCGAAAGCCGCGGTTACTTCTATACATTAAAAGCAACGGTTATTTCTATACCTCGAAAGCCACGGTTATTTCTATACCTCGAAAGCCACGGTTATTTCTATACATCTATTATTTCAGTTTCTTTGGAGCATTTTAAAGGGTTTTTAGGGGACATTATATTGGCACAGTCAATGAAAGTCAAATATATCAGATTTGCATTAAATTTGATCCATGGTAATTTGACACCAATTCTAGCAAAATTACCTGAATTTCAATTTCTTCTTAAGACCCCATAAATTTTAGACATTTTCTAAAATCAAAATCATGTAATAAGGATTCTAGACATAATGTTTAGTATTATTATATCTTGATTTTAATCTGCATAAGAGGACATAGAAGTGGTTAAAAACTGTTCTGGTCGAGAAATAAATTTTACCCATTCTTGTAGTTTTAGAAAGAAAATATGATTGTTTCATATATCAGATTGTATATATTGAAATCATGGGAATTTTATATTTCTACATTTTTATATATCGAAAGCATGGTTATTTTAGTTAAATCTAAAAAGCAGGGTTATTTAAGTTAAATGCAAAAAAACATGGTTATTTTAGTTAAATGTAAAAAAACGTGGTTATTTTAATTATATATAAAAAGCATGATTATTTTAGTTAAATTTTAAAAAATGGTTATTTTAGTTAAATGTAAAAAAACCATGGCTATTTTAGTTAAATGTAAAAATCATGGCTATTTTAGTTAAATGTAAAAAATCATGGCTATTTTAGTTAAATGTAAAAAACATGGTTATTTTAGTTATATGTAAAAAGCATGGTTATTTTAGTTATATGTAAAAAGCATGGTTATTTTAGTTATATGTGAAAAGCATGGTTATTTTATATATCAGAAGCAAGTGCAGACTCCAAATTATTTCAATGCAATAAAAATCATTAACTGCTATCGTAAAAATTGTGTAAAAATGATGCGTTCATGTGTAAAAATGATGCGTTCATGTGCAAAAATGATGCGTTCATGTGTAAAAATGATGCGTTCATGTGCAAAAATGATGTGTTCATGTGTAAAAATGATGCGTTCATGTGTAAAAATTATGCGTTCATGTGCAAAAATGATGCGTTCATGTGTGCCAATGACAAAGATGATCTTTTGCTTTTTGTTGATTTTTATTAGTGTTTTCGTAAATGACTGACAAGTCCAATCCTTGCCATGAAAGTCCGATCTGGTTCTGTGGTCAGCGAATGACGTCTGTTCTTATTTGATTACTTGTTTTTATGAGCCTGGATGTTATCAATGTCCCAGTCATGGGAGTAGTACATCACACTAGCAAACGGAAGGAATAGAAACAGATATTGTGAACTAGTCAAATAATACCGGCGGAAGACATGAAATATCCGGTTTGACCCAATAGAATTTGGTTGCAGAGGCTTTGCTGGAAGTCTGATTGGTGCTCTCAGTCCTCAGTCTTTTTATCCTACTTGACCCTTCACAGCAGTTTTCTGTGGTACCATTTATTTACATCCCCAGGAGGTTAGGCACAAGGCCAGTTTTATCTTACCCCCACAAGGTAAGATGTGACCCAAGGTTGGGTCGGGAAAGTGGGACTTGAAAAGCCAGCGCCTGAGAAGGTGAGCACTCTGGCCATTAAAAATTGCCTGGGCAGCCCGTCGGCATTCCCCTGTAGGGGCGCCTCAGGCAGTAAGCAATAAACTTACTCCTCCCCAAAGAGGGGAGGCAAAGCCTGGGAGGGTAGACCTCCTAGAACTGCACAGGACAAACCCACAGACCGGCGGAATCAAGCCCCAAAGGACAAGACGACACCAATCTATGGCACCAGTCTATGGGGTGCAGTATCCATCGGAACAGATACTACACTTTGATCTGGGCCAAAAGGTGGTACCAGCTCAGGCTGATGTCACGACATTCATGTATGTGTGTGAGGGGGGGGGCGGCATTTTATTAGATTTGGGTCAGTTTTCGCTTCTCTTGGACTGGTGTGATGTTATTTTTATATGCTTTGTTCTTTTTGTTTTTAAATCTATCTAGGACCGGTTAGCATTCGTTTGTTATGTTTGTTGGTTTCCGCATTCAAGGATATTTTGGCTGTTTTCATCATTGCCGTTCGTTGTATCGTTTCAATCTTCCCTTTTATTCCAATTTCTCCTAGTTGTTTTTTTCCACGTTTTGTTGGGACTGTTCCTAGTGCTCCTACAATTATTGGCATTATAGTGATTTTCTTCATGTTCCATATTCCTTTCAGTTCTCTGGCAAGTTCCATGTATTTTCTTTGTTTCTCTGTCTCTTTGATCTTAACCCTGAAACAGCGAATTCTACGATTTGCCTGTTTCTATTTTCTTATTGACTCTGGTCTCGTTACTGGGATGAGTTTGTCTGTTTCTACCTCCATGTCCCAGCGGATTTTGTGATTTTCATTTTCCAATTATTATTATCATTATTTTCATTTTTTGTCTCATGTTGAAGTTAGACATTTCGTGAATGACTTACAACCTCTCTTAGCTATTGCCGTTTCGCTTGTGCCACCCACTCATATCAGGTCCTCATCCAATGATCTACTTCATGTCTTAAGCGGCCTACTGTATGGTTTCGGGTCATCAACATTGATGTGAGACACACTTTGGAGCATTTCGCATGACTCAGGGTAAGTGATGTGGCCGTACCAGTTGAGACGTCATTGTGTGACAAAATTCCTCACGGAAGCTTTTATAGTGAAACTGGCGATACAACCAAGGAGTTAGCCCTGAGTATCACCAGAGAATCACAAGACCTCTGCACGCCACTGCCAAGGTGATACCCATAAAAGGCCTGACAAACATGCAACTTGGGTCAGGTTAGTGAGAAACTAAATTACTAAGAACATTGTAAGCAAGGGATTTGTTAGTAATATTATTAGGGAGTCCCTTACAGTTATAGCAAATGTAGAAAGAGAGAACAAAAATAATTCTTCTATTAAGAAAACTAAATTCATTCACCGCAAATTAGAAACAATTTTAGATAATGCAGAAATAATGAGTGAACTTGTTATCTAATCGATTAAAATCAAAATGTTATCTAATCGATTGAAATCAAAATGTTATCTAATCGATTAAAATCAAAATGTTATCTAATCGATTAAAATCAAAATGTTATCTAATCGATTAAAATCAAAATGTTATCTAATCGATTGAAATAAAAATGTTATCTAATCGATTGAAATAAAAATGTTATCTAATCGATTAAAATCAACATGTTATATAATCAATTAAAATCAAAATGTCATCTAATCAATTAAAAGCAAAATATTATCTAATCAATTAAAATCAAAATGTTATCTAATCAATTAAAATCAAAATGTTATCTAATCGATTAAAATCAAAATGTTATCTAATCAATTAAAATCAAAATGTTATCTAATCGATTAAAATCAAAATGTTATCTAATCAATTAAAATCAAAATGTCATCTAATCGATTAAAATCAAAATGTCATCTAATCGATTAAAATCAAAATGTTATCTAATCGATTAAAATCAAAATGTTATCTAATCGATTAAAATCAAAATGTTATTTAATCGATTGAAATAAAAATGTTATCTAATCGATTGAAATAAAAATGTTATCTAATCGATTAAAATCAACATGTTATATAATCAATTAAAATCAAAATGTTATCTAAATGATTAAAATCAAAATGTTATCTAAATAATTAAAATCAAAATTTTATCTAAATGATTAAAATCAAAATGTTATCTAATCAATTAAAATCAAAATTTTATCTAAATGATTAAAATCAAAATGTTATCTAAATGATTAAAATCAAAATGTTATCTAATCGATTAAAATCAAAATGTTATCTAATCGATTAAAATCAAAATGTTATCTAAATGATTAAAATAAAAATGTCATCTAATCAATTAAAAGCAAAATATTATCTAATCAATTAAAATCAAAATGTTATCTAATCAATTAAAATCTAAATGTCATCTAATTGATTAAAATCACAATGTTATCTAAATGA
This sequence comes from Sepiola atlantica, assembly GCA_963556195.1. NCBI lineage: Eukaryota > Metazoa > Mollusca > Cephalopoda > Sepiida > Sepiolidae > Sepiola > Sepiola atlantica. Next base: position 108,010,241 of record OY744529.1, read on the forward strand.
TTAAAATCAAAATGTTATCTAAATGATTAAAATCTAAATGTTATCTAATCAATTAAAATCAAAATGTTATCTAAATGATTAAAATCAAAATGTTATCTAAATGATTAAAATCAAAATGTTATCTAATCAATTAAAATCAAAATGTTATCTAATCGATTAAAATCAAAATGTTATCTAAATGACTAAAATCAAAATATCATCTAATCGATTAAAATCAAAATGTTATCTAATCGATTAAAATCAAAATGTTATCTAATCGATTGAAATCAAAATGTTATCTAATCAATTAAAATCAAAATGTTATCTAATCGATTAAAATCAAAATGTTATCTAAATGACTAAAATCAAAATGTCATCTAATCGATTAAAATCAAAATGTTATCTAATCGATTAAAATCAAAATGTTATCTAAATGATTAAAATCAAAATGTTATCTAATCAATTAAAATCAAAATGTTATCTAATCGATTAAAATCAAAATGTTATCTAATCGATTAAAATCAAAATGTTATCTAATCGATTAAAATCAAAATGTTATCTAATCAATTAAAATCAAAATGTTATCTAAATGATTAAAATCAAAATATTATCTAATCAATTAAAATCAAAATGTTATCTAATCGATTAAAATCAAAATGTTATCTAATCGATTAAAATCAAAATGTTATCTAATCAATTAAAATCAAAATGTTATCTAAATGATTAAAATCAAAATATTATCTAATCAATTAAAATCAAAATGTTATCTAATCGATTAAAATCAAAATGTTATCTAATCGACTAAAATCAAAATGTTATCTAAATAATTAAAATCAAAATGTTATCTAAATGATTAAAATCAAAATTTTATCTAAATGATTAAAATCAAAATGTTATCTAATCGACTAAAATCAAAATGTTATCTAAATGATTAAAATCAAAATTTTATCTAAATGATTAAAATCAAAATTTTATCTAAATGATTAAAATCAAAATTTTATCTAAATGATTAAAATCAAAATTTTATCTAAATGATTAAAATCAAAATTTTATCTAAATGATTAAAATCAAAATGTTATCTAATCGACTAAAATCAAAATGTTATCTAAATGATTAAAATCAAAATTTTATCTAAATGATTAAAATCAAAATTTTATCTAAATGATTAAAATCAAAATTTTATCTAAATGATTAAAATCAAAATTTTATCTAAATGATTAAAATCAAAATTTTATCTAAATGATTAAAATCAAAATTTTATCTAAATGATTAAAATCAAAATTTTATCTAAATGATTAAAATCAAAATTTTATCTAAATGATTAAAATCAAAATTTTATCTAAATGATTAAAATCAAAATGTTATCTAATCGACTAAAATCAAAATGTTATCTAAATGATTAAAATCAAAATTTTATCTAAATGATTAAAATCAAAATTTTATCTAAATGATTAAAATCAAAATTTTATCTAAATGATTAAAATCAAAATTTTATCTAAATGATTAAAATCAAAATTTTATCTAAATGATTAAAATCAAAATTTTATCTAAATGATTAAAATCAAAATTTTATCTAAATGATTAAAATCAAAATTTTATCTAAATGATTAAAATCAAAATTTTATCTAAATGATTAAAATCAAAATGTTATCTAATCGACTAAAATCAAAATGTTATCTAAATGATTAAAATCAAAATTTTATCTAAATGATTAAAATCAAAATTTTATCTAAATGATTAAAATCAAAATTTTATCTAAATGATTAAAATCAAAATTTTATCTAAATGATTAAAATCAAAATTTTATCTAAATGATTAAAATCAAAATTTTATCTAAATGATTAAAATCAAAATTTTATCTAAATGATTAAAATCAAAATTTTATCTAAATGATTAAAATCAAAATGTTATCTAATCGACTAAAATCAAAATGTTATCTAAATGATTAAAATCAAAATTTTATCTAAATGATTAAAATCAAAATTTTATCTAAATGATTAAAATCAAAATTTTATCTAAATGATTAAAATCAAAATTTTATCTAAATGATTAAAATCAAAATTTTATCTAAATGATTAAAATCAAAATTTTATCTAAATGATTAAAATCAAAATTTTATCTAAATGATTAAAATCAAAATTTTATCTAAATGATTAAAATCAAAATGTTATCTAATCGACTAAAATCAAAATGTTATCTAAATGATTAAAATCAAAATTTTATCTAAATGATTAAAATCAAAATTTTATCTAAATGATTAAAATCAAAATTTTATCTAAATGATTAAAATCAAAATTTTATCTAAATGATTAAAATCAAAATGTTATCAAAATGATTAAAATCAAAATTTTATCTAAATGATTAAAATCAAAATTTTATCTAAATGATTAAAATCAAAATGTTATCTAAATGATTAAAATCAAAATTTTATCTAAATGATTAAAATCAAAATGTTATCTAATCGATTAAAATCAAAATGTTATCTAATCAATTAAAATCAAAATGTTATCTAAATGATTAAAATCAAAATATTATCTAATCATTTAAAATCAAAATGTTATCTAATCGATTAAAATCAAAATGTTATCTAAATGATTAAAATCAAAATTTTATCTAAATGATTAAAATCAAAATATTATCTAATCAATTAAAATCAAAATGTTATCTAATCGATTAAAATCAAAATGTTATCTAAATGATTAAAATCAAAATTTTATCTAAATGATTAAAATCAAAATATTATCTAATCAATTAAAATCAAAATGTTATCTAATCGATTAAAATCAAAATGTTATCTAAATGATTAAAATCAAAATTTTATCTAAATGATTAAAATCAAAATGTTATCTAATCGATTAAAATCAAAATGTTATCTAATCAATTAAAATCAAAATGTTATCTAAATGATTAAAATCAAAATATTATCTAATCAATTAAAATCAAAATGTTATCTAATCGATTAAAATCAAAATGTTATCTAATCGACTAAAATCAAAATGTTATCTAAATAATTAAAATCAAAATGTTATCTAAATGATTAAAATCAAAATTTTATCTAAATGATTAAAATCAAAATGTTATCTAATCGACTAAAATCAAAATGTTATCTAAATGATTAAAATCAAAATTTTATCTAAATGATTAAAATCAAAATTTTATCTAAATGATTAAAATCAAAATTTTATCTAAATGATTAAAATCAAAATTTTATCTAAATGATTAAAATCAAAATGTTATCTAAATGATTAAAATCAAAATTTTATCTAAATGATTAAAATCAAAATTTTATCTAAATGATTAAAATCAAAATGTTATCAAAATGATTAAAATCAAAATTTTATCTAAATGATTAAAATCAAAATGTTATCAAAATGATTAAAATCAAAATTTTATCTAAATGATTAAAATCAAAATGTTATCTAATCGACTAAAATCAAAATGTTATCTAAATGATTAAAATCAAAATTTTATCTAAATGATTAAAATCAAAATTTTATCTAAATGATTAAAATCAAAATTTTATCTAAATGATTAAAATCAAAATGTTATCTAAATGATTAAAATCAAAATTTTATCTAAATGATTAAAATCAAAATTTTATCTAAATGATTAAAATCAAAATTTTATCTAAATGATTAAAATCAAAATTTTATCTAAATGATTAAAATCAAAATTTTATCTAAATGATTAAAATCAAAATTTTATCTAAATAATTAAAATCAAAATGTTATCTAAATGATTAAAATCAAAATTTTATCTAAATGATTAAAATCAAAATGTTATCTAATCGACTAAAATCAAAATGTTATCTAAATGATTGAAATCAAAATTTTATCTAAATGATTAAAATCAAAATTTTATCTAAATGATTAAAATCAAAATTTTATCTAAATGATTAAAATCAAAATTTTATCTAAATGATTAAAATCAAAATTTTATCTAAATGATTAAAATCAAAATTTTATCTAAATGATTAAAATCAAAATTTTATCTAAATGATTAAAATCAAAATTTTATCTAAATGATTAAAATCAAAATTTTATCTAAATGATTAAAATCAAAATGTTATCAAAATGATTAAAATCAAAATTTTATCTAAATGATTAAAATCAAAATTTTATCTAAATGATTAAAATCAAAATGTTATCTAAATGATTAAAATCAAAATTTTATCTAAATGATTAAAATCAAAATGTTATCTAATCGATTAAAATCAAAATGTTATCTAATCAATTAAAATCAAAATGTTATCTAAATGATTAAAATCAAAATATTATCTAATCAATTAAAATCAAAATGTTATCTAATCGATTAAAATCAAAATGTTATCTAATCGATTAAAATCAAAATGTTATCTAATCAATTAAAATCAAAATGTTATCTAAATGATTAAAATCAAAATATTATCTAATCAATTAAAATCAAAATGTTATCTAATCGATTAAAATCAAAATGTTATCTAATCGACTAAAATCAAAATGTTATCTAAATAATTAAAATCAAAATGTTATCTAAATGATTAAAATCAAAATGTTATCTAAATGATTAAAATCAAAATTTTATCTAAATGATTAAAATCAAAATGTTATCTAATCGATTAAAATCAAAATATTATCTAATCAATTAAAATCAAAATGTTATCTAATCGATTAAAATCAAAATGTTATCTAATCGACTAAAATCAAAATGTTATCTAAATAATTAAAATCAAAATTTTATCTAAATGATTAAAATCAAAATTTTATCTTAATGATTAAAATCAAAATTTTATCTAAATGATTAAAATCAAAATGTTATCTAATCGACTAAAATCAAAATGTTATCTAAATGATTAAAATCAAAATGTTATCTAAATGATTAAAATCAAAATGTTATCTAAATGATTAAAATCAAAATGTTATCTAATCGATTAAAATCAAAATGTTATCTAATCAATTAAAATCAAAATGTTATCTAAATGATTAAAATCAAAATTTTATCTTAATGATTAAAATCAAAATGTTATCAAAATGATTAAAATCAAAATGTTATCTTATCGATTTAAATCAAAATGTTATCTAAATGATTAAAATCAAAATGTTATCTAAATGATTAAAATCAAAATGTTATCTAATAAATTAAAATCAAAATGTTATCTAATCGATTAAAATCAAAATGTTATCTAATTGATTAAAATCACAGACAATATAACTGTATAATAGAATAAAAAAGAAAATTCAGTATTTTACAAAACTATGTATCAAGTCTGAAAATACTTTAAAGAAAAACATAATGAATCTCAGAGAGAATAATTTTGATAATATTTGCAAGTTCTGTGATTATTGTCATGTTGTAAAAGCAGTTATGGAATGGTTTGTCCAATAGTCTCTAATAAAGTTACCCCCCCCCATTTTAAATATAATAAAGAAACCAGCACAGAAAACTCTTTTTGTCATAAAGAAGGGGAAAAAAGAGAACAGGATACAAATAAGCAATGCATGAAAGGGAACGAAGCAAGCAGCCAATAGACTTCACAAAAAGGCAGATTTTTTTTTTATTTCTGGACAGGAGAATGCTTTCTTCTCGTTGGCCAGTATAATTCAAGGGGGATAACTTTATGAACTTTGTCATCAGTTACTCAGGTCCAAAGTAAACCTGCTTTTGTCTTCTGGCAACCAGTACTGTTAGACCCAGTTTGCAACTGTGTATAAGTGTTTGTCTTTGTTTTATAGAAAATATATTCTGCTCTATATTTTGATAATTATACCTGCCTGCAAGTGTAGACCGTGCTTGCATGGTTGCTAGGCTTATTATAGGTAGCTCCTTGAATCAATCTCATATATTAACTTTGGCCTTGAGCCAGACTTGAATGAATGTTTCACTTTGTTTGAATTTGGATATTCTATATTCTATAATTTGAAACTTTCGATGTGGCCCTGTGCCAGACTATAATAAATCTCTGCAGTTAATCCTTAAGAGGTTGGATATTTGCTGCAGTTGAGCAGCGATATTTGCTGCAGTTGAGCAGCGGTATTTGCTGCAGTTGAGCAGAGGTATTTGCTGCAGTTGAGCAGAGGTATTTGCTGCAGTTGAGCAGCGGTATTTGTTGCAGTTGAGCAGAGGTATTTGCTGCAGTTGAGCAGCTGTATTTGCTGCAGTTGAGCAGAGGTATACTTCTTTGTGAATCAAAAAAATATATTGGAAAAGCAAAGAGAAAAGGCAAAGAAAGGTTCAATGCGAGATCAAATTGTTGTATTGATTATCCTTTACAGACGCGGCTTTTGTTCGACTGACAAGTTGGAATCTGCGTAGGTTGGCATCAGCATGAATCTGACTTTGATCGCCCACCACATCTGGGAATCGCAAGGAATTTCTTCTGCACCATTGTTATTGCTTACCAGCGAGTCCTGCAGAAATTCCATGGTGATTTCTTTATATACAAATATTGATGGGTAGAAACATTTTTTTTTTAAAAAGCGAGTTCATTTTTTTGTAAATTGTGTCTGAAGAAGAATGCTTCAGGTAGTGAACAATTTCCTTCTGTTTACACAGCGTAAAAGACTTTTAAATGGAACGATGGCCTAGTAATGCTCGAGTTACTTATAGGCTTGCATAGGGCTTCAAAATCTAAGGAGCTTCCAGCCAAGGTGTATAATATCTTTGATTTCTGACACATGTCGTCAGAGAAAGATAGTGCCTTAAGCCAATAACTCGACACTAGTGTTGATGTTGTCCTTCCAAGAAAGTGGCAAGATAGATAAATTGAAAACATAGCTGTTCAAGTAAGCTTAAGATAGTTTTAAAGGAGATTTATATAATCTATCTTAAGCTTGTATTAGTGATCACTTGGCATATTTGGGCTGGTGAATCTCTGTCCCATTCGAGGGTTCTTGATAAGGTGCCGAAACGTTTCTGTAATTTGATTGGCCACACCCTTTATTCTCCTCTGCACCCCCTCTCTCACAGACGTGATGTTGCTAGTCTCAGTCTTTTCTATAAATACTATTATGGCATGTGTTCTTCAGAATTATGGGTCCTGGGTATGACCTTAAAAGACATCCAGTGGTGAGGCCTCCATTTGGGAGCTGTAGGGAATGTGGAGTTGCCCCTTAGTTGCCATTGCTCCCAGGTCAACTCTGACCCAGAGTGGTAGTATCTGTAAGGGCCCCATCTATGGGTCAAATGGAACCTACTGGCGCTATCAAATCAGGCTATCTGAAGTTATTGACTTCCTGACTCAAAATGCACCAAACATTGATATTTTTTTTTTCCTTTGCAAAACTCAATCATGTTCTGCAAAATCCAAAACAAAAAACAACAATTTCCCTCCCTCCCCTCTTCTTCCCTCTCCCCTCTTTCTCCCCCCCCCCCCATTTCACTCAACCAAACACCATGAATAAATACTTAAACATATAAAGAATTTGAAGCATAAAAATCTTCACCAAAATGACCGGATTCAGCATTAAATGACCTAAAAGGGTCGATATGCCGTGAAACAAAACAACCAAACCAAAAACCATGATCAAACATTTGAAGATATAAAGAACTTGAAGCATCAAAACCTTCACCAAAATGATAACAATTCAAAATACCAAAGCTCTTAACTAATCACTATAAATGACCTTAAGACTCAAATGAAGGATATTTCCTTCTACATTCATTGCATGAAATGACCTTTATGGTTGATGTGCCATTAAACAATATCTTCCCTTACCTTACCTTCAGAATTATGTGATCTATTCCCTGCTTCTTTTGTTCCAGCTCGTTTGACTCGTTGGTCTAGTGGTCTCCATATATTGGATGTTTTGATACCTCATTGTAATACAGCTTCCTATTCCAGTAGCTTGTTTCAAAGAACTGCAGACTTGTGGAGCTCTCTCTCGCTGACTGTTTTCCTCCTATCTATAGCCTTGGTCTTTTCAAGACTAAGGCCAATAGGCATCTCTTGTCTCTGCGATCATCATATTTCGTGATTGTTAGCTCCTTACATCAAGTGGCTTCATGCCTTGTCTGGAGCGATTTCTATTAAAAAAAAAAACAAAAAAAAACAACCACTACCACTATTCTGCTTTGATTTCATTCAAAAATTCATTAACTGTGATATATTTCGATAACCATTGAAAATCATTTTGCGTTATTGCGACAGTCATTTACCATTGATATCTTGCTAGCAATGATTATAGGTATTCAATGGAATTTGAATGGTAATAAACTTCCCCAAAGTTCCAGTATTCTCCACACTTCCCCGGTGGAGGTCTGGTTGGTGCTCTCCCTCGGTCTTTTCATCCTTCTTGGCCCTTCACAAACATTTTGTGTGACATCAGCCGAAGAATGCGAGTGTGTGTGTTTTTTGTTTTTGTGGGAGGCAGTTTATAGAATTTCTGGAAGTTTCAGTTTCTTTGGAATCGTATTATTATATAGAAATACAATTATTGTTTATTATTCTTATATAGATAGAAGTAAAGAGACTTATTTATATAAAAACTTAACAAATCCATCTCACCACCTCTGTTACCGATATATTAGTTGTATTTCAGTCTCTAGTGTAAATAAACTAAAATTGCTTTCTTTATCTTTCAAATTGTTCACAAAAACATTGTCAATAAATGTTATTTATTTAGTGATAAATAATTTATAGTTGATTGTATTCTTATAAACATGTTTATAGTTGATTGTATTCTTATAAAAATAATAAAAAACGAGTAATTCTCCATTATTTTGTAAATAAACTAAAATTGCTTTTTATATCTTTCAAATTGTTCACAAAAACATTGTCAATAAATGTTATTTATTTAGTGATAAGTAATTTATAGTTGATTGTATTCTTATAAAAAATGTTTATAGTTGATTGTATTCTTATAAAAAATGTTTATAGTTGATTGTATTCTTATAAAAAATGTTTATAGTTGATTGGATTCTTATAAAAAAATGTTTAGTGATCAAAAACGAATAATTAATTTTTCATTGTTTTTATTACAATTTAAAGTACATTTGTTCCAGTTGAGTTGATATGCAGAAGAGGGAAAATTGAAAAGTGCGACATAGTGGCCTCTCTCTTTCTCCCACCTCTGTATCTCCACTCTTCCCCCTCTCTCTCTTCTTTTCTCATACTGTGTTTTCTGTGTCTCCTCATCTACCTTTGTCAGTCATTTTCTCCATCCAATGTCTTTCTTTTGTATCTCTATTTTTCACCCCACCCACTATTGAATTTAGTAGTTGAGCTAGAACTAAATAAACTGAGACAGAAGTCCAGAGAGTTGGTTCATAAGCAGGCTGGGACGTTCCATTATACTTAGATCAACAAGTCCATTCTCTGAGTTCTGATTGGCTGCTAGTTCATGAGTGGATAATCTAGTACATAAATATTGCTTCATTCAAGCAAGAATTTTTCTATCAACTATTTGAGGTCGATAAGTGTCAATTTGATTCTACATCCACTTTTAAGCTTGTTATTAGTAATATTCCTAGTAACAGTAGTAGTATTCTAATTTCGACCTCCACATGACACATCCATCAAACCAATAGTGCTTCATACAAAATCTGATGCTAATCTGACCAATAATTTTGGAGCCTATAAATTTATGTTGTTATTATTATTACTAATAGTAGTATTTTTTATATAGGTACTTCAGCTAGTCTTTAAAATACCACTGAAGTTGGAAAGAAGGGGGGGTTAGGGTTAGAATCTTTTTTGGTGTCTTTTCGAGACAATTTTTATGATTTCAGTTTTGTTATTCCCGCCATGTTTTAGTATTGAACAAATTGCATGAAACAATTGCAATAATTATATGCATTTTGTTCCCAGTCGAAAACTACATTTGATGCCGCAATGTTATCGTGCAACACTCATCTCGTCACAGAGGAAATGAAAACATTGAATGGCAGAATATCTCCAATTACAAAAAACAACTTTTCCATACATCTCTTAAGACAAATTAAAACAATGCAGAACAGTAATTTATGACTTTTTTCTTTATTTTCTCTCCTTATGCCACAGAAAAATACTGGCTATGAATAATTTGATGTAAATATTGTTATTAACTTTTTCAAAATTGTTTATTTGGCAATTGCCACATTTTGTATGTCATCTCTGTGTATGTATGTGGTATGCATGTATGTAATTATGTGTATATATATATATATATATATATATAGGCAGCATCTTCTCTTGCAGGCAAGTATTGTTGAATATAAGAGACAACTCATGTCTAGATATCCTTTGGTAGATCCTTTCAATAGTTCGAATCAGGATCTTAGTTTCGGTGGGGAATTGGCTGATGAATTTGCCATAGTTTAGATTTGTGTCCCAAGTACTTTCAGACCCATCCGGGTCCATCTTCAGGGGAATGAGGTTAATCAGGTACAGACCATGTGTTATTATTATAGAAGGTTTTGGCGGGAATTATGTAATAAGTACGAAACTATATTATATGGTCTGTATCTGATTAACCTCATTCCCCTGAAGATGAACCCGGATGGGTCTGAAAGTACTTGGGAGACAAATCTAAACTATGACAAATTCATCAGCCAATTCCCTTCCGAAACTAAGATCTTGTTTCGAACTATTGAAAGGATCTACCAAAGGATATCTAGACATGAGTTGTCTCTTATATGCAACAGTATATATATATATATACACACAAACACAGAGCGTTTAAATAAACTTTGCAATCTCTCACACCAAACTGGTGTCGCTGGCATAGAAATGTCTGTCAGATGTGCTGGACTGAGCTGAAATACAACAAGCTCCCCTAAACAACTGTTACATAGAGAACCGAATCATGGTAAATATCTGAGACACAAGCAAAAGAAACATTTTAAGGATGTCACCAAAGACAACCTGTGTAGTACTATGGAATAGCCCCCACCCCCACAACTAGGATCACTAAGATATTTTGGCAAGAAATCTAGGAATGGCAAAAAAGACTCTACAGACACGTGCCGTCATTAGAGTTAGCCATTGACTTTCTGGGTGGTCAAGATAGGGAATTCAGACAGATGTTGAAAAACCGGAAGTCTTCCAGTTCCAGTGAGGGATGTAGAAAGGCAGAAATCAGAAAAGGAAGTAGAAGAAGGGATTACGGAAAACAAATTAAAGAAAAAGTAGTCAGTTGGACTGAGACAGTGAGAGACGACAGAGTTTGACTGAGAAAGGTTTCGGTGAAGTTAGTCTTAGCTGAGATTGGAAAAGTGAGAGATGTCATTTAGCTTGGACATAGAGATACAGGGGACAAAACCATAACCACACACCTGTGTCCAACAAGTCACTTGTATACAATGCCTTTATCTGTGGTGTCTTTATTATGTATGTAAACTTTTCTTCTGGACTATGGCTTCATGCTCCGGTGACCGACAACACTAGAATCTTGACATGGTCAAGAAGAAGAAAAACCATGCCACATGCGTTTTGGGTAAAGCGTTTAGTCAGGAGCGCAAGTATAGTTGTACACCCGAAGCATGACTGGAGATGAGGTCTACGAAGCAATTGATTTGACCGAAGCATGTCTATAATGGCGGTGGGAGATTTGAGTCAAAACAACTAAAGTGTTATGTGTCAAAGTTTCCAGACACATTTCATGTGTGTGGTACCTGCAATAGAACCTGTCTGTCAGGGTCAGGTTCGACTCAGCCACATGACGGCAATTAATTATGCAAAGTACAAATGAGGGAAAAAACAGAATTAATCAATTCTTAAGATGTGGATGTGTTCATTAAATCTGCGCATGTAATGATGAAAATGCTATTTCAAACTTAAGCGTGACAGACAAACAAAAATGCTATTTCAAACTTAAGCGTGACAGACAAACAAAAATGCTATTTCAAACTTAAGCGTGACAGACAAACAAAAATGCTATTTCAAACTTAAGCGTGACAGACAGACAAAAATGCTATTTCAAACTTAAGCGTGACAGACAGACAGACAGACAGACGGACAGAGACTCGTATAGAGATGCATGGATGCATCTGATAAATGACTTGCTTACTTTTTCATTCAATCTGATTGGTTAATAATGAAAGCGATTTTTCAAACTGAAGCGTAACCAACCAACCGAGCATCTTATTGGCATCTTGAACACATCTAAAGTAAGCTGCATCCATTCAAACTCAATCATGACAGACAAACAAAAATGCTATTTCAAACTCAATCATGACAGACAAACAAAAATGCTATTTCAAATTCAATCATGACAGACAAACAAAAATGCCATTTCTAACTCAATCGTAACAAACAAACGAAAATGTTATTTCTAACTCAATCGTAATAGATAAATAAAAATTCTTTTTCAAACTCAATCTTGACAAACAAACGAAAATGCTATTTCAAACCTAATCATGACAGTCAAACGGAAATGCTATTTCAAACTCAATCATGACAGACAAATGAAAATGCTATTTTAATTTTAATCATGACAGACAAACGAAAATGCTATTTTATTTTTTATGTTGTGAAAAAGGGATGAAAATAGTCTTTAGTCAAGACATCAGTTATTTTCAAAATATGTTTTTCTATATGTTTGTTTGTCATTTTAGAGGCCGAGACCTTGGTGAAGGAAGCCTGCCATTTTTTGCCTGTGGTGTCAGCTCTGTTATTCATCCTGTAAGTAAAGCAATCGAATTATTTCATTTTGTCGTATTATTATCAAGATGATGGCTTCGATCTGATTCAAATATATGAACGAAGGTGAAATGCTTCTATATGATGCAGAATCAAATCCTTTTAATCCTTTTAAAGATGTATATTAAAACTATTTACACACTAGTGTACTCATATAACTATATGCTTTCTGGAGAAAGTGAAATTTCAAAAGAGGGGGTATATTGTCGGGAGATAAACACCTCTTGCTGCTAAAATGAACTCGTCTGAAAGGACTGTAGTGTGTATCTGTTTATTCAGAAATTAAAAAAAATATAGTTGATTTTCAACATTGAATTCTTAATGTATTTATTAATGTTTAAGATACAACATAAACATTCTTCTTTTCATTTCTTTTGTTTTATTACTTATTTATTTTATTTATTTATTTTTTTTTAGAAAAGTCCCCATGTGCCAATCATCCACTTCAACTACAGATACTTTGAGACGATCAATCCAGATGGCTCGGTCCAATGGTGGTTCGGAGGGGGGACTGACATGACTCCTATCTACTTAGTTGAAGAAGTAAGTATTACTGCTATGTTTAATTTTACTCTCCTTAAGTTCAATAGATGAATCAAAAACAGCAAACTTGTCACACCTGCATATTCAAATGGACTCTACCCTTAGTCTGGGACTTAATATAACTTTACTCAATTTCTCTCTTGGCAATTCTGTGTTGATTGCATGATCTTCTTGAACGGATGATTTCTTATTGAGACGTCATCAGTCTGATCAGCGGCCATTACTGAACACCACATGTCTATGAGCAGAGCGCTCATAGACATGTGGTGTTCAGTAATGGCCGCTGTGTTCAATAATGGTTACACCCTACAGCTCTTGTAGGAGTGAAGGTAAATTTTAGACTGGCTGAACAAAAGATGGCTTTCCTGCCCAAAATATTCCAAGCAGAATAAAGTATATTTGCAAAGAAATTCAATCAAATTAAAATGTATTGTTCTTAACAACATGCACCTATGTTCACCAAAAAGAAAATGACAGTCTGTCAGATGCAATGCTATTTAGGTCTAAGTTCAAGAATCGGACTGACGACTTTTTATACATTTGATTACTAATTTAAGTAAATGCAGTGTTTACAGGGAATATTTTTTGTTTGTTTAGTTTTTGTCATTCAGGGCACATACCAACCACATAATTATTTTGTCTCTTTTTATTTTCATACCATCAATTTTAAACATGATTTTCAAGAGTTGATATGGTTTGAGCTGTACCAACCACCTGTAGGTTATCTGCTGCCATTTTAGACAGATTGAACAATTTTCCTGTTATGGCTAACTGGATGCTGACAAGAGGTTGGCTGAGAAAAGACTATTCTAAGTAAATACCTACGAGTATAGATTTTTGCTTTTGTCTCAAAGCTTTTCTGTAACGGTGTTTGTAGCGTGGAGAACACCTTTCATTGCAACCTTCTTGTATTCGTTTCGCAACTACGCAACTACGGCAGTTGATTAACACACGCACGTCGGACATCTAATCACATTGATGCAGTTGATAGACACTCCCCTCTGGTCTCAAGATCACACATGCGGCATTGCGGCCGCGGTCGTTTGTTACGGGCACTCCTACGGAGGGGGATTAGCTGGACTTCTTCATCTTCATCAGAGCTCTCAGGAGGGGTAACAGATCTGTCGCCATTAACGTTGCCAGCAGTCCTTCCATCAAGCTGGGTTCCATCGTCATTGGGGCTTTCAGAAGTGGCGCTGGAACTATCGCCATCTGTGCTGAGGGTCTCAGCCATGTCATCACGGCAATGGGGCATAGGTCGGATCCACATTTCATCATTGGATGATTCATCACTTTCGCTATTCGATATTTGGTTTGTATCAAGGGCGGGCTGGACATCCTTCATATGCCGTGGAGTACCATCAACCAGCACAGCCTGCTCACTAATTATGCCGGTGATCCGTCCTCTTCTGAAACTGGTCGTACATCGGTTACTGGGAGGCCTTACCCAAACGGTGTCCCCCAACTTGTACCGTCCTTGCGTCCTCTTCTGATTAGGCAGGCAGGCGTCAATGCCCTTAACACGCACTCGATAGCAATGTATTGCATTAGCAGGTGCACTTTCAGCAGTCGCGTCATCCTTTGGTGTCGTATTGTACCTATATACTGCCTCTGCAATCGTACATTGCTTCCTTGCTGCTATCCTCTTCACACTTCGGTGGCACCGCTCCGCTATACCGTTGCCACTCGGTACATATGCACACCTGTGTCTAAGCCGGATCCCCCACTCGTCTACAAAACGCCTGAATTCTCCGCCGCAAAAGGCTGTGTCGTTGTCAGTGAGAATCTCTTCAGGTGGCCCCCGCTCGTAAAATATGGACTCTAATTGACGGATGACACTAGCCGAGTCCTGTCTTGTTAATAATCGCCAGATCGCAAACCTCGTTGGTCCGCAATCGATCAGTGTGAGGAAGTGCTGTCCACCATAATGGGTTATGTCCATGCCCAGTCGGCTCCAATTCTCGTCGACTTCCAGCCGACCTTTCTGCCATTTGGTGGGAGCAGGGTCGATTGACTGGCATATTTGGCATTCCTTGACCACTGCTTCTACTTTGCTTTTGGACACTGACGGGTTGGTTAAGCGTACGAAATAATACGTCCGTCTCACTCCGGGGTGTCCACTGTCATGGTGTACCTTCTTGATTTTATCCGTCTCCTCAATAGAGGCAGCACATAAAGACCCTGGTTCGGCTTCTTTCTTCATTGCGTCAAACCATCTCTGGGGCACACGGGTAAGTCTATCGGCAAGATTGCAGGTTGAAGTGACAAGCACCGCATTCACCGATAGGTCGTACTCTTCCACCAACTTCCTTATTGTCTCCAACCTTCGTCTGATTAGCATTTCGGTAGCCGCCTTGGTGCGCACTCTCGCTTTGCCTGTTAGTGTGTCAAGTATCCAGTGGTATACGCACAGCAAATCTGTGTGTATGCATAATTCTTTGACTTTCCACTGGAGTGCCAAGTTTATTCCTTTTGTTACCGCATCCAACTCCACCAGGTTGATGTGAGCAGCATCATCCATTGGTCGCAACCAGCAGGCGTCCTCAATCACGGACCCGTTCATCTCCAATAGCGCCCCGATCGCGAGGGAGCTCGCATCCATCCACACATTTAGCCTGTCTCCCTGGACACACCAATCTCCTTTAGCGAGGTCCTCCTGCTCGACTCTTGTGATGGTCTCCTTCACCATGCGCCGCAACAAATTGTCCACCGTTTCGTCATCCCAACCTTTGGTAACTGCACTCGCCCTCCTCTTCATGATGGCTGTCGCGGCCCGAGTCCATCCACCTACTGGTAGGTGTCCCACCAGTTTTCCACACAGGGAAAATATAGCCCGCCTCGTAAGGACATGGGGCACTTCAGGAAATGCAGTTCCGCGCCCCACTTCAAGGTCCCTCGCTCCTGTTGAACGCTCAACCCTAAGACACGAGTGCCATCCTCCAAGCGTTCTGGATCCTTACACATCAGTCCAAGTTTGGCTAGCTTGGCCCTCACACGTGATGACGGCACAATGTCTTCATCCACGTATATGTCGTCAAGGTATGCTGATGTCCCTTCTTTTACGGTCTTATCCTGTGACAATGCAGCATTGACAATCGTCTTCATTATTTGGGGCGCAACGTTCAGCCCAAAGCCCAGTCTTGTGAGGCAATACCTCCTACCGGCAAACACTACCGTCTGAAACGGCCACATTGTCTCGTTAACTCGGACCTTCAGATATGCCCTTCTCAGATCCAACAGGGACACATTAGAACCCAGCTGGCGCCACTCTCGTAGTTTGCTAGCACACACGTCAGCATCAGCTGTAAACGCATCGACATGCGAGTTCAGTTCTCGGTAGTCCATTACCGGCCTGACTTTGGCTTTGTTGTGCTGAGCGACCGCCATTAATGGGATCAGACCCTTAGGAGATCCAAGTTTTTTGTATGGGTAGGGAATCAGCCAGCCATCCTCGATCCATTTGCGAAGTTCCTCTTCGTACGCGGGCCTCATGTGGTCGGGCACATGGTATTCAGTTATTCCATTCTGCAGTTTGGCTGGTTCACTGTTTTTCGACCACTTCCATGAGGCAGTCCAAACCCTCTTTTGCTCGTCAAATTCGACGCTGAAGTCTGATTGGTCGATCCTTAGCGCAGCACACACTGGGGCTTTCTCCTGAAAATGTACCGCCCCTGTCACCGTTATATGGACACCATCAAGGGCTCTGATGGCATCATATCCTAGGAGCAGGTCAAAACTCAGGGGTTTTTCGAGCACTACCAGCGCCTCTAAGTTAGCGGAGCTTCCATTTTTCGTCCGTATAGTTACATTGCCCACGCCGCAACATGTGCGCGTCTCTCCACTGATGGTAGTCACTCTGACGTTCTTCTTTCCCCAAATGTGGCAGAGATCTGCACATACGATAGTGCGGGAGCACCCGAGGAGTGCTGAGCACAGTGTTTCGTTGATATATATCGGGATGATCGGCAGCGTCCTATTTAATTTCTGCGTGGGGAAGAGGTCGACGCTGACACCTTGTCCCCGGTTCCGTTTCCCGGACAGTCTTGAGCTATATGGCCAGCTTCCTTACACCGGTAGCAGCGAACAGCCATTGCTTGTTGCCGGCAGTTCCTTGCGATGTGGCCCTGTCCATTGCATCTGTAGCATACGATTCCACCACGTGGACCGGGTCCTTGATACGGTTTCTTATCATTCGGTGTGGACTGAGCAGCAGCACTTACTGGTTCCCTCATTTCGGAGTAATTCTTCATTACAGTCCTGGCCCGATCTACTAGGTCATTAAGGGGCAGCGAATCTGCACTTGAGCTAGCTCGTAGTAGTTGCTTCGCTCCTGTCGGGAGTCCCGCTAGGAATTTGCATGCTAAGGCCCGCTCAGGCAGTCCACCAAACAACACTGTCAACTTCGTCAGCTCTGCCAAGTACACGTCGACCGTTTCGCCCGGACGTAAGGTCCTTGCCTCAAGTTGCTCCCAAGCAGTGGTGGGGTCAATCGCAAACGCCTTGAACAGTGCCACCTTGATTTTCTCGTAGTCCTGTTTGCCCTCATGGCTGAGCTGTTGATACACCGCAAAGGCGCCGCCGGACAAGCGCAGAGGAACAACATGTTCGAGGTTTTTTACGCCAGACAAAAGGCAATGTAATTCCACCTTTTCCACCCAGTCAATTACCGGGTTCGATCCATCAAACTCTGGTATTAATTTGAGGTCAATTTTTTCCCCCATTTCGCCGAAATAGCTTGTATTCGTTTCGCAACTACGCAACTACGGCAGTTGATTAACACACGCACGTCGGACGTCTAATCACACTGATGCAGTTGATAGACACTTCTTTATGCAAGTTTGTTGAAGGCTACGTAGTTCACACGCTTAATACACAGTCCCTTGTCCTAAAAGTCATGAGTCTTCGTAGCAATTGGGCATATCATCATTACAGCACAACACGGATCGGCTTAAAAAGGATGAATATATATGGAGTGTAATGTTGTGATTTTAGCACAGAAGAAATGCGCAAAGTGCTCAATTACATATGTAACTGATTGGCCCTACCTTTACTAGTCTCAGTCTTTTCTTCCTGAGATTCTCATGGATGGCTCTACTCTTGGGGAGAAATCGACCCTGAAACTTCTTGGTCTTTCTCTCTCATCAAATCTTTCTTGGAGTTCATACATTAGATCCATTGCTCTTTCTGCTTCTTGAAAAGTCGGTTCTCTCTATCACTCCAAACACTTTCTCACACCTGAGGCTATTTTCTATCTCTATGTCATATTTGCGCTGGTGAATCTCTGTCCCATTTGAGGGCTCTTAATAAGGTGCAGAAACGTATCTGTAATTTGATTGGTCACACCCTTTCTTCTTCTCTGCACCCTCTCTCTCATAGACGTGATGTTGCTAGTCTCAGTCTTTTCTATAAATACTATTATAGCATGTGTTCTTCAGAATTGGCTGATTTATTATCTGCTTCCTTTGTTCCAGCTCGTTTGACTCCATCAGTTCGCTGTTTTGATGCCTCATTGTAATACAGCTTCCTATTCCAGTAGCTTCTTTCCAAGAACTGCACGATTACGGAACTCTATTTTCTTCCTACCCATAATCTTGGTCTTTTCAAGACTAAGACCAATAGGCATCTCTTGTCTCTGCGATAATCATATTTTGTTCTTGTTAGCTCTTTACATCAAACAGCTTCATGCCTTATCTGGATCGATTTCTAGATAAAAAAAACTTTTATCTTAGTTTACTATAGCATCGACTGAAGAATGGTTACACTTGGTATTTTTAGCCATACGGGCTGAGTTTCCAGTAATTCTGTGAAACTGCAGGTATTGATAGACGATCAAAGTGTTCCTTGAAATATATATAGGTGCACTGATGAGCTGTGATACAGCAAAACAGTCTTCCTGTAAATGACTATATAAGCCTCTTCCATGTCAGGTTGAGCACTGTAGTAAATGATATCGCAGCGATGATTGTTGCTGTTGGTAGGAGTAGACACAGCGATGATTGTTGCTGTTGGTAGGAGTAGACACAGTGATGATTGTTGTTGGTAGGAGTAGAAGCAGTGATGACTGTTGTTGTTGGTAGGAGTAGACGCAGCGATGATTGTTGTTGTTGTTGTCGTTAGTAGAAGCAGCAGCGCTGATGGTCGGGGCGGAGCGGCCGCGATGCCCACCGCAGCAGCCGCGAGTCTCGATGGCCAGCGGTCCCTCTGCCTGCCTGCCTGCCTTTTGCTTGACCCCACTATTTATAGAAAAGTGGCGGACGTAGTAGTAGACATATGTCTTCGGATGAAAGGTGGCTCCATGATTCAGAAAATTGTGTTTCTTTTGGGACGTTCTTTTTGCCACAGTGAGCATGGCACATGAGCAATCCGCGTGTAATTGCTATGGTAACAAGTATGCTCATGTGCTCCGACTTTTGTGCCCTCACAGCGATTACAGAACGAGTCCCAATGCAGCCGATTCCACTTTTAAGCAGTCGGGAATCACGTACACAAAGCTTACTTGGGTAGCGGTCGTCACGGTAACACGTGCCGACAGTATGACGGCGTCTTCAAATCAAAATGTGACGACAATGCAAAGCTCTTGGTAAACAAATGGAGCACTCTATAGTAGTTGTTAGTGTTTATATAAAGCATTGAGATGTCATTTGCTAATAGTGCCAGTCCCGTAGCCAAGTAGTTAGTCATTGACTATCAACTAGATGGTTGTAAGTTCAATCCCGGCATAGGGCTAGTGTTAGTCTAGCTACACTGAAGAGCTGTGATACAGCCGAACAGTCTATATACATTGATTGTTAACTATTTCCCATAGTGGCATGAATGGTTACCGCCTCATCCTTTGTTTATTCTACGGGGTTATTCAAAAAGAACCAATTTGATTGCGCAATATGTTAATAAGAAAAAGGAATAAAAGAATCGCGCTCCAGCTAAGTAGCAATTATTCTGTATACAATCAGATTTTATTTCCTGCCTTGTGTTCAATGTGGACGCCGCCTGCAGCACGGGCAACATCAATGCGATAAAAGAATTCCTCTCGCGTGTTTATCAGCATATCACGATCCACCGAGTTGATCGCTGTTGTGATTTGATGTTTGGGATCATGAATGCGATCTTTTATGTGTCCCCACAAGAAACACCGTTTTTCTGTACATCATGATTTTACCGAGGCATCAGAAGAAATTTTCCAGCAACAAATCTTTCTCTTCTCTCCAACTGAGCCTGTTTTTCAAGTATCGGCTGAAAATCAAGATTAAGGCGGAGAGAAAGAAGCTGTCACTATTGAAATTGTCCTGATTATTCAAATCCAACTAAAATTCATTGGCAAAAAATAGCAAAGTGCAACAAGTCATGTAAAAAAGATATTTACATTTATATACAATCTGAATGTTTGTCCAAGACCACTTTTAACCTGAATATGGTAGACATCATCACACCCTCTTCGGACAGGCTGTTCTACAGAGCAGAAACACAGAGAATGCTTCTGTTGAAATGAAAGCAGCAATGGTACATCTTCTGCGGATGCTCGTGGAGACTACGACTTGGCACTGGGTTGAATACCTCCTTGAAACGTAGATTCAAATTACTGCTCAAGATTAGGTTTATTGTAAGTTTATAACTTAGCTAGAGTTTGTATGTTACCATTGTCCGTCTTTTCTTGTTGCCTCCTTTTATTATTGTCTCCTTTTGTTATTGTCTCCTTTTATTATTGACTCTTTTTATTATTGTATCCTTTTGTTATTGTCTCCTTTTGTTATTACCTCCTTTTATTATTGTCTCCTTTTATTATTGTCTCCTTTTATTATTGTCTCCTTTTATTATTGTCTCCTTTTGTTATTGTCTCCTTTTATAATTGTCTTTTATTATTTTTTCCTTTTATTATTGTCTCTTTTTATTATTGTCTCTTTTTTGTTATTGTCTCCTTTTGTTATTTTTTCCTTTTATTATTGTCTCCTTTTGTTATTGTCTCCTCTTTTTATTTTTTCCTTTTATTATTGTCTCCTTTTGTTATTGTCTCCTCTTTTTATTTTTTCCTTACCTACCAAATTCTGAAATTTTGATTTATCAAATATGTAGCGTTTTTTTTTTTGCTTTGTTTTTTTTCGTATTTCCATTTAGTTTCAAGATCAACCTCTTTTTCTGCCTAGCAAAATCTGCTTTGCCACCACTTTTAAGAAGTGAGGAGGGAAAGGTATGCATCTACTTACATATGTGGTCTTCGTTTTAAAGTAAATAAATAAATAATTGTGATTAATTTTTTGTTGTTTATTACACTTAAAATTTTTGTTAATGAAGTTTTTTTTTATTGAAACTAAGACCCCTTCCTTCTCCATTTGACAACATATTGTATATATGGGATTAGTTAAACTTTTCTTCTTTTTAATAGAAAAGACGTGATGTTTGGGTAACAGTTGAATGGGAGAATAGTGTTAATGTGTTGTTTTTTTGTTGTTGTTGTTTTTTCTGCTAATGAGTCCCTACTTATCAAGGATAAAGGCCACTCAAGGATAGGGGTCAATGAGATGGATAGAGTATCTATTGAATGATGAAGAATATTATGAGAGGATTGAAAATAATGAATGGAATGAACAAAAATTTGATTAGATATGAGAATGATTTATGACAAGTATTTGTTAACATTGGATTTGAAGACGAACATGTTGTAATCCATGGGGAAGCAATCCTGTGGTAATGTGTTTCACAGATGCGAAGTCTTGGAAAGAAACTCTGTTAATAGAAATTCTGTTATGTTTGGCACATGCAGGAAGAAAGAAAATTTCTCTGAAGTTGTGTTAGAATGATGCTTGTTGTGACTATCGTACGAGGAGGAACCAGAGATTGGAGCTCAGTCGAGCACCTTCCATGTAAATAACAATTGAGTAGAGAAAGACTAGCAAGACTTCAATTTGATTTTCTCATCTGGAAGTAACAGTAAGAACTTAGCTTTCGAGGTTAGATACTTTACCTTAATGAAGGTAGTTTCATTTTACTTGACGATTGTCTGTTAACATGAAAATGATTGATTGGATCTTCATGAAAATTTTACCAGAAAAATATCTTTTGATGAGAAAATCCTGATTGGATTTTTAGATTTTTATTGAAGTTTTCAAGTATTGAAGTATTGAAGTTTTCAACTATTGAAGTTTTTGAGTATTGAAGTATTGAAGTTTTCGAGTATTGAAGTATTCAAGTATTGAAGTATTCAAGTATTGAAGTTTTCAAGTATTGAAGTTTTCGAGTATTGAAGTATTGAAGTTTTCGAGTATTGAAGTATTGAAGTTTTCGAGTATTGAAGTTTTCGAGTATTGAAGTTTTCAAGTTTTCGAGTATTGAAGTTTTCAAGTATTGAAGTTTTCGAGTATTGAAGTATTGAAGTTTTCGAGTATTGAAGTTTTCAAGTATTGAAGTATTGAAGTTTTCAAGTATTGAAGTTTTCAAGTATTGAAGTAGGTGTACTTGTACCAGCTATCACCCAGGTTGGGTTGAGCTGACTTCCTCCCAAGCAAGTACAACGTCTCTGACCATCACAGCCCAATTTTGACGATCTTGAGCTAGGTCCAACAATATGGCTAGCCAATCCCGATTCCATAGTCGAAGACCAACTACTTGTGGGCCTGATAGTGCTGCTAGGTCACCTTTGATTGTCGCCACCTAGGTTTTCAGCTGCCTATTAGCACATATTTTTTTAAAACTTAGTTCACTCCAAACAAGGCAAGTCGCCACTGTAGACGTCAGGGGCTATTGAGAATTAGGGTGACAGTTTAGGGGGTCATCCTAAATTGGGAGCTATGAAACGAGATGCTTGTTCACATTAGTTTTAAACTTCTGCATGTTGGTACAGCCAGAGAAACAGGGAGCAGAGAGGGAGTTTAAGTTTCGCCAACTATGTAGAGAAGGACCTCGTGAATGAACTACCACTCTGGACATTAAGCTGCATGCCCAAACCATCTTAGATCGCGTCGTTGAGAATGAAGGACGGCAAGAGTCAGAGATTCAGTCAGCAACGGAGAGCTTGAGTTGGTACTCGATCCACATGGCTGTAGCGCGAAATGCAGGTTTCCATGTTGGTGTGAACAGTGGTATCTAAGGTTCAGTAGTCCTGGGCAATACTGAGACGTTTTTTTTTATTAATCTTTTATCGACTAATTGTCCCCACGTTTTAATAAAACGATGGTTAATTAAAAGATTAATGAAATTTTACTTTTGAGTTGATTTCATGGTGAAGTTATTTTTCAAAAATGGATGTCAGATATTTAGACAGGGGTTCAATTTCAGTACTATTTTCCATAGATACAGCCTTAGGTGTGAAGAAATCACTCAAATTACTATTTTACCAATAGCTGAGGGGGGGGGGGTATTATTGATTCTTACTTTTCTCAATGTTATTCGAGCATTGTTGAACGCATCAGCAGAACATTCCATGCAGAGAAGCAACGTTGTTATCTTCACTCCCTGGATTTTCAGTTCCGAGCCTGCTGTCCATGCACAAAGGCTGAGATGACCTAAGAATGACGGATCCTGATGTTGGCTCCTCTTAGATTTTCAGCAGAGCCCTATTAGCCAGGTAACTTACCACTACCACGTTGCTATCACCGTGACTGCAGTGAAGAACTGTTGGACTTTAGAGAGTAGCTGCTGCTGATGCTAGCGTTTGCTTGAATATATACTGAATTAGCTCCCTTAGTGTTACACACAAAGGAATAACTATTTATACATATAGATAGTAAAACAGAGACACAGTGTATCCTCCACTCTATAATAAAGAGCAATGTGCATTTATTTGTGTGTGAGTATATATATATATATATATATATATATATATATATATATATATATAGATATATATATATGTAAATTATAACTAAAAGGTAAACTTTTAGAGAGTTGGACCTATTGTGAAATAAGGAAAGCTTATACTGGATAGAGCAAAAATATAGTACGTCAATGAAAATTAATAAGACCTGCAAATGGAAGCAAATCGATATTTTCAGTTGTTCAAAACAAGGAACAGTTTGGTTAATGAAAACATTTATTTTTCATCTCTTTCTTTCCTTAAACCAGGCTTTTCAAAGATTAAAATCTTATCATCAGAGGAATAATTATGATTGATAAGTTGACAGGATAGGACTGTCAAAGTTCCAAATTTGAAAAAGTTTTCTTTTAAAATTAAAAAATTAAAAAAGTTTTTAAAAAGTTTTTTAAAAGTTCAAACGGGCAGGGGGACCACCAATAACGAAATCCAAAAAACGTGGGGTTCAGAAATATTGGTAAATCCAGAGGAATCTGTATAAAAATCCAACGACGGCGATTCCATTCAGGTCTGTTGTCCACGGAGAGGAATCAAATAAAAGTGGCCATTTCAAGGAAAACAATATTCTTCCTGTTTTCAGTTAAGCGTATTCCAAGGCAAAAGCCTAAATGGGATCAAAAACGAACTGTCGCAATGTATTAAAATTATTTGGGAATTTTGGGATAGCATAAATAAAGAAAAAGAAGAGGAAAAGAAAGGGATGGTAAAAGAAAAGGAAAAAGAAGAGAAAGGAAGAAAAGAAAAAGAAAAGGAGAAAGAAAAAGAAAAAAAACGATCGGGAGTAGAGTGTAATCTAACAAGTGGGGGGGGTTAAGGGATTCAGATCAAAATGATATTTAGGCAGAAAGAAGGATGGAAAGTAAATCTCAAAGTGGCCACACACAAAAAATGCCATGTGCCTGGTCAACTCAGTGAAGTTATATTCCCAAGAGGGAATGTAAGTAGATTAAATACAGATAAGAAACAGAAACTGTTTCTTAAGGAAGGTTAATTTAGCAAGGGAAAGGATATAGTGGCAGGGTTTTTATATGGGGGAGGAGTATTAAACTGGTGTCGCTAATAAAGTTAAGCCTCATTTTATATTTTAACAAGAAATGGGATTGTCTGTCTTATTATAATTCTTAAGGTCTGAGTAAATTTCTTTAAGATGTCAAAGGGGTGCTAAGGGGTTTTGAATCAAATTGTCAATCTATGAATAAATCGACAATGTAGGTAGTTAAAAATAGGGAGATGGGGGTATTAAGCAGATGTAAAAAAACCTTAGACTAATGAATAATAGTAAAAGTGATAATAATAAAAATGATAATAATAATAATAATAATAATAATAATAAAAGTAGTAATAAATAGTGAAACTTAAAGAATAGATAATAGGATTTAAAGATGGGGGTGTATAGGTATGTATTTGCAATGCTGCCTCCACCCACTCGCGGCCGTGGACTATTGTTCACCACATCACTGGGCATCCACTGTAATCTGGCATGAATTGTGAATAAAGCACATGTAAAAACCACGCGAGCAAAGCCGTATATAAACTTTTTTAATTTTTTAATTTTAAAAGAAAACTTTTTCAAATTTGGAACTTTGACAGTCCTATCCTGTCAACTTATCAATCATAATTATTCCTCTGATGATAAGATTTTAATCTTTGAAAAGCCTGGTTTAAGGAAAGAAAGAGATGAAAAATAAATGTTTTCATTAACCAAACTGTTCCTTGTTTTGAACAACTGAAAATATCGATTTGCTTCCATTTGCAGGTCTTATTAATTTTCATTGACGTACTATATATATATATATATATATATATATATATATATATATATATATATATATAAAGAACTAAAAGATGATGAAAATAAAAATTGGATAAATTACAATATTCATTAATTCATCAGATATTCAATCAATGGATATAAAAAAGTTTTTTTTCCTTAATCCATGGATTTTCAAACTTGTATATTTTCAAACTTTTTCTACCAGTAATACATTACTTTACCATTTTTCTCCTCTGACGAAAAGAGCTTATCTTTGAAAATCCATGGATTAACGAAAAAAATTTTTTTATATTCCTTGATTGAATATCTGATGAACTAATAAATATTGTAATTTATCCAATTTTTATTTTCATAATCTTTTTGTTTTTATATAAATGCTCTATCTACTATATCGATCATCCTATTATCACGATAGGACCTAAGATAAAGATAAAATATTTATCTTTATTGTTTCATATATATATATATATATATATATATATATATGTCCTGCTAGAAGAAAGTTAGTGAGTAAAAAAAACTGCTGGACAAATCCACTTTTAAATATTTAGCGGAATTGAAAAAGCAAATCTGTTTTAAATAATGAAACATTTCCTTTTTTTTTCCTTTCTTTTTTTTTATACTGATTCATACTTTTTTTTTTTCTTTCCTTTTTTTTTCGACTTTCCAGTTTAAAACGTTTTTTTCCTTTCTTACTTTTATTTTTTTTAACTTTATCGATTCAGACGTTATTCCATATGAATATGAATATAAATATTAGTGCGACACTGGCGAAGGAATTTTTTTTCCATCGTCTTTGATGGCGGATGCACACTTGTATTAGAAAATTATATATTACAAGTTCAAGTAAATGATTCGGCAGTTAAAGAGACTATTTTTTGTTCGGTTGTTTAGTTTTTGTCATTCAGAGCACTACCAGGACCAACCACATAATTATTTTGTCTCTTTTTATTTTCATACCATCAATTTTAAACATGATTTTCAAGAGCTGATATGGTTTGAGCTGTACCAACCACCTGTAGGTTATCTGCTGCCATTTTAGACAGATTGAACAATTTTCCTGTTATGGCTAACTGGATGCTGACAAGAGGTTGGCTGAGAAAAGACTATTCTAAGTAAATACCTACGAGTATAGATTTTTGCTTTTGTCTCAAAGCTTTTCTGTAACGGTGTCTCTGTTTCAAACAGATTCAGTGGCGTTAGTTTCCCCGATAACTTGGCAACGTGTCAGAACCTTACAGTCTGAAAATAAGGTGATGCTGTTGTTTATCGTTTTTTATTTTACCAAAACTAATATTGCAAGTGCATCTAAATTTGTCTCGGAAGTTGCTGAAATAAACGGATCTTATTATATTTCTCTTAAATGTGTCAAAAAATCTCTGTCCATTTTAGCGGATAGATGGATGTGAGTTGAGTGATGAAAGATATGAGATTAAAAATAGTAAGTAAAATGGACAACATTTGAATACTTATGGCAAGTATTTGTTGACATTGTTTCACAGATGGGAAGTTTTTGGAAAGAAACTCTGTTCATGTAAACTGTTTGATATTAGGTACATATATTGATATTAGGTACATATATTGATATTAGGTACACATATTAGGTACATATATTGATATTAGGTACACATATTGATATTAGGTACACATATTAGGTACATATATTGATATTAGGTACACATATTGATATTAGGTACACATATTAGGTACACATATTGATATTAGGTACACATATTGATATTAGGTACACATATTAGGTACACATATTGATATTAGGTACACATATTAGGTACATATATTGATATTAGGTACACATATTGATATTAGGTACACATATTAGGTACATATATTGATATTAGGTACATATATTGATATTAGGTACACATATTAGGTACATATATTGATATTAGGTACACATATTGATATTAGGTACACATATTAGGTACATATATTGATATTAGGTACACATATTGATATTAGGTACACATATTAGGTACATATATTGATATTAGGTACACATATTGATATTAGGTACACATATTGATATTAGGTACATATATTGATATTAGGTACACATATTGATATTAGGTACACATATTGATATTAGGTACACATATTAGGTACATATATTGATATTAGGTACACATATTAGGTACATATATTGATATTAGGTACATATATTGATATTAGGTACACATATTAGGTACATATATTGATATTAGGTACACATATTAGGTACATATATTGATATTAGGTACACATATTAGGTACATATATTGATATTAGGTACATATATTGATATTAGGTACACATATTAGGTACATATATTGATATTAGGTACATATATTGATATTAGGTACACATATTGATATTAGGTACATATATTGATATTAGGTACACATATTGATATTAGGTACACATATTGATATTAGGTACACATATTAGGTACATATATTGATATTAGGTACACATATTAGGTACATATATTGATATTAGGTACATATATTGATATTAGGTACACATATTAGGTACATATATTGATATTAGGTACACATATTAGGTACATATATTGATATTAGGTACACATATTAGGTACATATATTGATATTAGGTACATATATTGATATTAGGTACACATATTAGGTACATATATTGATATTAGGTACACATATTAGGTACATATATTGATATTAGGTACACATATTAGGTACATATATTGATATTAGGTACACATATTGATATTAGGTACACATATTAGGTACATATATTGATATTAGGTACATATATTGATATTAGGTACACATATTAGGTACATATATTGATATTAGGTACACATATTAGGTACATATATTGATATTAGGTACATATATTGATATTAGGTACACATATTAGGTACACATATTGATATTAGGTACACATATTAGGTACATATATTGATATTAGGTACACATATTAGGTACATATATTGATATTAGGTACATATATTGATATTAGGTACACATATTAGGTACACATATTGATATTAGGTACACATATTAGGTACATATATTGATATTAGGTACATATATTGATATTAGGTACACATATTAGGTACATATATTGATATTAGGTACACATATTAGGTACATATATTGATATTAGGTACATATATTGATATTAGGTACACATATTAGGTACATATATTGATATTAGGTACACATATTAGGTACATATATTGATATTAGGTACACATATTAGGTACATATATTGATATTAGGTACACATATTGATATTAGGTACACATATTGATATTAGGTACACATATTGATATTAGGTACATATATTGATATTAGGTACACATATTGATATTAGGTACACATATTGATATTAGGTACACATATTAGGTACATATATTGATATTAGGTACACATATTGATATTAGATACACATATTAGGTACATATATTGATATTAGGTACACATATTAGGTACATATATTGATATTAGGTACATATATTGATATTAGGT
This sequence comes from Sepiola atlantica, assembly GCA_963556195.1. Lineage (NCBI taxonomy): Eukaryota > Metazoa > Mollusca > Cephalopoda > Sepiida > Sepiolidae > Sepiola > Sepiola atlantica. Next base: position 108,039,439 of record OY744529.1, read on the forward strand.
ACACATATTAGGTACATATATTGATATTAGGTACACATATTAGGTACATATATTGATATTAGGTACATATATTGATATTAGGTACACATATTAGGTACATATATTGATATTAGGTACACATATTAGGTACATATATTGATATTAGGTACACATATTAGGTACATATATTGATATTAGGTACACATATTGATATTAGGTACACATATTGATATTAGGTACACATATTGATATTAGGTACATATATTGATATTAGGTACACATATTGATATTAGGTACACATATTGATATTAGGTACACATATTAGGTACATATATTGATATTAGGTACACATATTGATATTAGATACACATATTAGGTACATATATTGATATTAGGTACACATATTAGGTACATATATTGATATTAGGTACATATATTGATATTAGGTACACATATTAGGTACATATATTGATATTAGGTACACATATTAGGTACATATATTGATATTAGGTACATATATTGATATTAGGTACACATATTAGGTACATATATTGATATTAGGTACACATATTAGGTACACATATTGATATTAGATACACATATTAGGTACATATATTGATATTAGGTACACATATTAGGTACATATATTGATATTAGGTACATATATTGATATTAGGTACACATATTAGGTACATATATTGATATTAGGTACACATATTAGGTACATATATTGATATTAGGTACATATATTGATATTAGGTACACATATTAGGTACATATATTGATATTAGGTACACATATTAGGTACATATATTGATATTAGGTACACATATTAGGTACATATATTGATATTAGGTACACATATTAGGTACATATATTGATATTAGGTACATATATTGATATTAGGTACACATATTAGGTACATATATTGATATTAGGTACACAGAGAAAAATGCCTTCAAGCATATCAATAAGAGGCTTAGTCTGTCAGACTTTCTCTGTTAAGTTTTAAATAGCAATTTTGTTTGTCATGCTTCAGTTTTAAATCGCATTTTTGTTTGTCATTTTTAAGTTTGAAATAGCATTTTCGCTTGTCCATCACGCTTACATTTGAAATAGCATTTTCTTTTGTCAAACTTAAGTTTGAAATAGCATTTTCGTTTGTCCATCACACTTACATTTCCGGTCCTGGGTATGACCTTTAAAGGCATCCAGTGGTGAGACTCCTTTATGGAGCTTTGGGGAATGTGGAGCTGCCCCTCAGTTGCCATTGCTCCCAGGTCCACTCTGGCCCGGAGTGGTAGTACCTGTAAGGGCCCCATCTAAGGGTCAAATAGAACTTACTGGTGCTATGAGTTCAGGCTGTCTATTACTGACTTTTCTGATTCAAATCACACCAAACATTGATGTTTTTGTTTTTCCTTTTTCTTTGCAAAACTTAATCATGTTCTGCAAAGCATAAATCAAAAACTACAGCCCCCCCCTCCCCAAAATGGGGCTACCTGTTGGCCGTGGGTGGCGACCCGTGTCGTCTTAGGATGGGATCCTGGTAGCAGAGCAAGCCATGACCTGGTAACGCAAATGATCATTCACCTTGCAACACTCTGCTTTGGCCTTTACTTCGGCTGGATGGGAGGTCGGAGAGGTCCGATCCGATCAATCGGCTAGTCATGTCAAGCCCTAACTCTTACACCCGTAAATGTCATCCATACCATCAAGGATCAAGACGTAGAAACGTTACACTACATTACCTTTTCTTAAATACAAGTAAACACGTAAGAGTTAGAAAGTGATGGCAAGGGTCAATCAATTTTTTTTTCAAGTAATATCACATTTCAGTTACTCTTCTAATGTTTTGAAAAAACTGGGAAACAAAACAAAGAAAAATCTGTAAATGATGATAAAACAAAAAAAGGATTGAGTATACCTCTTTTGTACCCTTGGGATGAAAGGGCGAATGGGTTTCCCCCCTAACATCTCTCACTTTAGGGCTCCGAGGAGGATGAGGAACAAAAGAGATGAATAAAAACCCACATATTCCAGTGATAACACAATAACAAAAAAACAGAAACACTAAAAGAAACTATTCTGAAATAGCCGACTACTTCAGCTCAGATAGCTAATCTAGAAAAAAACAGAATTGAATTAAATAATAGAAAAAACTTTACAAAATTTCTAGTAATAGAAACCCTCGAGGGAAAAACAATAAGTGAATTATCTCCTTTTCTAATTGAAAAAATTCTATCATCAAATAATCCAAAATCAATTAAAAAAAATGAAAAATGGAAACCTGCTTGTAGAAGTAGAGAACTTTAAAAATGCTCAAAATCTTTTGAGAATGAGAAACTTTCATAACTATAAATGCAAAGTATACACGCATGATAAACTCAACACTTCTAAAGGTGTCGTAAGGAGTCATGAGCTAACCTTGGCAACTACTGAAGAAATCAAAACTGCTCTTAAAAAAAAAAGGAATAATAGATCATGTCCGAATTATCATAAAAAAGAACGGACAATCCATACCCACCAACACCTATATACTTACTTTCGACACCCCTATCATACCAAAAGATATCAAGATTGGATATTTGATTGAGAAAGTAGATCAATATATACCAGCCCCCTTTAGATGCTTCAAGTGCCAAAAATTTGGTCACCACAGGGAAACCTGCAGAGGGCACAAAGTTTGTGGGAAATGTGGTGAAAACGAACCCAATCATACAGAGGAAGAATGCTCAAATGAAGCCAAATGTTCAAATTGCCATGAAAATCATCCTGCATACTTTAAAAAATGTAAAATCTTTAAATTTCAAAGAGAAATTACAGAAATAAAATATAACAAAAACATATCCTTCCCAGAGGCAAGAAAAATTGTAGAATTCCATCAAAAAGCAAATACTTATGCAGAAATCACTCAAAAATCAAATCAAACTAACCAAACAAATAACCAAGACTTATACAAACTAATTACTGAATTTAAAGACTTAATACAAACTTTAATAACAATACAAAAAGAAAATAACAAAGACCAAACAATAACTAAAATCAAAACAAGTAACAAAAATCAGGAACAAATCACTAAAAGTAAACCAAAATCAAACCAACAAAATAATAATATAGACAAAGTTACCTCCCAAACCACCCCTGAGCTAACGAAATCTACAAAAGGAAAAATTCCCCCAAATGAAGCTGAATCCTCTACTAAACACAAATCACAACGAACAACAGTGATAACTGTGTAAGAAATTGCGAAAACATGGGATTACCTGGCAAACGGTCTCGGTGCGCGCTTTGCAGGGCTGGACCGCCCAAAAAATGGCAAGATGGCGTCGGTGGCTTAATATTACCAGGTGATCACGTGAAATCTGGTGTTCTCTCGCGCACACGAGAGTCCGGTTTGAAATAAAAGCGGGTCGCTGGAGGCAAGATGGGCGAGGAAAAACGTAGTCAACGGAAGACGACGGCGACGCTTTTAAAGAAGATGTGGAAGAAGAAGACGTGGAAGAAGAAGACGTGGAAGAAGAAGACGTGGGAGAAAAAGGCGGTGTGCACTAATCCAGAGTCCCTTGCGAGTGTTGTTCCGGTGTCTACTAAAAAGAGTTTCTTGGGCGTTTTCGACCGTCGTTGAGATTTTTCTGCTACAAACACTGGCATCTAAACGTACGACAGGGAAAATAACTTTTCCTGCTACAATAACAAGTAACAGATTCCAATCTCTTGACATGATGGAAGTTGAAAATATCATTTCGAAATAAATAAAGAAACCAATATTAAACCAAAAACAATAAATTATGAACCCAAACAAACATCACAAGCAAGGTCAAGACCTACACCTGAACAAAAAACACCAACAAGATCCAGATCTGGACCTGGATCAAAAGAGAGAGGAAGATCATCTAACTCTCGGTCAGAGGCACGGGGCCGGGCGAAAAACAAGGCTGCACCCCCCTCTGGAATGGAGGTGGAGGAGAGGGAGTCAGAAAAAAATAAAAGCGCCGATGGATAACATTAAAATAATGCACCCATCAAAAGCAAACAATATCATCCAATGGAACTGTCGAGGAATAAAACCAAACTACAACGAACTACTCTTACTCATCTCACTTTTTAACCCAGCCATCATCTGCCTACAAGAAACATTCCTACAAAACGATAGCAATTTCAGAACACCAAACTATGAACAATATCATTACATCCATAATGCAGGCCTCCGAGCTAATGGAGGCACCTCAATACTTGTCAAAAACGATATCCCACAAAGCAATTTCCCGATCAAAACAAATCTCCAAGCAATTGCAACACACGTCACTCTACACAAAACCATCACGATCTGCTCAATATATTTACCTCCAAATGAACAAATAAACGTAAATGAACTGGAAAACTTGACTAAACAACTTACAAAGCCTTTTAATCCTCCTAGGAGATTTTAACAGCCACAACACCCTTTGGGGATGCAAACAAACAAACGCAAAAGGCAACAAAATTGAACAACTGATCAACAAAAACGACCTATGCCTCCTCAACCAAAATGAACCGACATATATCAACCCATCAAATGGATCAACTAGTTCTATCGACCTCACCTTATGTGACCCAACCAGCTTCTTGGACTACACATGGAACACCCATCAAGATACATGTGGTAATGACCATTATCCAATCATAATAAACACTAACAACAACATCCAAGACCACACACCCAGATGGAATGTCAACAAAGCTGATTGGACCACATTCCAACAACTTTGTACGGAACAACAGAAGACAAAATACAAAGAATGGAAGATTTCACCCAAACCCTCATCTCAATAGCAACAAAAAGCATCCCCAAAAACTCCCCACCTGGAAAGAAAAACAGACCCCGGTTCAACTCAGAGTGCAAAAAACCGGCCATCAGACAACGAAAAGCAGCCTTAAGGAAATTTTAAAAACAGCCTACAACTAGCAACTGCATCAAATACAAACAACAACGCGCCAAAACCCGCAAAACAATCAAAGAAACAAAAAGGAAATGCTGGCAAGAATTCATCCAAAAAATAAACATCTCCACTAAACCAAAAACTATTTGGAAAATGATCCGGAAAATCTCTGGAAAACACAATCCCATGCCAACAAAACATCTCCTTGTACAAAATACCAAAGTTACGGGAAAAAAAGCAATTGCCAACCAACTTGCTGAAACATTCTCTAAAAACTCTTCATCCGAAAACTACAGCAAACAATGTCAAATTCAAAAAAAAAGTCAAGAAAAATACAAAATTAACTTTACCTCAGAAAACAATGAACCCTACAATGAAACAATCACACTAACTGAACTGAAATCTGCCATCGAAAAGTCACATGACTCAGCTGTAGGACCAGATGAAGTTCATTACAGCTTCCTGAAACATATCCCCTCCAAATCCCTAGATCTCCTACTCAAATTATATAACAACATCTGGACTAACAAAACATTCCCCAGAACATGGAAAGAAGCCACTATAATCCCCATTCCCAAACCAGGGGAAAATACTTCCAACCAAGAAAACCACAGACCAATAGCCCTTACAAGTTGCCTATGTAAAACCTTCGAAAGAATTATTAACAACCGCTTAGTTTGGTACCTGGAAACAAACAAACTCATTACAAACAGCCAATGTGGATACCGAAAAAACCCAAGCTGCATAGACCACATTACTACCATAGAAACCTACATTAGAGAAGCCTTCATCAGAAAACAACATGTTACAACAGTTTTTTTTCGATCTGGAGAAGGCATATGATACTACCTGGAGGTATGGCATACTAAAAGATTTACACAACCTTGGACTCAGAGGCAGACTTCCATAATTCATTAAAAATTTCTTAACAAACCGAAACTTCAAAGTACAAATAGGATCCACCAAATCAGTTAAAAAAATTCAAGAAGAGGGTGTACCACAAGGCAGTATCATTTCAACCACCCTCTTCAACATCAAAATAAACAACATCACAAAAGAACTTTCAAACGACACCCTTGACTCCCTATATGTAGATGATTGTTCAATTAGCTTCCGCTCCAAAAACATTCACACCTTAGAAAGAAAACTACAAAATAACATAAATAAAATCAATAAATGGGCTAAAGAAAATGGCTTCAAATTCTCCAAAAACAAAACTAAATGTGTCCACTTCTGCAATAAACGCAAACTTCATAACGACCCCAGCTTATATATTGATGGTGAAATTATACCGTTCATAGAACAACACAAACATCTAGGAATCATTTTTGACAGAAAATTAAACTTCATACCCCATATAAACTACGTTAAAAAAAATGCAGCCAAACATTGCAGCTCCTGCGAGTCGTGGCCCACACAGACTGGGGAGCAGACACAAACACACTTCTGAAATTATATAGAACTCTAATCCGCTCCAAAATTGATTATGCTAACTTTATTTACCAATCTGCCAGAAAATCTTATTTAAAAACACTAAAAACAATACACCACGCTGGATTAAGGATAGCACTGGGTGCTTTCCCCACATCCCCAGTAGAAAGCCTATACATCGAACAAATGAAACTCCTCCAGAACTTCGATGCAACAACTTAGCCTTAAAATATAACACAAAATTAAAAGCTAACCCTACCAACCCAGCACACAATAGCACCTTCAACCCAAACTACAAAAACCTCTTCCAACAAAACGATAACATAATAAAAACCTTCGGTTTACAGATGGAAACCATAAATAAAGAAGCCAATATACCACTAATGAAAATCCACAAAACAGCATCTTTTAAAACACCCCCCTGGAAAATCGCAACTCCAAGAATAGACCTAAGCCTCTGCTATTTAAACAAAAAGGCAGCTCACCCTCTAACATTCCAGGAAAATTTTTTAAAAAATCAAAGAGAAATACCCAGAACATACACATATCTACACAGATGGATCCAAACAAAGCAACACCACAGCTAGTGCAGCCATAATCGATAAAACAACCAAAAAAACAAAACATCTTCCCAAAGAAACATCAATCTTCAATGCAGAAATCCATGCAATGCACCTAGCACTTGACCTGGTCTCGGAAAGTAAAAACTCCAAACACATCATACTCTCTGACTCTCAATCTGCCATAATAGCAATAAAAAAACAAAAAGACCAACAACCCCTTAATTGAAAACCTACTCGAAAAATTTAACCAAATAGAACACAACAAAGAAATCACACTCTGTTGGATACCTAGCCACACTTGAATCCACGGAAATGAACTAGCTGACACAATAGCAAAAACTGCCCACAATAACCCTATAGATAAAAACTTTAAAATTCCACACACAGACCTCAAGAGATCCATCAATATCTACACAAAACTCAAATGGCAAAACATCTGGAACAACTTCCCCAACAATAAACTTCACGCTATCAAAAAACAGATAGGAGAAAACCCCTACATCAAAATGACAAGAATAGAGGAAGTTGTCCTTACAAGACTCCGAATAGGACACTCCAAAATCACCCACTCCCATCTCCTCAAAGGGGAAGAACCCCCTTACTGCATACCCTGTCAGGAACCATATACTATAAAACACATACTATCAAACTGCGTGGACCTGAAACGAATCCGACAAAAATATTACAAAGAAAACAAACTAAACAACATTTTTCTCCCAACAAACCTAAATAAAATCTTTGAATACCTAAAAGAAGCCAATATCTACAACAAAATTTAACCACTTTCTCCCTACTCATGCCCCTCATCCTCATTCTCAAACATAAACATATACAAACTCTAAAATGAAAACAAACTAAACACTCTTATACTATAAAATAACTCTCAACATATCCTTATGAACAATTCTCCCACAATAACAACCAAAAAAAATTTTTTAAATAAAAAATAAATAAACATATATTTTCCGGCATTAAATAATCAAGTAGTTGATATGCCGTAAAACCCAATCAATCAACCAACACTTACATTTGAAATAGCATTTTCGTTTGTCATGCTTAAGTTTTAAATAGAATTTTCGTTTGTCCGTCACGCTTAAGTTTGAAATAGCATTTTCATCAATAAAAATGCAAATTAGATAGACGCATCTTGAGAAAATCCGTTTTTTTAAATAATTTCTATGCATTTAAATGTGAATATTTATTTGTGCAATAAAACTACACAAAATGCGATAAATGGCAAATTTTGGGGGAGGGGATATAAGGAGAAACTGTGTCCTCACGTATTTTAACATAACTTCGCTAGTCGGATTCGTTTACCCAATCAGTTTTTTCACCAAAACATAATTAGATTATTCTCTGTTTTGACTGTCACAAAAACATCACGTCTTTACAATGAAAGAACCAATTTAGCACGCATGTTGTGAAGGAAGGGGGATAATTTACATAGGAATGTTATTCAAGTATCCGTTTTAATATCTACATGTATGAATAGTTATCTCTTTGTGTATAACACTAAGGGAGTTAATTCAGTATATATTTAAGCGAATGTTAGCATCAGCAGCAGCTGACTGAAGTATTAATATTATTTGTTAATGAGGCAGCAACTGTTTTTTCCCAAGTGAATGTAATTATAAAAGTCAGAGGGAAGTTGAGTAGCAATGAAAAAGTATGCTGTAATTTTTTACAGCACAGGAATATTAGTAAGATGACAATAGCTAATAAAAGTCGGAGCTTCAGTTTACTAAATGATGATGATGATTATGATGATGATCATCATCATTGCCATCATCATCATAATCATCATCACCACCATCATCATATTCGGTTTAACGTACGTTTTACATGCTGGCATGTGTTGGATGACTTTTAGAAATTAACTTCCAAACTAACCTATCTCTGTCCATTTTTTGATATACCACTCTTTCTCTCAAGTCCATCCTTATCACTTCATCCCATGTTTTCTTTTGCCTCCCTGCGAACTGAATCTGCTATCTTAACTGTTCTACATCTATTAACCCAAGAACTCTCATCTATTCTTTCAATGTGACCAAACCAACGAAGTCTCCTGTTCTGCACACATTTCCCATTACCATCCAGACTTAATCTTCCTCTGAGGTCATCAGATCTAAGCCAGTCTTTAAGACTCACATTACACATCCATCATATTATTCTCATATGATTTATGTCCTCAACCGTCACTGGTCAGGTTTCGCTTCCGTACATCATCATACTTCTAACAAGATTTTCTTTCAATGAACATTCATTTGAGGAGTATAGATTTAAATGGAAATATAAATGAATTGAATAAATAAATGAACCTGATTATTTACAATGAAAATATAAAAAACTTTAAACATCACACACACGCTTTATGAATACGGCGACAAAACAGATTTATCATGGGAATAATACTGGTACTACCAGATCAGGCTGTCTGAAAATACTGGCTTCCTAACCAAAAATGCACCAAACATTGATGTTATTGTTTTTCCTTTCCTTTTGCAAAACTCAATCATGTTCTGCAAAGCCCCAAAAAAGAAACAATTTTCCTCTACAAAACAGCCAAACCAAACCGCATAAATAAATATTTGAAGATGTATAGAGATTGAAGCATAAAAAACCTTTACCAAAATGACCGGATTTGGCATTAAATAACCCTAAAAGAGTTGATATGCCGTAAACCAAAACAACCAAACCATGGGAATAATATGTAGATCTTAAAAACACAAATGCTCATGTAATCGCTCTCTCAAACGAAAATACAAAAACAGACTTGCACATCTGACAGATATCTAAGACATCTACAAAAGAAATGCGTATTCGGTCTAGCAGTAGTTGCTGGGAACATATACAAGAAAGAACTGTTGAAAATAAGTCATACACTATGACTATGCAATCCCTACAGCTACATACTTAGAAAACGAAGCTATTAAACCTGACATCGTGATATGGGACAAGAGGGGGAGAGTAGCAACCTTAGTTGAAGTCAGTGTTCCTAATGATGCGGGCTTAAACAGAGCAGAGAGTGAGAAAACAGAACTAAATACTAAGATCTGATGTACGATATAAAGCAAAACTGGAATCTTATGATAAAGAATTTAAAAAACTATCTGGCGAATATACCCGGTAAACCAAGTGCAAGAGAGATCCAAACAATTGTGCTAAAGGGGATGATTAGAATACTACTTGGTTGGAGTCTCTGAAATAGCTTGAAGAAAACCGGATGTTAAATTCTTTTTTAATCCCATCAAATGTAAAGCATAAACCCAACAGCTGGCCAACAGAAAAGGGAGCTTCTCAGCCTGCTCAATGGTTGATCATCAAAATCAAAGATATGTCCCTGCTCCCTCTCCCAGTGACTTTGAGGTCACATTTTCAGATATCGGCTTGTACCTAATCCCCCGCTCTGGGATCGTATTAAAGTCAGACTCAACACTACAAAATTCGGTACTACTCCAGATGAAGCACCTAATTTCCGTGACTGCTCTGTGGCAACAATCGGGCAGGTCATTGAAGCGCCCAAGAGCTGCCGAGACGAAAACGAGGCTGAAGCAAAACTGAAAGTCGTAAAATGGAAGAGTGGCAGACGACAATATAAGACGAAGAATACAAAAGAAAACATACATATATTTGAAAAAAAATGAAAAAAAAACAAAATGAACAAACCATAGCTGAAGAACTATTAAGTTTTTTTTGTATATTTTTTTTTGGGGGGGGGGGGGGGTTTCATATATTTTCTTGTCGAGGGTCAGGGTTTACAGATATGTTTGCGACCGGTTCGAAAGGTCTTCCTACCGCTTTTTTTTGTTGTGCTGAGCGCAGATGATTGGCAGCTACCTGATCGGTCAGCTCTGCTTCAGCCTCGTTTTCGTCTCGGCAGCTCTCGGGCGCTTCCGCGACCTGCCCGATCATTGCCGCCGAGCAGTCACGGAAATTAGGCGCTTCATCTGGAGAAGTACCCAAAATTGTATGGGTAGAACGTTTCCTTGGTATGACATGAAACTGCATCAGGTCGTATACACATTGTTAATTTACACCATGACCAACTAGTTAAAGCAAACACAATGAATAAAAATTTGAAGCTATTGAAAACTTGAAACATAATTTTTTCTAACAAAATGACTGGATTCAGCATTAAATTAGCTGAAATGGGTTGATATGCCATAAAACAAAATAACCAAACATGGGGCATAGGTTATTGTTGGCATCTGTCTGTCTCAGGAGATAATGGAGTTCTGCGCCTCAGATTAGTCCATTGCCAAATTGTAGCATCTGCTGTGACTGTGAAAGCCTATCCTGGAGTGGCAGGTTCTGTAGCAGTTGCCACAGATGTAGGCGGTGCCTGGCTCTAAAAGTTCTTTTTCAACCTTCTACCGTCTGTGCTCTTTCCCATCCACCCACTACTGGTCTCTCCTTCACCACACTTCTCCAGTGGTTGCGGTTTTCAGCCACAAACTCTCAGCCTGCTCGATCGATGCCACCTGTCTCGCTTGCAGGGGCATAGCTAACATGTCAATTGTACCTAATGACTCATCAAATCATATATCTACACTTAACTCCAAAAGAATAGTACTGCTAAGTAGTATGTAATAATATGAAGGTTTTAATTCTTTTAATAGAAAGAAAAAAGAACTATTTTAAAAATGGTCTTCTCAATTAAACTGTGATAATATTTTGATTGAGTTTGAATATGAAAGAAACCTTGTCCTCCATCCTTAGGGTGCTATTGGTGATTAAATTAAAACTGAACTTTAGCAAAAGCAAACAAAAGTGCCAGAAAGCTTCTGATTGGTCATTGTTGATGTTTTGATCTATGAAAGTAAAGATGTCCAACATTTTATTTTGCTTTGTCCGCCAACTTAACGGTAATTAGAACTTTTCTCTCAGGTCAGTGTGCTGTTGGCGTTCATCCTTTGTGCTAGGAGTTCCAGTGTAGAAACTGCTTGGCTAAAGTTAAGAGGTTCCAATTTGAAGGACTTAAACACAAATTCCTTCATCATACAACCCCCAAATGTATTTTCAAACGCTACAATTCTTTTCTGATTGTATTGGTAAGTTCTAAGCACAAATACTTTCTAAATACACATCGTATTTTAGAAAATACAAAAAAAAAACACATTTATTGTTGAGTTTTGTCTTTGTAAATACAGCTCCAATACACAATTATAACATACCTTACATTTATTTACAAACTCAAATCAGAATTGAACATTTTTTTATTCCATCTATTACAAGATTTTTTCTGTTTCTTTTTAGGATGCCATCCATTTCCATAAAACTTTGAAGGAGGCTTGCGACAAACATGATAAAGAATTTTATCCACGTTTCAAAAAATGGTGCGACGATTATTTTGTGGTCACACATCGAGGTATGTTGGTTATGAACGTCCTGTGAAATTGCAATAGTCAAAAGGAATGATATCTCCTGACAAGAGAAACTGCGAGAGTGAGAGGATATGATTGGGGAATGTCAAGACTGGATGTCATCTTTTAGAACATCATACCTTTTGGTCCAGGGACCCAAGTGGATGTCATCTTTTAGAACATCATACCTTTTTGTCCGAGGACCCAAGTGAATGTCATCTTTTAGAACATCATACCTTTTTGTCCAGGGACCCAAGTGGATGTCATCTTTTAGAACATCATACCTTTTTGTCCAGGGACCCAAGTGGATGTCATCTTTTAGAACATCATACCTTTTTGTCCAGGAACCCAAGTGGATGTCATCTTTTAGAACATCATACCTTTTTGTCCAGGGACCCAAGTGGATGTCATCTTTTAGAACATCATACCTTTTTGTCCAGGGACCCAAGTGGATGTCATCTTTTAGAACATCATACCTTTTTGTCCAGGGACCCAAGTGGATGTCATCTTTTAGAACATCATACCTTTTTGTCCAGGGACCCAAGTGGATGTCATCTTTTAGAACATCATACCTTTTTGTTCAAGGACCCAACTATGTGTCATCTTTTAGAACATCATACCTTTTTGTTCAAGGACCCAACTATGTGTCATCTTTTAGAACCTCATACCTTAGTGGATGTAATCTTTCAAGGAGCTGATTTGTTTATCTCTTGGATAAAAAATTCCACTCAAGAAATCTTATGCCCTGTCCTCAAGTTGTTTCCAATCCTTGCATGGTGGCACTCAGCGTCCAACCGACGATGTCTTTAACCCTTATCCTTGAATAGCTCCTGGGCCTTGATAAACAGTGACTCATTAGTAAAAAAAAAAACTTACCATCTCCAACAGTTTTGGCATATTTTTGAGCTTTTGAAGTTTTGCATTAAGCGAGTAAGTCGCTCATTTCTCACTTAGCTATTTATGTATATACATCTCTCACTTTGCTATTTATGTATATGCATCTCTCACTTAGCTATTTATGTATATACATCTCTTACTTTGCTATTTATGTATAATCATCTGACACTTAGCTATTTATGTATAAACATCTCTCACTTAGCTATTTATGTATATACATCTCTCACTTAGCTATTTATGTATATACATCTCTCACTTAGCTATTTATGTATATACATCTCTCACTTAGCTATTTTGTATATACATCTCTCACTTAGCTATTTATGTATAATCATCTGACACTTAGCTATTTATGTATATGCATCTCTCACTTAGCTATTTATGTATAAACATCTCTCACTTAGCTATTTATGTATATACATCTCTTACTTTGCTATTTATGTATAATCATCTGACAGTTAGCTATTTATGTATATGCATCTCTCACTTAGCTATTTATGTATATGCATCTCTTACTTAGCTATGTATGTATAATCATCTGTCACTTAGCTATTTATGTATAAACATCTCTCACTTAGCTATTTATGTATAAACATCTCTCACTTAGCTATTTATGTATATGCATCTCTCACTTAGCTATTTATGTATATGCATCTCTCACTTAGCTATTTATGTATATGCATCTCTCACTTAGCTATTTATGTATATACATCTCTTACTTTGCTATTTATGTATAATCATCTGACAGTTAGCTATTTATGTATATGCATCTCTTACTTAGCTATGTATGTATAATCATCTGTCACTTAGCTATTTATGTATAAACATCTCTCACTTAGCTATTTATGTATAAACATCTCTCACTTAGCTATTTATGTATAAACATCTCTCACTTAGCTATTATGTATATACGTCTCTTACTTAGCTATTATGTATATACGTCTCTTACTTAGCTATTTATGTATATACATCTCTCACTTAGCTATTTATGTATATGCATCTCTCACTGAGCTATTTTGTATATACATCTCTCACTTAGCTATTTATGTATATGCATCTCTCACTTAGCTATTTATGTATATACATCTCTCACTTAGCTATTTTGTATATGCATCTCTCACTTAGCTATTTTGTATATGCATCTCTCACTTACGTATTTATGTATAGGGTGCAGGCTAGGCAAAAAGAGCGTGAGCAGGGAAGCGTAGCTGTCGTTCAACGAAGCAAACTGCAGCAGGAGTTTGTGAAGGACGAAGAGCCGAGAGGGCTGTGGCAGAGACCCAGGTTCGCTGGCAGATGCTACCGATGCCAAGGCCTGCATATGGCGAGGGAGTGCAGGGAGCCGAAGCCGGAAGTCACGTGTTACCGCTGTGGGAAAGTCGGCCACATCAGCAGATTCTGTCCCCAGGGAAACGGACAGGGGGAAGCCACTGCGCCGGTAGCTACCCCACTTAGTCAATGAAGGCGCTTCTGGGTACATCGCCACAAGTAGAGGTGACCTTGAATGGGCGAAGTGCAAAGGCCCTTGTCGATACGGGCTGTACTTCAACTCTTGTCACCAAAGACATGGTTGACACATGCAGTGGGACCAGCAGCATTACGGCAGTTGACGGCAGAGAGGTGAAGTGCAATGGCACAAGTGTCGTTCGGTTGATGGTATGTGGGATGTCGCTAACAATCTAGGCGATTGTTATTAACAAAATTGTCACGGGCGTCGATGTGGTGCTAGGGATGGACGCAATTGCTCGACTAGGGGGCGTCACAGTACATAGGAACACCGTGAGATTTGGAGGACATCAAGGGGCTGCAGGTGTGCGATCCGAAAAAGGTGGCAGAGGAACAGGAACGGCCGGGTCAGACAAAAGTTGCATGATAGGGGACCAAGATTTCTCTGCACACTTTGATGGTGAGAAATGGACAGTTAAGTGGGTATGGAAGGGAGAACCTCCTGTACTGAACAACAGAGTGGAATGCTATGAGCATACGTTGCGAGGAGGCGTAAGAATTGAATTTGAGAAGGAGGTGGACCATTGGATCTCAGAAGGGATTTTAAGACCATGGAAGGAGAAGGTGGAAGGCGTGCTGCCGTTAATGGCGGTTGTTCAGCCCACAAAGCAAAAGGTTCGGCCAGTACTGGACTTCAGGGAACTGAACGTATACGTTGCGTGTCACACGGGAGGCGTGTGATGGACGTGTGCAGAGAGACCATGCGAGAGTGGAGGCAGATGCAGAAGGCTGCAGCGATTGTGGATTTAAAATCTGCATACCTACAAATCCACATTTCGCAGGAGTTCTGGAAGTACCAGCTGGTCGGATACAAAGGCCAAACATACTGTCTAACTAGGTTAGGGTTTGGCCTGAATTCTGCACCAAAGATCATGGCGGCGATCCTCAAAACGGTGCTAAGCAAGGAGGATGCAGTCAGAAGAGCCACCAGTTCCTATATTGATGACATCATGGTGGATGAGACGGTAGCAACTGCAAAGGACGTAGTAGAGCACCTCAACAGCTTTGGGCTGATCACAAAACGCCCGGAATCGTTGGAGGGGGGAGCGGCGTTAGGGCTCCAACTAAGGAAGGACCAAATAGGAAGGTTAGTGTTCCGGAGGGGAAATGAAATCACGGAGGTGTCTGAAAAAATGAGCAGGCGGGAACTCTTCTCGATATGCGGAAGACTGGTGGGTCATTACACGATTGCAGGATGGCTACGGACTGCATGTAGTTATATCAAAAGGCGAGCTAGTGGAGCGAAGTGGGAGGATGGAGTTGATAAAGAGACTGTGGACATTATGAGAGAGATTATTGAAGAGATGAAGAAGGAGGTGTTTGGCACGTACCCAATAGTGCAGAAGGTGTTGTGTGGTGTGATGCAAGCAGTATAGCAGTGGGGGTCACCTTGGAGATAGGTGGTGTCACTGCAGAAGATGCTGCTTGGTTGCGGAAAAAGGACGACGTGGCTCACATAAATGTGGCGGAACTGGATGCGGTTATGAAGGGCATCAACTTCGCCTTGAAATGGGAGCTACGGAATGTTGAGGTGAGGACCGACTCGGCCACTGTGTTCTCTTGGGTCCAGTCCGAAGCTACAGGAGAAAGGAGGGTGAAGACGAAAGGCGCCGCCGAGATGCTCGTGAAGCGTCGATTGATGACGTTAAGGGAGCTGATTAGGGAATTTGATCTTCAACTCAGGATCAGTATCGTTCCCTCAGCGAAGAACAGAGCAGATGTGATGACAAGGGTGAGGAAGACCTGGCTAAAGGCACCAAATGAGGCGGCTGCTGCAATATGTGGCTTGGCTGAAGACACTCCGAAGGATTTGCATGACATGCACCATTTCGGAGTGGAGAGAACCTTGTTCTTGGCCAGAATCACAAAGGAGGCCGTCAGGACAGTGGTTAAGAGATGCCACCAGTGTCAATCAGTCGACCCTGCGCCAAGTAGACACGAAGGTGGTGAGGTTCAGGTGGCAGAGAACTGGAACAGGTTGGCGATAGACGTGACGCACTATCGACAGAGGCCGTACCTGTCAATGGTCGACTGTGGACCTGGAAGAGTGGCCATTTGGAGGGAGATCAAGGCGGAAAACGCAGGTGAGATTGCAAAGGTCCTGGAAGAAGTGTTTTTGGAGAGGGGTCCAGTGACGGAAGTGCTAATGGACAATTGAACTGCCTTTCACTCAGCAGCCCTGAAGAATGTGTTGGATAAGTGGGGAGTGCGGCGCTATTTCAGGGCTGCATATAGACCAGGCGGAAACGGAATTGTGGAGCGGCATCACAGGACCATCAAGGCTGTAGCTGAAAGGGGCCAGATTTCACCACCAGAAGCTGTTTTCTGGTATAATATGGCTCCAAAGTCAGGGCAAAAAGTGGAGTCAGTGCTGCAGAGGGCAGTCTTCAAGTACGAGTGGCGGCATTCCCGAACTGCGCCTGTAGCCACGAAGAAAGGGGAGAAGCAAGCGTCTGTGCGAGTGGGAGAGGGAGTTTGGATCAAACCGCCTGATGCTCGCTGTACCACACGCTGGGGGAGGGGCATTGTGACAAGTGTCCAGTCCCCGAACAATGTATCCATCAACGGCATCCCTCGACCCATCCTTGATGTGTGGCCGGCAGTGGTGTCATCAGAGGAAGAAGACAGCGACGTCGAGCCAAGTCGCGACGTTCACGAAGAGGCACCGTGGAGATCGCAGCGAGAGAGACGCCCGTCATGTTGGTCGAGCGACTACGTGATGGGCTGACTAGTGATGATCGTGTAGATCAAGGGGGCATGTGGTTAGCAAAGTTACCCCAGCCAGGAATGGATCCAGAAAGTGTGGTTTGAGTTGTCCCCCTTTGCAAATTGGCTGTTTGGAGAATTTGAAAGCTAGATGGCTCTGGTTGATAGTCAATTTGCATAGGTGGGGCAATAAGTAGTATAAAACTGTACTCTTTTCATTGAGTTTCTAGAGAGCGGTAGGGAGAGCAGAGTGAGGCTGAAAGAGGAGACTGAAGTACAAAGGATTGTTCTTGAACTATTGCTTACCGATTGGATGTTGAAAGAGATTAACCACTGTGGTTTGCCACCAGATTTTTTTTTTATATTTGTCTTCACGGATTGACCGCAGTATATATATCTCTCACTTAGCTATTTATGTATATATATCTGTCACTTAGCTATTTATGTATATATATCTGTCACTTAGCTATTTATATATATACATCTGTCACTTAGCTATTTATGTATATACATCTCTCACTTAGCTATTTATGTATATACATCTCTCACTTAGCTATTTATGTATATACATCTCTCACTTAGCTATTTATGTATATACATCTCTCACTTAGCTATTTATGTATATACATCTCTCACTTCGCTATTTATGTATATACATCTCTTACTTAGCTATTTATGTATATACATAACTCACTTAGCTATTTATGTATATACATCTCTCACTTAGCTATTTATGTATATACATCTCTCACTTAGCTATTTATGTATATACATCTCTCACTTAGCTATTTATGTATATACATCTCTCACTTAGCTATTTATGTACATACATCTCTTACTTAGCTATTTATGTATATACATCTCTCACTTAGCTATTTATGTATATACATACTTGCAATGTTCTTAGGTAAGTTGAAGCTTAGGGTCTCAAAATCTGAGACTTGACGAATACATAATAACTATATATTAGGTATATTTTCTCTTTAATCACAACAAGATTTAGTAATATGTTTTGCAGGGGAGGAATTTTGGAATTGTGGAATTTTTACACCCGTCATCCTGTCAGGTTTACATAATTTTGTTTGAAGCATTCTTCAGTCTTCATTGAATCATGAAGCTAGTTCATTAGATGAGGCCTAGTAAGTGGAATAGCCCAGGGCCTCATTTTTTCTAAAGCCGGAAATGCGTCCATATCCTGTAATCCGAGAACCGGCAATAACCATATCCAAATATTCATACTTGGACTATGATTATATTGAGGTGCCGATTTGGTTAATATTTGGCTGTGTAACTTTGATTAAGTTTCTCGCTGTGTGCTAAACTAGTGAATGTAAGTCTAGCTATGCATAGCAGAAATACAATAAGCATTTTGGTAATAATTGAAATGTCTAGTTTGTAAATACACTAGACACACTAATCCTAACCCATACCCTAACCTTAACCCTAACCTAACCCTAAACCTGAACCCTAACCCTAAACCTGAACCCTAAACCTAAACCCTAACCCTAACCTCTAACCAAAAAACCCTACACCCTAACCCTAAACCTAAACCCTAACCCTAAACCTCGACCTTAAACCCTAACCCTAACCCATACCCATACCCATACCCATACCCTAACCCTAACTCATTGGATCACTACCACTATTCTACTTTGATTTCATCCAAAAAATCATAAACTGTGACGTATCTGTTAAGACATTCTTCTTGCATAAATAAATACTTAAGAGACTTATCATTTTGCCATCTAATTTACATCAGTGTTTGTGGTGTATACAGACACTATGTAAATTAGATGGGATCGCTGAATAAATAATCATTCTTTCTCTAAATGCTCACAGATATGTTAACGAATGATTGAATCAACATAGTGAAGGGGGGGGGGGCATGAGCAATACATAAATAGCTAAGTGAGAGATGGGCGACTTATTCACTTAATTACAAATTACGTCTTATTAGAACAATTAAAGCAGAATTGTTTCCAACATAACTCATTCCCAGAACTAAAGACTATTTTGGGATATATTTTGTATGATAAAAATATATAAGGAAAAAAGCCTTAGGGAAATAAACGTTGATTAACTTAGCTTTACTAATAAGTAACAATTGATCCTGTTGTTATGTAGCCCTAGATGGGAGTGTAAAATGGAGGACACTAAATACAATATTATTTTTATAGAGTTTTAATCTCCTACACTAAAGAGCGGATCATTATGAATTTTCAAATATATATTTTTAAAAATACAGTACCATGGGCATAGTATTTTTTTGTAAATGTTAACATTTAGTGGGTGCATATATATATATATTCAATCTTATTTCTTTGGACGTTTTCTGCATGTTTCCCCAAAATTTATCTATCATACCTGTATTTACATATTTTCAAATTATGACTTTTTATATTTCTTTAACCAACTTATCTATTTGTACTCCTCTGATGATAAGAATCCATTCTTTGAAAAGCTATGGCTTAAGGAAGGAACAATAAATATTCTTTAATTGAATATATCTTGTTTTGAACAACTGAAGACGTAATAGATTTTGTATTTTCACAACTTTTTTTCCTCTTTTTTCATTGCTCTCTCTCTCTCTCTTATATATATATATATATATATATATATATATATATATAAAAGTTTTTTATGAACCAATCATAATGAATTTTTGAATATATATTTTCAGCAACCCGGTAAGTAACATGGGAACGTCATTTTTTTTTTATTTAATAGAGAAAAGAATTGCTCTACATCAAATTTTGAGTATATTAAGTAATAGATTTTTAAAAGGATCAGTGTTCACACATGAGCGTCAATAGTATGTATGTGCTTTGTAAAATCCTAAACTATTGAACTTATAATTATGAATTATGTATTCTAGGCAACAGGGTATGTAATGTGGACACATAATTATTTTTTCTTTTAAACTTTTCCCTTTAGGGGGAGGCTACCAAAACCATACCATATCTCCAAAGAAAGAAAAAAACAGTTACTAGTCATATATATATATACTCCCATACCCCTTCTTAAATTCCCTCATTTTCTCAAAACGCTCTCTAAGACCATAACTTTCACCCATCCACCAAAATCACAGCCCCCCTCCCTCTCTACCCATCCTCCTTTCCCTGCATACACCCCCCATACACAAATATTCCAACTTACTTTTCCCCTTCAATCTTGACCGCAGCCATCTGGTCAAACACCTCCCTCCCCCCTCTTCCTCCACTCCCTCTCTGCCATCCATTTTACCCCTGCACATCCCCCACCTCTTTCTCTTACCACCAGCCACAGTAGTCCTTGCTCACCCCATCCTTCCATTTTTTTTCCCCCACTCATTTTGTTCAACATTCATTTCTATTTCTCCAACAAGTACGGACGTCCACCCAGTAGTGGCCATTTTTTCCTCCCAATATGTCTACCCTACATGTATCTGTACTTGCATGACATTTTTTCTCTATTTTATCATACTGATGAAGTCTTATAAATAAAGACGAAACGTTGATGTACACATAAAAAACATCCATTTTTTGGTTTTCCTTTTTCATTTTCCCATCACGTCGGATTACCTTCATCCTTCTCTTCCCATATATATATATATATATATATATATATATATATATATATATGTATATACAAGAAGAATACCTGGACAGGTAAAATTAAATTCCCCAAACAGAACAGTTTTGCACCACTTAAATGTCACCTTACGAAGATTAAAATCAAGATATAATTGATTAAATTCAATGCAAATCTGTTATATTTGAATTTTCAAATGGAAGGTTGTGCCCATATTCTGCCATCCAAAAACCTTTTAAAATACTCCAAAGAAACTTAGATTTACTAACTGATAACTAATACCTATTGTTAAAATTTTACGCAAATCGGAGGAGTTTTCTCAACGGGCTTCTACATCATTTGTATCCCCTTTATATAAAACTAAGTTAAATTAAATATAGCCCATATTTGGACCTCTTAGGCCTAGCAGCTGTCTTCCAAGTAAATCCTGTACATACAAACATATACACATACCTAACTTTATAAATATATATATGTGTGTGTGTGTGTGTGTGTGTGTGTGTGTGTGTGTGTGTGTGTGTTTATGATATGAATGTTGTCCAACTCAGAGATCTTCTCTATTTTCCTTAGGACATTCCTAAGGAAACATTTCTACCAAAGAATATAAATTTTTAAAATGCAATGTAGAAAGATTCCAATCTATCTCCATAATAAGTATAAAATAACTTCTTTTTATTTCTTTTACATTGAAACAGGTGAGAGACGCGGTATTGGAGGAATATTCTTTGATGATTTAGATGGACGAGATAAAGATGAGCTCTTCAAATTTGTTGAGGTAATACGTTCTTCGATTGGTGGCAATGCACACTTTTCAATACGGCGGCCATTTATTTTCGTAAATGGTTCACAAAAACGTTATTTTTTCCCCCGACCCATTTTCTTATTATTTCTCATGTTGTTGAATCAAATCATTCTTTATTTAAAGCAAATAAATGACATTCTAAGAAGTTAATTCCTTTTTATCTTGTTTTTTTTTTTTTTTTTTTGTTTTAGAGTTGTGCAGATGCTGTGATACCATCGTATGTGCCGATTGTGAAAAAGCACAAGAAGAAAGATTATTCTTATATGGAAAGGTAAGAAGATGTAACTACTTTTAAAAGAAAGTGTTTCGTAATACACAATTTTCCTTGGTTTTGCGTAATATTCTATCTATTCTTTGGACCCAAGCTAAGTTTGACCCCGTCATTAGAGTTAGGGTCAGGGTCAAAGTTAGCATGGGTCCTAATGTAACAAAGTACCTTTTAGTTATGTTTACTCAAAATTGTTGTATTTCAGTTAATCTGTGGTTGGTTGGTGTCATTATGTTATGTGGGTTGGTTTCCACACTCAAGGATTTTTCTTAATATTTCAACTATTTTTATCAGTACCATGCTTTGTATGGTGTCAATCTAACCTTTGATTCTAATTTCTCCTAGTATTTTTCCATTTTTTCTTCAGAACTGTTCCTTGTGCTCTTATTATTATTGGCACTACTATGGTTTTCTTCATGTTTCATATCCTTCCGGTTCTCTGACAAGACCCTTGTATTTCTTTAGTCTTTCTGCCTCCTTGAACTTTCACACTGTGAACTGTTGGGACGGTGCGATTTACTATGTGGCATGTTGTTTCCTTATTGTTGACTATTATCATGTTTGGTCGGAGTGTGGGAAAGGGAGGAAGAAAAAGATGGTTTTTCCAGCTCTCCGGAAGCCTCTTTTGTCTTAGTTTATGTTCCGGTTGTTGGTCAGTCATCTTTGATTGATTCTCACATGGTTCACATCGTGTTGCAACAAAATAATGATAATTTTATTAAGAAAAAAAATATGATATAGAGTCGCTTTTAACAGTAACAACATATTTAAAAAAAAACAAAGAAGGTTACTGCATATGTCATCTGTCCCAAACTTAAATTCTGTCTTAAATTCTTCCAAGCTCCAGCCCCTATCGCATCGCTAAAGTGTTACATCCCTGTGCTTGTTTTACGATGACTTCAATGATGAATTTAAAGCACTTGTACCCCCTCAACGTAAATGCCCCCAACCCACCCGACTAGCAGCAAAATCGCACCCTTTCACTGTAGAGGTCCCTAGATTCCAGAAGATTTTCTATTCTAATAACTTCTTTCCTCGGCCTACTTGCCTTTGGAATTCACTCCCTGCTCCCTGTTTTCCCGACTGTTTTGAATAATTTCTGGAGAAGCAAATATCATCTTTAAATCACTTGATTTAAAGACGATATTTGCTTCTACAGAAATTATTCAAATATGAGTAACTTTACAGCAACTGGGACATGCAACGTTTCCAGTACTTTTATACAGGGTACGGTTTTCCAGTATGGACGAAATGATCAAAGATTTTATCGTCTGTTTTCAGACTTGTTTGGTAGCTACCAAACCATATCACACTGAACCATTAAAACCCAGTCAACTTCCTGAACAGCCATAGCAGAGTTTAGCAATAGATTTTAAGGCTCCAGTTGGCGAAAAGCTCTACTTTCTACTGATTGATGGGTATAGGCGATTTCTTGAGGTAGAAATTGTTATCTCTACATTGACTGATTCGCTGATTTACAAGATTCATAGAATACTGTATATGTATGGTATACTAAAAGTCATACGAAGCAATAATGGATCCTCCATTTCCAAAGCATAGATTTTGAAACCTTGCAAAGCGACAATGTTTCAGACATAGACGTGTCAAGCGTAAACACTCAGAAAGTGACCTGTGGAAAAGGTCATATGTATGTTGATCAAAATAGCTCATATGACATATGTAGATAAACAGGACTCAAGACTGTTTTTGCCAAACTACCATACAACCCCTTACTGTACAACTTGGGTCGGTCCAGTAGAAGTGATTTTCTGATGAACGATCATAATAAACTACCCTAGGCAAGAAGCTACAACAGCTCTTTCGATATGATCATGCTACAAGAACAACAAAATAAACAAGTATTTGATCGACGGAAACATGCCAGAGAACATACGATCAGCATAGATGAGCAAGTAATGATTCGATGGAACAAATTGACTACAAAACTTCACTTTGATCCTTTAACCTTGATCGGGTTTGAGATCAAGAGATCAAGAGATCAAGAGGTCAATGATCAATGATCAAATGTGGTGAACAGAAAACTGTACATGATGGAAGCTTATTCCTGTCAGACCTTACAGAGTTGGGTTCAAGATAAAAACGACCGAAAAACCCATCGAAGACAGAGAAGACTTCCTAGACAACGCTGTGCAGACCCTGTTTAATGGTGATGCAGTACTTGCACATGATTCAGATAATTCAAACTAGCCATAACACTCATGAGACTGGTATGATATGGGGGGGACATTTTGGTGATCATTCCATCAGTAAGAGGTGTGATCCTGAATGGGCTTCACATTCATTTGACCATGACCCCCCCCCCCTCCTGATTTTTATTTGTGGGATTTTCTTAAAGATAATGTCTATCAAAACAATCCCCTCTAAACTATTTTTTTAATGGAAATTGCTCCAGACAAGGCATGAAGCCACTTGATGTAAGAAGCTAAAAAAAAAAAAATACTATTTCAAGGTCAAAAATATCCAACTATAAGTGCTAGATGGATAGATTCCGACCCAGAAAACAGCAATTCTTCCCTCTTTGTCAGAAACATCACACATGGAATGTGAGGACTAAAGGACGAAATAAAAGAAAGCGAGAGTTACGAGGTTGCCAAAAGTAAACCCAACCCAGTAAATTCCTGAACTGGGGAGGGCAATCACAAACAAAATCATAGCAGTGCCAAAAGTTACTGACATTTTTTCATGTCGTATTCATGTGTGATCATTATTGAATGGTGATAAAGCAAAGACTGTTGGACATTCAGCACTGAAACTTGGTGAACAAGTCAGGCATAAACTGAAGTTTATTTGTACCAAATATCATTGGATCGCAGAAAAGAGTATGACTTTTACTAATGATTCCATGGATGGCATTTTAGGGGATTCATCGTGTATAAAAATTATAATGAATGCAATTTAGTAAAATAAAAAACAAATAAACAAGAAACAATATTCTATGAAGAATTCAGTTAAATTCTTTAACGAAGTGTTCGATCCATGTCTGCTGAATGCTAACATGGATGAACAGAGGCAGCATAACAATTCCTCTTGGTAGCCATGCTAACATTGACATCATTTGACTTATTCATTCATTAAAAATATTTTCAAATTCTGTTCATTCACAAAATTTGGTTACTACTTCTTCTTACCATGACATCATTAGGGACAAACAAAGAAATATGTTCACGAATATATACTAAATTATTTGAATCACATATCAGATTAAGTCTACAATTTTACAAAACTTTGTAAAAAATTATTTATTTATGGGCATCTCTGTAAAAAAACGTGCATGAGGCAAAGAAATTAATTCCCAAATCCCATTTCAACATTAATAATAATAAAAAAATATTAAAAAGCAAAATAAAAAATAATTTAAAAAAATGTTTTGTTTTTTTTAATCCTACTTTTTTTTCTCTTTATCACCTCTGTAATAACTTCCGGTAATTTATTTAAAATATCTAATCTGAAAGCTCTCAATACTGTTCATGTAATCCATTATGTAATAAATTACATGATGACAAAATCGATCAATACTATTTAAAAATCTATTTCCACTTAGATTCTCGAATGCTCCGCTGTTCTAGTAATTAATTAATCTCTCAGTAAAGTAATAACAATGTTTATTTGGGTGAGTGATCAAATTGTTTCTTCTTGTCCAACACATGCCAGCATGTGAAGCAGATGTAAAACCGAATATGATGATGATGATGATGATGATTTTGATGCTGATGATGATTTTGATGCTGATGATGCTGTAGATGATTTTGATGCTGATGATGATTTTGATGCTGCTGCTGCTGCTGATGCTGATGATGATGCTGATGATGATGATGCTGATGATGATGATTTTGATGATTTTGATGATGATGATTTTGATGATTTTGATGATGATGATGCTGATTTTGATGATGATGCTGATGATTATTGTGATGATGCTGATTTTGATGATGATGCTGATGATGATTTTGATGATGATTTTGATGTTGATGATTATTGTGATGATGCTGATGATTATTGTGATGATGCTGATTTTGATGATGATGAGGATGATTTTGAAATATTTTAGGATTGGGTTTCTTCATAAATTTGTAAACATTGCCAAGTTTTGCTATCAAAGTGCAAAAGCAAAAAAGAAATTACTTATGCACTGAATAACATCGAACGGTACTCTTATAGCTGATGCATCATGTTTCCGTGACTTTGCGTCGTCAACGTTCGGGCAGGTCTCGCAATCGCCCACGCGTCGACGAAACTCTTAACACAACAGCCGATAACTTTTGGAAGAAATTAATCGCGTTCAATAAAAAAAAAATGAATTTCTATAATCTCTGCCACCTCGTTGAATCTCCCCAAAAACTAATTGAGTTTTTTGAAAGAAAATGTAAAAAAAAAATATTGAAAAAACAAGTTAAAAAAACAAAAAAACATTTGCTTAACAAATCAAACAAAAGCATCTTTTGAACTTTCATCTATAAGAATACCCATTGAACATATAAAAAACAGGAATTTTAATCAGCGTTGATTCTCCCCCCCCCTCTCTCGCCCAATCTATGAGACTTGCTCTTTGTATAAATAAACCAATGTGTTAATTCTTTTAAATCGCATAGAATCAAAGTTCATAATTTTCCTGACATTTTAAGCAGCAAGGGCAACAAAAAATAAGACTAAGGAAGCCTCCAGAGCGCTTCTGAAATCAATCATTCCGGTAACCTCTGTATGTAGGAAAATATATGTGCTCCTGAATGGGATCATACCGTGAATGTTTATTTCATATGTCAGACAGACTACAAATGAATTGTCTGCTTACTGATAAATGGGTAGGGCTTTACAGAGCCCTCTAAAAAGGAGTGCGCTCCAGGAGCATGCTCCTTTTTGCTGGAGCGAAGGAGATGAGGACTCATTTTATATTGAGCGGGAGTGGAGCGTGAGCAACTCTATTTGGGACTAAAAAGCGTGGTTTTATCGCTCCGCGCTCCAAAATTATTTGATTTTTTTTTTTAACATTAGTTTTCTATTCAGCAATAAAAAGGAAAAGAAAAGAAGTCCCAGCTAAACTCTTTGAGTTATTTTTTTAAATGATATCGCTGGTAAATTTTTTAAAATGATATCTCTAATAAATGTATATGAGATAGGGAGATAGAGAGGAAGGGGGAGAGAGTTACACATGAAAACAGAACATTTGAACTTCTCAGTTTTTTTATAGACGCAAGTAAATTTTTACATCTACATGTTACATTTTTGATGGGACAGTTTTCTTAAGGCAGGAGACAATTTGGCAATAAATGTCTTCAAATGCGCCAGTGAGTCTATAGATGTCTTTGAAGTTATTTTCTTAAAGATTTGAACTTTTTTTTGTAGTTATGACAAGTGTGTTTATTGCTGATTGAATAAATAAGCCAATTTTTCTTTTAATTCGTGTTTTTAAATAAAGAATTTTAGCTTCAATTGTACTATAGGGGCCGTTGGATTTTCTTGCCCATTTCGCTCGGTATTCACCCAAATGTTCCATAAAATCGATTTTTGGAGTGAAATGGTACATTTTGTCCTGACAAAAAATTCCAATTTATTTTTTAGCATATATCAAATTGAACTTTTATGCCACATTTTTACCCGTCGTCTTTTTGGCAACCTTTTGTTATGTTTGCTTTTAAATTCGTTAAATTCCATTAAAACTTGCTTTTGTAAATAAAATGTTCAAAGTTTTTTTTTGTGTGTAATAAAATGTTGAAGCAGTAAAAAATATTTTTAGTCCAAGGAAAAAAATATCTTTAGTCCAAGGAAAAAAACAATAAAAACCAACATGGCCGCCAGCGATTAAAGTTAGATTCTCAACACTTTAAAAAGTAAATGAGAATTTTATTTCAGGACCACAAATACAATTAAGATCAGCAATTAGTTTCATCCAAAATTTGGATGAATACCAAGTGAAATGAGTGAAAAAAACAGCGGTCCCTATTCTACAATTAAACCGGTGTTTAAACTTAATTAAATTAAAGAAAATGTCTTAAATTTTAATTTAAAAAAGCAAATAATTAGACTTTCTGACTAATTTGTTGTTTTTAAGAACCGAAAGTAGATTAGATTTGTTTCTTTATCTTAAAAGATCTATTATCGAATATTAAAATTGTAAACAGTTTTTTTTTTGTTAGAGATTTCAAATATAGACGTTTTCACCTATTTTATTAAAATTTTTAATTTTAATAAATGTTTTTGCCCGACCTAGGACAACTTGCTCCAGTTAATTTTTGGGGAGAGGAAAATTTGACCTGATAATTTTTCAACTCCTAAGGTCTAGGCCAGATATTTTGTATGAAATTTTAAGACATTAAATGGATCTATGAATTGTTTATTGACAATTTATTGATATTTTTTGGCCAACTTATGAAAAATATTTTTTTTATTCAATCTTTAAAAAATAAAGTTCATTGTTTTTTTTTACCCAAATTGTACTATTGAAAAAAATTGGATAAATCGATTTGTTTGAAAGTACTTGCGTGTTTCTCTGTGGTAAATAATAAGATATATTATACAATAAAGTTACGTAAAACTAACAAATATTAAATAATAAATATTAAACAATAACATGATAATTGATGTTGCCCTGGCTGTCTCTCCTCTCCCAGAGAAATGTTTTCTTTAAAAAGAAAATAATCACTAATAATGTTTAAAAGTAAAACTTTATTTACTTAAAACAAATCTAAATTCCCTTCCAAAATAAATAGAAAAGAATATCGGGTCAAATTTTTCCTTCCCTGAAAAAATAGGTTCTTAATGTAATGAAAATTAAACTTTTTAAAAAATAATTTGGGGATTTACACACATATATATATATATATATATATATATATATATATATATTTACACACACACACACACACACACACATATATACATAAATGAGTTGCCTATTCTTTTTTGGCTATTTTTGTATTCTTATTTAGCTATTTGGCTATTTTAATTAAGCTATCTGCTTATTCTGATTTGGCTATCTGTGTATTCCGATTTGGCTATTCTGATTTGGCCTATTCTGATATATATATCTACATATTTGCCTATTCTGATTTGGCAATTTGCCTATAATGATCTTGCTTCTCATTCGGCAATATTTAAACCCCACTTTCCCGACCCGACCTTGGGTCACATCTTACTTGTGGGAGTAAGATAAAAACTGGCCTTGTGCCTAATTCCTGGGGAGGAGTA
This sequence comes from Sepiola atlantica, assembly GCA_963556195.1. Lineage (NCBI taxonomy): Eukaryota > Metazoa > Mollusca > Cephalopoda > Sepiida > Sepiolidae > Sepiola > Sepiola atlantica. The sequence goes on from OY744529.1 coordinate 108,068,649, forward strand.
AATCAATATGGGCATCTGGCTACATGCCTATTCTGATTTTGCTATTTGCCTATTCTCATTTGGATATTTGTCTATAGTCATCTGGCTATTTGCCTATTCTGATTTGGCTATTTGCCTATTCTTATTTGGCTATTTGCCTATTCTTATTTAGCTATTTGCCTATTCTGATTTAGGTATTTGCCGATGGTCATCTTTTTTTACCGATTTGCCAATTCTGATTTGGCCATCTGGCTATATATATATATACACACATATGTACATAAATGAGTTACCTATTCTTATTTGGCTATTTGCCTATTCTCATCTGGTTTAGCTAGTAACCTATTCTGATTTGGCTATTTGCCTATTCTGATTTTGCTTATGCTCACCTGTCGTTTTGCATATGCTTATCTGGCATATTCTGATTTAGCTATTTGCCTATTCTTATTTAGCTATTTGCATATTATTTGGCTATTTGCCTATTCTGATTTAGGTATTTGCCTATGGTTATCTTTTTTACCGATTTGCCTATTCTAGTTTGGCTATTTGCCAATTCTGATTTGGCCATATGGCTATATATATATATACACACATATATACATAAATGAGTTACCTATTCTTATTTGGCTATTTGCCTATAGTCATCGTGCTATTTGCCTATTCTGATCTTGTTTAGCTATTTGCCTATTCTGATTTGGCTATTTGCCTATTCTGATTTTGCTTATGGTCACCTGGTGGTGTGCCTATGGTTATCTGGCATATTCTGATTTATCTATTTGCCTATTATTTGGCTATTTGCCTATTCTGATTTAGGTATTTTCCTATGGTCATCTTTTTTACCTAATTTGGCTATTTGGCAATTCTTATTTGGTCATCTGGCTATATATATATATATATATATACACGCACATATATACATAAATTAGTTACCTATTCTTATTTGCCTATAGTCATCTTGCTATTTGCCTATTCTCATCTAGTTTAGCTCTTCACCTATTCTGATTTGGCTATTTGCCTATTCTTATTTGGCTATTTGTCTATTCTTATTTGGCTATTTGCCTATGGTCATCGGGTTAAGCTATTTGCCTATTCTGATTTGGCTATTTTTCTATTCATTTGGCTATTTGCCTATTCTGATTTTGCTCATAGACACATATATGTATCTGGCTATTTGCATATTCTTATTATGCTAGTTGCCTATTCTTATATATATATAAACCATAAATAACCATATAATAAATATAATATATATAATAAACAGCCAAATCAGATTAGGCAGATAGCAAAAGTCAGAATAGCAAAATAACCATATGCAATATGCATATACATATATATATTGCATATGGTTTTTTGCTATTCTGATTTAGCTATCTGCCTTATCTGATTTGGCTATCTGTTTATTCTGATTTGGCTATTTGCCTATTCTTATTTGGCAATTTTGCAATTTGCCTATTCTTATTCTTACTCTTATTTATCTATTTGATTATTCTGAGTTTGCTAGTTGCCTATTCTGATTTAGCTATTTGCCTATTCTTATTTAGCTAGTTGTCTATGTTGATTTATCTATTTGCCTATGGTTATCTGGCTATTCTGGTTTAGCTATTTGCATATGCTGATTTGGCCATTCGCCTATTCTTATTTGGCTATTCTGATATATGATGTATATACATATATGTACATGTATTTGCCTATTCTGATTTGGTCATCTGGCTATTTCTTATTCCTATTTGACTTATGGTTATATGGATATTTGCATATTCTTATTTAGCTATTTGCCTATTCTGATTTAGCTATTTGCCTTTTCATTCTTATTTAGCTATTTGTCAATTCTGATTTGGCTATTATTATTTAGTCTATATATATATATGTATATATGTATTTTGCTATTCTGATTTAGATAGTATCCTATTCTGATTTGTCTAGTTGCCTATGGTCATCTGGCTATTTTCCTATTCTGATTTAGCTTTTTGCCTATGGTCATCTATTTGATTTTTCTTATTTAGCTATTTGCCTATTCTGATTTGGCTATTTGACTATTCTTATTAAGCTATTTGACTATTTTTCTTTTTCTTATGGCCATTTGGCTTTTGGTCTATGGCTATTTGCCTATTCTTATTTTGAAAGTTGCCTATTCTTATTTAGCTAGTAGCATATTCTTATTCGGCAAGTTGCTTATGGGCATCATGCTATTTGCCTATTCTGATTTAGCTATTTGCCTATTCTGATTTGGCTATTTGCATATTCTTATTTAGCTATTTGATTATTCTGAGTTGGCTAGTTGCCTATTCTGATTTAGCTATTTGCTTATTCTGATTTAGCTATATTACCATGGTCATCTTGCTATTTGCTATTTGATTTAGCTGTTTTCCTATTCTGATTTGGCTATTTGCCTATTCTGATTTGGCTTATGGTAATTTGGCTTTTTGCCTATTCTGAGTTTGCTATTTGCCTGTGTTGATTTAGCTATTTGCTTATTCTGATTTGGCTATTTGCTTATTCTGATTTGGCTATTTGTCTAGTCAGATTACGCCATTCTGATTTGGTTATTTGGCTATTCTGTTTGAAAGTACTTTAGCATTTCTCTGTGGTAAATAATAATATACATATATAGTTACGTTCGTAAAACAAACAAATATTAAATAATAACACGGCGATTAATGTTGCCCTGGCTGTCTCTTCTCTCTCAGAGAAATGTTTTCTTTAAAACAAAAATAATCACTAATAATGTTTAAAAGTAAAACTTTATTTACTTAAAACAAATCTAAAAAGATATCGGGTCAAATTTGCCTCCGCTAAAAAAATAGGTTGTTAATGTAATGAAAATTAAAATTGTTTTAAAATACTTCAGGGATTTTTCTATTTCTATTTTACACCTCAGGAAACGAAAATTTACGTATAATCCTATGCTTCGTCCGATAGGTTCTCCTATAACCCTTAGCACATCTCAAAATGTTAGCGAGATTTTGTCAAATATTATCTTACGGTCTTACACTAAAAGTGAAATCCCGACCCATATTGACGAGATCCTTTAACACCCACCCCTATCGTTCGACCACTCATTGGCAGAATAGAACGTTTATGAAAGAAGATACATTTTCATTATGGAGCGCTGAAAAAGAGCCGCTCCTTCTTTATAGGAGTTTGAGCAGGAGCGGCTCCTTTTTAAAATGGGGAGTGTGAGAGGAGTATGCTCCAATTTTGGGCGTTGGAGCACGTAAAGCCCTCCAAAATGGAGAGGAGGGGGTCCTCTCCATTTTCAATCAGAGGTAGGTTTGAGGGTAAGTAGCACCAGCTCTGGACACAATTGTCCTTCTCCTTCCCTATTTCGACATTTTCTTGTTCAGAAATGAATGAATAATGCAAGGGAGAGAACTCAGTTATTTTCTTTTTAGCCAAGATTTCTCCTAACGACTCGATTAGAATGTATCTCATTCAACGATTTAGTTTTTATCCAATAATGCCTCTTTGTATTTTTAATGAAAAAAAAAAAAAAAAAAAGTCCAAATTTTGGGTTTCCAAACTCCAATAGTCATAAACTCTGAGAATCTAGCATTTCGGTAACAAACAAGTTTAGATACTAAACATAACATTTCAGTTTTATTTGGACAATTCGGACTACCATTCTCACCTTGGTTGTTATTTTCACAACGTTTCGGCCGATGTAACCTCTGACATTATCCATATACCTGTAACATAACAATTAGAAGCATTGATTAACAATCAGTTCTACATGACAGTCTTCTTGAGGTTGAAGGTTCAATTCTTACTAAATGCGATAATAACTAAGAATAACGTAATAATTAACACTTCTACCCGACGATCATGGCTGATGGGACAAGAACAATCTACTCCATGGTTTAAATAAAATGTTCATCTCGAAATTCTGTATCGGTTCCCAAGTTTGAAAAGATGCACCTGAAGAGAGGTTACATCGGCCAAAACGTTATGAAAAGAACAACGAGGTTTAGAATAGTAATAATCCAAATTATCAATCCTCATCTCAAAAATCCAGAAACATAGTTAATTTTCAAATCTTTAAAATTAATATTGATTAATATAAACAATAATAAACAAAGAAATTCTATAGAATCTAACATTAGTTTCACTTATCACACAATTAAACAGAAGTTGGGTTATTTTATGTTATATCCTTTTTTTAATAAGATGTGTCTTAAACAATTACAACATCCCATTTAAAAATTAATATTTTATTTCTCTTTTCGTCATCAACATTCAAAGAATTCTGATGTCATTAAAGCATTTTTGCATTTGATCGTAAAGTCATTAAAACATTTTTGCATTTGATCCCAAGAACGTAAAGTCATTAAAACATTTTTGCATATGATCCCAAGAACGTAAAGTCATTAAAACATTTTTGCATATGATCCCAAGAACGTAAAGTCATTAAAACATTTTTGCATTTGATCCTACGAACGTAAAGTCATTAAAACATTTTTGCATTTGATCCCAAGAACGTAAAGTCCTTAAAACATTTTGCATTTGATCCTTAGAACGTAAAGTCATTAAAACATTTTTGCATATGATCCCAAGAACGTAAAGTCATTAAAACATTTTTGCATATGATCCCAAGAACGTAAAGTCATTATAACATTTTTGCATTTGATCCTAAGAACGTAAAGTCATTAAAACATTTTTGCATATGATCCCAAGAACGTAAAGTCCTTAAAACATTTTGCATTTGATCCTTAGAACGTAAAGTCATTATAACATTTTTGCATTTGATCCCAAGAACGTAAAGTCATTAAAACATTCTTGCATTTGATCCCAAGAACGAAAAGTCATTATAACATTTTTGCATTTGATCCCAAGAACGAAAAGTCATTATAACATTTTTGCATATGATCCCAAGAACGTAAAGTCATTAAAACATTTTTGCATATGATCCCAAGAACGTAAAGTCACAGGAACAAGATAATGTGAAGGTTTTCGGGGTTGTTTTCAAAAGATGATTTCCAAAATCACCTTTAGATTTTCACTTTTTCATAAGCGTGTCTCAATGCGCATGCATACTGTACTTTGAGAAAGGTCGCATTAACTGATTGGTCACATTGAAAAAAATTAAATTAGAGTACTTGGGTTAGTAGATGTAGAACAGTTGGGGTAGCAGGGTCAGTTGGCAGGGTTGGACCAAAGAAAACATGGAAGCAAGTGATGAGGATGAATTTAAAAGAAAGAGAGATAACTATAGACGGCCCAGAGATAGGTTAGTTTTGAAGTCAATTTCTAAAAGCCGTCCAACACATGCCAACATGTAAAATGGATGTTAAATGAAATGTGATGATGATGATGATGTTAGCTGTATGAGTCATTAAAGAAAATATAATTGTTGAAATATTTCGTTTTTTTAATAATATAAACTATTGGATATTAATTCAATCTTATTTAATACAATCTATGTTCTGTTTCTCCTTTTCTTTCTTTTTGTTACCCCTGCAGACAATGGCAATTATTGAGAAGAGGACGTTATGTGGAATTCAATTTGATCTATGACCGTGGCACCAAATTTGGCCTGAACACACCAAATGCACGATACGAAAGCATACTTATGTCACTACCTCTTTATGCGGTGAGTATCAACCGATTTCATTGTGAGTATCATTGTCATGCCACAAGTACTCCTGATAATTGTTGGCATCCATCTGTCTCAGGAGACAATGGAACTCTCAGATTTGTCCATTGTTGAATTGCAGCACCTACTGCTGTGACTGTGCAAGCCTATCCTGGATCGACAGGCTCTGTTGCAGTTGCCACATGTAGGTGGTGTTTGGTTGCGAGAGCTCTGTTGCAGCCCTCTGCCGTCTGTGCTCTCTCCTTTCCCTCCACTGCTGGTCTCTCCTCTCATGCCTTTACAGCACTTCTTCAGCAGCTACGATCTTCAGCGACAGACTCCCAGCCTGTTGGGTCGATGCCACCTGCCCTCATGTCTCGCTTGCAGAAATCTTTGTAGCATAAGACAAGTTCTGCTGGTCTGGAGTTATAAAGAATATTCTTTGGGATCCCATCGTCCATTCGCCTGGCATGGCCAAGCTACTGGAGTCATTGTTGGGTGAGCAGAGCAAACATACTCGGGATGTCCGCTTGATCAAGTAGGGTCTTGTTTGAGATGTGGCCCTGCCAGGTGATTCCTAGGATTCTCTTGAGGTTGCGCAGGTGGAAAATGTTGAGTAGAGGGCCCAAGATTCACTGCCGAGCACGCAGGCCCAATACACCTTCATCTTAGTATTGGTGGTCAGCATCTATTCTGATAGTATTATTATTATTATTATTATAGAGATCGTACATCTGTCTGTAACCAAATCTATGTTTCATTTTTCAGATTATTACATTGTGGCGGTGCTCCTTTAGACGGGGCCACATATGCACGTAATTTACTCGCCGTTCTTACCAATGAGCAATCATCGTTTAGACGATAATCGCTGTCGCCTTCTCTTCTAGAACCGGCTAGCTGGGAGGGACCTTCTGCGTTGCAAAAGAACCTTATTTGTAATAAGGAAAGAAACCATTATTCCGTTTTCTTATAAAAATAGATTTATTTTCTTGAAGACATTTTTAAACCAAAGTGGAATGCGTCAAAACGTGCGTACACCTTCTTCAAAGTTTCCAGCCCGACTCTTTCATTAAAATCTCTTTACCAGCTAAAGAGAGAGAAAGAGAGAGAGAGGGGGGAGTGAGAGATAAGAAGAGAGAGAGACAGAGTGAGAGAGAAAGAGAGAAAGAATGAATACTGGTGTCATCAGTGTACGCCTTGTCAAATGTTTATATTTGAGTTTCATAACCGATTTTCTCGAATGACAACAGTTTGATCTGTGACCCCCATCAACTAAAACCTGTCACCGAATTGGTTTGACATTTATATTTCCTTGTCAGCTCTGGTGTCACGATAACACAGAGTATAGAATCTCTCTTGTTGAACTTTCTTGCTTTCCCGAAATTTCAGCGCAAGTTTGGCACAAGGGCCACGACTGCAGTGGGAGGCCCTCAGCTCCTCAAAATCTCACGCATTGTGCCATAACATCATATATTCAAAGATTTTAATTCTAAAAGACTGAGAATTATTATTTAATATTTATATCAATTCTGACTATCTACATATTTAATTAGATTTAATTAGATTTAATTAGATCAGTTTTTAAGCATTCTGTCGTTAATATGTATTATTAAGATGCAACGTTTATCATGTGTTAAAAAATAAACCAAAGATTCTCACAGTGCAGGCATAAACATGTACGACACATACATACACTGTCTCCTTTATTTAAGAAGAAAAACAAATTTACATTTCAATATTTAAATAGTTACATGTCTTGCATGACAGCTGGACAATAACACCATGTACTAAACATACAAAGTTATTTTGTTCGGATTTTCAAAGTCAGACTCAAATAGCATTTAAGCTAAAAATCAAACTCTGCTTTGGACGAGCCAATTTTCATTTGTTATTGTTCTACTGTGTTATTGGCAATATAATAAGATACTTTGCTACAATTTATTTGTGGAATTACTTAGTCCGGCTCAGATAACTTCTTATAAGAAACATTTTTAAATAATCACCTAAAAATAAAAATCAGAAAGGGGGATAACTCATATTAAAATGAAAAATATAATAGGAGTTGTCTCCCTTAAGTTTAAAAATGAGAAAACAAATAAAAATTAAACATTGAAAACTGAAATGATTTCACTGTATCCTGGGCAATGCCGGATCGGTACAGGTAGTATCTTATCAACTATCTGAAATACGTGTCTCTGAAAAGGAATCATGAAAATGGGGCATACTTGAAACCTTTAATGGAAGCAGGAGACCAACCCCCTTTCCAAAAGTCTTCAACGTAAACAAAAAGATTGATTGTTATGGTAAAAAGGGTGTGAAAATAGAGATCACATGACTGAAGTTATGGGTTTGGAAAAATTTTACAGAGTTTAGCTCCCATTAGAGGGTTCTAGAATAAGCGAAATTTGCTCAAATTTTTAGAAGAATCGTATTTTGTATTAATCAATCAAACTGTGTTGCTTTGAGGTGATGAATTGACATGTTCTCCCATCTTCAGTCTCTTCTACAGCCGCGGCCATTGACGAAGATGGACATTATGTAGAGGATAACCTCTATTTGCTGTTGTCAGTTGGCAAGCCTTGATCATGTTAGTTTTTGCAGGCAGGGACTTGTGAAGGCGGCGACAGCGTCCTTCCACCTGGTAGTTCCAAATGGCCACCCATCACATAGCGACCAGGCTCAATGTCGCTTAACTTTGATGATGTAATGTGAACGGGTGTGTCAACATGACTACAGCTGCATTACTTTTGAGTTTAAATGAGGGGTGAAAAAATTTCAGTGAGGAGTTCATGCTCTTACAGGGAACCCTTTAAAAGGGGGAAGAGCTCAGCCTCCAAAAATCTTTGGTTTTAATATGCAATGTTTTCAACCTTGTGTCATACATGCAGAAAACCAAGTTGTCGCAATCGTTACAGAAATATAAAAGTTTGCTAATTGTATTCATACCTTTGATGGCTGCATGTTCTCCTTGTACGTGCTCCTATCTGATCCTTCTAGACCGAGGGCGTGCTGTCCTGAAATCAAGGCTCCTTATCTAGACTTTACAAAGGACAAAGTCGAGACTAACCTGATGGAAGACAGAGGAGGTTTATTCGACTTGATCTTCGTTCCAAATCAGTGACCAGCAGACTGTGTGTGAGAGAGAGAGAGAGAGATTGATCTATAATCCCTGTTTAATCATATTTTGTCAGCCCATATCATTTTACATTTATAGATGTTGGCAATCTTCACATGGTTCCCTGTGTAAGTACCTGATTCTAAAAAGAAGTAGGGAAGCCAATACCAACAAAAGAATCAAGCCAGTCAAAAAAGTGGTACCATGCTGATTCATATAAATGCACTTTTTATAACACACATAAGCAAGGGCTTTGTGTATACATTTTATGAGAAAGTGTGACGAAGAATTTAGTGAAGCTGCCCCATGTGCTTTGTCTGCCATTTAAACTCTGGAAAAGACGCACGTTTACCGCTTATACACCTAAAAAGTGTATATAAGGCTACAAATTTGTTAGTGGGTTTAGTCCCACTTTGTCTCTGTTGTTACTTTGGCTACAGTCAAACTAGAGAAAGGAGGACAAAGAAAAAGGAGGAGTAAGAGAGATAGAGAGAGGGGGGGTATGACATATCGTCTTCAGGGCCGGCGGGGCAGTTATAAAAGTGGGGGGGTTCTCCTAAAATGGGAGGGGGGGCCGGTTAAACACATGCATATCAACTTAATTATTGATGACCGTAAAGTGGGGGAGCCCAAGTCAAAAAAAGACCCCCCCATCGCCCCCCCCCATCCCCTCCCCACCCCCCCCCCCCAGGTGCCGCTGTCCATGGTCTTATCAGAGAATAAGATTATTAATATTTCTGTTTTAAACTTGAATGATCAGAAATCTATTAAAAATAAAAATACATGTAATCATTTATAAAAAAATATTAAATATTTGCCTCCGGAGGGCGCATCTATGTGCGAGTGCGGATGATGAATAGTTGATAAAATGCTCCTCATATTATTTCCTTCTGTCTAAAGAGACAATGGCCACTCTCTGAAAATGTATAATGAGGAGTTTGATGGTGAAACAAGGGTTGCATATTCAGCAACTGCACTTCCCCTCACCCAGCATTTCGTAAATTTAATGGCAAGAAGAAATATAAGATAACTCGAAGCAATGCTGGGGTAAGCAGAGATACCGAGATTCAAACACTTTGCATTTCACATGCAAGACGAGCATTCTAGAACTGAGCCACTTCTTAATCTAATTGTTATTAGATATAAAAATAGAAAAACGGCCTCTGAAGAAGACAGGAGAGTGCAGCTGCCAAAGTGATGATGATAAAAGTCTGATACATAGAAAAACGTTTTTGATAACATCTCATCCTGTTGGTATTTAAATATTTCTTTTACAAATAATTGAAAAATGTTTTATATTAAATTTATTGAATTTTTGTCCTCTCTCTTTTTTTTTATAAATAGAAATGGGAATACTGCCACAAGCCGGAAGTGGGATCCAGAGAAGAAGAAATTATAAAAGTTCTTAAAGAACCCAGAAATTGGGTGTAAAAATATATCTAATTGTTGTAAAAAAAACAGTAAAAGTTGAACAAATTTTTGAATAAATACATTTTTCATTTAAAATAGTTTTTTTTTCTCTTTTACATTTTTAGATGTGTCTAAATATCTCTGTTGCATGTCAGTCAGTCTGTCATGCTTAAATTTGACATGGCATTTTCTTTGATCTGTCCTGCTTAAGTTTTGTCAAGTTTGAAATAGCATTTTCCTTGGTCAAGTTTGAAATGGCATTTTCCTTGGTCTGTCATGCTCAAGTTGGAAATAGCATTTTCTTTGATCTGTCCTGCTTAAGTTTTGTCAAGTTTGAAATAGCATTTTCCTTGGTCAAGTTTGAAATGGCATTTTCCTTGGTCTGTCATGCTCAAGTTGGAAATAGCATTTTCTTTGATCTGTCCTGCTTAAGTTTTGTCAAGTTTGAAATGGCATTTTCCTTGGCAAAGTTTGAAATGGCATTTCCCTGTTGTCGGATCTGTCGTTCGAAGAGCGAAATTATCCTTTTGAAAGGGATATTTTATTTACAAATTTTGGGCGACAAACCCAAGACCTTTCTATCTTTTGTGGGTTTTATTTAAAAGAAATTAAGTCTAGGCGACCGTTTGAAAGATATCAAAAGACTGAGGAGAAGAGAGACTTTTGAACACATCTTACGCACATTTTTTGATTGAACACATCGTACGCACATTTTTTGATTGAACACATCTTACGCACATTTTTTTATTGAACACATCGTACGCACATTTTTTTATTGAACACATCTTACGGACATTTTTTTTTTGAACACATCTTACGCACATTTTTTGATTGTATTTGTTTTATTCTTCTTTTCAAGTAAGATATTTTGATTTTGTGTATTTGGTGGAAAAGCGAGACTTCCTGTTTTTCTTGCCACTTTTCGTTATTGCCTGAGGCGATAACCATTGTTTTAGAACAGATTTGTCCTGTCCTATTCATCTATTTTTCGGTGTCATTTGAGACGATAATATTTACTGGAATAATGGGGTTATTTCTGTTTATCGTCTGAAACGGCAACCCCCCTTTTGAAAGACTCTTTTATGTATATTTTTATCAAGTTTTTACCCCTTTGTGACTTCTTGCATTTTTTTGTATTTTTTTTATTTACTGGTACTCGGGTTAACATTGTTAACTTAGCTTTGGGACGTTAAAGTGGCTAGCCCCCAGTCTTCATGTCAATAAAACCCTAACCTTTACCCTAACCCTACCGAACCTCTCTTATTTGCTCATTTGTTATTTTTATCCTTATTCTCTTTCTTTTAGCTGTTTGTTACCTAAAAGTCGGATATTATTTACAACTGCAAAATGCTGATAAATAATAATAATAATAATAATAATAGGGAAGAAAGGGAAAAAACCTTAGTGCATATTGTATCTGAATGCCCAATGCTAGCAAAATACCAGTATAAAAAATGGAGACACGACAAAGTCGCTCAGGTACTACACTGGAATATATGCAAACTTTATGAATTAGACTACAATGAGAAGTGGTATGAACATAAGCCAGAAGTGGTACAGGAGAACGACAATGTCAAACTTCTTTGGGACATGCGCATACAGACTGATAAGGTTCTTGAACATTCAAAACCCGACTTAATTTTTCTAAACTTGCTTAATCATTGATATAGTCTACCCCTTTGATACCAGAGTGCAGGAGAAAGAACACGAAAAAATAAATAAATATCAAGATCTAAAATGGGAATTAGTTAGACTATAGAAATGTAAAGAAGTCAAGGTGATTCCCGTTGTAATTGGAATGCTTGGAACCATAACGAAAAGCCACTATAAATGGCTTAAACAGAGTGACAAGACAATTATTTTTCCAATTCTGCAAAAGGCTTGCCTATTAGAAACAGCGAAAGTGTTAAGGTACAGCTTGAATGTCTAAGGTCAAGGGAATTGACTTGATGTTCAAAATAGAAAACTCCAACTAAAAACATTCAAAAGTTGAGACTACTATGAAATAATAATAGTAATAATAATATATAATATATATATTATGTATATGATAATAAAGCATTTTAAGTTTCAAAGTGATAATATTTTTTAAAAACATTCCAAGTGAAGATAACTTATATGATTAAATCGTAACTGAGTTATCTTCTCCTTTCGGCATTGACTTTGTTTCGAAAGTTTCTGGAATTTACTTGATGATGAGGACAAAAACATGACCTTCATTAACCCCAGCACTAAACCTAAATCTAGCTTTACCTCATAATTCAGGAGGTAGAGGCTGTAATGACAAACGAGAACAGACGTAACTTGAGAAAGCTTTATTCGGCATACAATGTCGGTACAATATTAGTGCTGCTATTTATATTGTTTTATATAGTAAAAGCAGGAGAGTTCTCCAGAGGAGAGATAATTCAAAATAGGGAAAGTTATTCATAATTGTTCATTACAGAGGCCAAGACCCTAAATGTTGGTTTGCCTCATGCAAGCAGGTCCTAAGGCAGTCAAAATGGATACATTTTACAAACTCATTTCTGTTATATGTAAACACTACTCATCATCACGATGAGTGTAAACTGAGTATTGCCTGCACTTATCTCCCTTTAATAGCAAAAGCTCACAGTGGAACTCTCCTGTGTTTAGAAAATACTTTTGTACTTTAGAGAAATAAAATCCTCTACACGTGGTTTCGGTCTGTTGTTGTTGGAAATTTATTTCTAACAAACAAATATATTTCTATTTTTGGACATATTTATGCATTTTTTACATCTGTATTATTTGATTTTGACTTATATCCGTCGTTTCCGTACTTTTAATTTTTATACGAAAATCCAGGCAGAGCGAGATAACCCAGGAGTTCAGTTTTGCTGATTGCTATCCTTTGCGATTTCAGCACGCCACAGTAAGGCTTGTTTTCCTGGGCCCTTTCAAAAGTGACACACAGGGGCAATTTATACTTTTTTTTTCCACAAGCTGTAAAATGTGCTTATGCATCCATAAAAGGTAACCAGGCGAATACAAAATGAATTTATTTGTGGATCTAAAGGAAGTTATTTATGCTTATTGTAAATTTCTGAAACTCTCTTTCTACTCAATCTCTCTATATCCCCCCTTTTAAACATTCACAGCAAGAACTCGACCTACTACCACCACTGCAAAATACTTTCCTTTCTTCCTCCCTCTACCTAAAACCAAACTGAGTTTCCATGAACAGAGTTTCTTTCCAAGAACCTCCCATCTGTGGAGCACATTACTGCAGAACTGCTTCCCTGAAAGCTACAACATGGTCACCTTCAAACCCTATGTCAACAAATACCGTACTTGTTGAGCCATCCTCTTAAGTAAACACAATTTTTTCTTTCCGTCCATAATATTAAACCCTGTCATAATAAAGGGTCTGAGTGTATTAAGAATTCACCGCCATCGGACCTCTTCCAGAGGGCTCACACAAAATTATGAATCTACCCCAATCCCCCGGTAAACACTGTTCCTATCTTAAAGGTAGAGAAAGAACTTGTCTGCGATTGTTTATATTACGTACGTTATTGTCTTTCATAAATGTCAACTGTAAATAAATGTGTAATTGGTCTTAGTTTTTCGTTCTAATGATTGATATGTTTAGAATATGTGTTTAATACATCAGCTGTGAAATTAAATAATTTATAGTCTAAACCTGACTCGTTAATGTAAAAAAACTAACCGTGAGTGCCAATATAACAATTTCCAACAGATTTAAACATTTCAATTTTTAAAAATAAACGAAACTATTTGTTTTGTTTTTTATCACTAAAGTTTGAAATAATATTTTTCTACATAATAAATCTGCTTCATATTGTTATAGTAGGGTTTAACCAAACAGAGTTATCCCCCTTACCATGAGACTAACGTTCGCTCTGTAACCTGAACGAGATGTGAAGAAACGCGGGTCAGCCATCTTGGATCCGAAATCTAAAACACGTGCCTTGCTTCAGTCATTATTCAGTACCATAACGCATATAGCATGAAAATCTTAATGGTACATTTTTAGCTGGAATTCTTGACAAAAGAATCACCAAATTAACATGTGTCATTTAACACTAGGTACATCCAAACTCAATGGCCAATCCCCAAAATGTAAAAACATTTTGACCCTCCCTTCACTTAAAAATTCACTAAAATTCAGGAAATCAAACAGTTTTAATGAAATTTTTAATATTTATTAATCAACAATCACGGAATATAATGAAACCATTATTTTTTTTAAATCTTAGTGAAAATGTATTATTTTTTAAAAACAAAATACACCTTTATTAAAGTTATATTTTTATATATTAAACAAAAAAATGCATGAATTTTTTAATGTTTTTTATGAAAATAAAGCATTGTAGATGTTAACAATTAATATTTTTTTTTACATATTTTGTATATATTACTAGAAAGGCCCCTAAATACCGTGTTAATAAAATCATTATAACTCGAAGAAAAATTTTTTGAATTAGCGATATTATTATCGAATAAAGCATTGTTTAATCAATATTTTCAATAAAAAATAATATAATTAAAAAAAATATTTCATGTGATTTTAATGATTAGAGATTCTGAGAAAATAAAAAATTCGACATAATTATATTTCCCTTTCATACATGAATGTGTTATCATCAGTGCAAGAAATTTTTTTTATAATCTTGAAAATAAACCAAAAATTTACAAATTTGAGACTCAGGAAAGTAACGAAAAAAAGAATTTTAAAAATTGAATAATTTCTACTAACGATCGATTTGCAGCGCTATGAAAGCCACGTTCTGTAATAAACAGGTGCGATTAGACCTCCCACCACTCACTCACACTACTCCCTTAAAAAATTTTCAGAGATTCAACAATTTCGTTAGTTTCACAATTTATCGTCATTTATTTGGAAAGATAAAAGATTATATTTTCTTTATAATTTTTTTCATTAATAAATATTATTAAAAACAATTATCATAAATAGAATTCAAATACGACATTTTCTTTCAAAATTGAATTCTATTTATTTATTAATAAATATTTCTTAATGTTTTAAATTTTTTTCAATGAGTCATTGATTTTAATTTACTTTTTCACACTTAAAATAAAAAAAATATTCTTAGCTTTATTTTAACGAATAGGCTATATTGCCGGTCCCGGCAAAATAACGATTCCTGCGTTATTTTGCCGGTTCATGTATATTTAACTAAATTGTTAAACATACAGTGACGCCCGGCACAATAATGAGTCTTACGTTATTTTGGCGGCTCGTGTTTATTTAACTATAAATTACTTTTTTTTTTATTATTTAAATTATTTTTTTTGTATTATTTAAAACTTTATCAAACGAAATTTTATTTATAATTTAAAACTTTGCCTGATTGTTTTTTTTTTGTTTTTTTTATTTAAAACTTTGCCTGATTGATTTTTTTTGTTTGTTTTTAATTAATCTTTGCCTGATTGATTTTTTGTATAATTTAAAACTTTATTAAGCGACAATATATTTTAAAATAACGATAAAATTAATTTTTACTTTCGGTTGATTCGATTAGGAGTGAACTCTTCAAAATTACGACTTATTTTATGATTTCATTGAAAGAACATTTTAAAATAGAAACTGTTTAAATCCAGTGATTTTCTGTATATTTTAACATTATCGAAGTTTTTCTTCAGAAAGAAAATGAGAATTTTACATTAAAATCTTTCCTTTGTAAAGCACATTTTTAAAAAGTAAATGTTACCAAAGGCAACATAAATTATTCTTCTACCTGTATAAGTTTATTTGTTTATTTGATTATTTATTTTTATAAAAAAAAATCATCAAAATAAATAATAAAATAAACAAATAAACTTATACAGGTAGGTAGAATAATAATTTATGTTGCCTTTGGTAACACTTATTTGTTGCTTATTTTTTTCTTTATATATAACTTAAGGAAAATTTCAATTACTTAAATCGAGAGCAGACTTAGTAATGTTGGGAAAATTCATCAACATTAATTCTATTATGAAAAGTAAGCAGATATTTCTTTAACCGACACAATAGGGCAGGTCGATTTTTTTTTTTATTTCTTTAACCGACACAACTGATGATGAAAACAAATTGTTTTTTTTTAATATTTGCCCTTATTTATTTAATTACCTTTTCTTTCGCAAGGCCATAACAATTAGGTTTTTAAAAATAATGAACCGGCATAGTAACGATCCCTTTACATTAGTAAATAATTATTGTGCCGGGCGTCACTGTATGTTTAACAATTTAGTTAAATATACATGAACCGGCAAAATAACGCAGGAATCGTTATTTTGCCGGGACCGGCAATATAGCCTCTTCCTTATTTTAAAAGAATTAATGTAATTTATCGTTACGACGCATGTAAGAAATTCTTCCATGTGTTGTAACAATAAATGAGTTATTTATTCTTTAAGAATTAATGTAATTTAAAATTACATTAATTCTTGAAGAATAATCGAGTAATGTAATAGTTCAAGATTTTAATCAATCGTCATGTAAAATAATTAATAAAATTGACGCAGTTCGTAACGTAAAATTTTAAAAAAATGACTATTACGGCAGTTTGAGCCTTCCATACTTTGAGATTTTATAGTATATTTTGCTTGAGCATATTTCATAGCCCATAACAGTGTCCACTTTTCTTCCCTCTCCCATCTAGACTCTTGTCTCCATCTAGTTTCTTCTTCCTTGATAGGAAGGTAGTCTTCTTCAGCCTCTCTTATGGCTGCATTTTTTATAAGGGTGCTCTCTTCTTTTTTTTTTATATATATTCCCATCTGGGAAACAAGCGATCGTAGGCGGGCAACTGGTGTTTTTTTTTTTTCTTCGGGGAGGATAGATTCTTGAATCTTATCAGCTAGGATCTCATTAGATATTTTGCTCCACTTTTCAAACTTTGAGTAGCAAAACAATAGCACCTTCTTTTGTGCAACAGTCCTTGGTTAAGCCTCTTATATTTCTATTTTTTGTTGCTGCATTTGGTGGAGATAGGGGGCCAGGACTGTTTGTCTCAAGGCTTGATGGCTGACCCTGGTTGGCCTCTGTCATAGCTGGAGCACCATTTCCAAAGGCAGGAAGGTTTACACCATTGCTTACATCTTCCCGCCTGGTGTATGACGGGTTTTTATTTATCTACCTCCCACAAGGTAAGATGTGACACAAGGTCGGGAAAGTGGGATTAGAAAAACCAGCACTCGAGAAGTTGAGCACTCTGGTCATTAAAAATTGCCTGGGCAGCCCCGTCGGCATTCCCCGTTAAGGGCGCCTCAGGCAGTAAGCAATAAACTTACTCCTCCCCAAAGAGGGGAGGCAAAGCCTGGACCTCCTAGAACTGCACAGGACAGACCCATAGACCGGCGTAAATCAAGCCCCGAAGGCCAAGACAATACCAGTCTATGGGGTGTAGTATCCATCGGAACAGATACTACACTTTGATCTTAGCCAAAAGGCCTTTTTATCCTGGGTGCCGGCCTGCCAGTATTTATTTTTGTTGTTATTCATATTTTTTATCATTGATTTCCTCATTGTCAACGGCTTCTAATTCATTATTCGAAGCTGCCCTCTATTAATAGAGGGGGTGTCTCCGTCCGCAATTCGGGGGACGTGCTAGATGGCTTAAGGAGACAGCACACCATTTTTTTTTTAATATTTGGTCAGGGTTTACTTCAAGTAAAAAGTATTCTCATGTCAGAGTCTCTGACAAACCCCTGTACAGAGAGACCGAAGACACCCGAGGGTGGTGTCTAGTGTTAGGTATCGAGCGGTCGTGTTCCCGGACTATAGACGTGCAAAGTTGAATCAAGCGATGTTGCATGCAAAGACAGAGTAATAATTAATAAACTAAAATGAAGTAGTTCAAACAACGTTTATTGAACGTGTGTGTACGTGGAATGATGAAGTGTGTGATGTATGCATGTGTGTCGATGGAAAAACAGTTCTTGAAAAGGTATAAGAAGAAATGAATTCGGCGAGAGGAAAGTCTTTGAAAGCCGTACACAAAGAAAATGAGTTGAGAACTCTTACCGTTGTTTGACAACGTGTGTTGGTAGTTGTTATGCCGATGCCATTTGTAGAGAAAAGCATGGGACGAAGCGCTAGTGTATTAGCGTCGTTCTGTCGACCAGAGAAGAGAGAGAGAGAGACGGAGCGCTGGTGCCAGCGTTGTTCTGCCGAAGCTGGTCGGTGAAAAGAGAGGGAGAATTTCCGTTTGCAACGGTTTTTATAGTCAGAAGGGCAGATAACTCTGGTGTCGCTTTACAGTGCCACCTGTCGGTGAAAAAGCGACACCTACCGGCAAACCGGTGTAGTTATGTTTTGAAAGGAGGAGGTAACTGCTACACTAGTAGGCATTCAAGTCCTCCCCTAGCCGTATCCTCTGTTTACTGTAATTGTAAACAGAGAATACGGGTTTCGGACATATTTACTAACTTTCACTTTTTGGGGGGGAAGGATAATTAAGCAATTTTTAGTAAAAAAAAAAGAGGTCCATTCTTTTGTAATTCACTCTCTTAAGACTTTAATTTAATAACTATCTTTGAACAGTTCCAGAAAACTGATATTTACTTTTCCAGCGATTTTTAAACATGTTTTATTGAATCTTCAGTTTTAACTGTTTTTTCGATGTTTTGATAACATTTTTAATTCTATTTTTTTTTTCACACGTAAATATACATTTGTTTCCTTTTATATATTAACATTAGGCTTTCATCTTTCAAACACAATCAAAAGTTAAACGAAAACTGCTTTAAAAAAATTTTAAAAAGACACTTTTAAGAACGAGAGTCAGTACAATAGGCGGCCATTTTTGCACGTACTTATTTAACACCATGCTCCTTTTAAATAATATTCAGAGCTTTAGTTACAATCCAGTGCCCCCCAATTCCTTCAATCGAGTGGATCTCTCTTACATTTAAAACCGACATTGTGTCATATCCATCCTTCGTGTGTGTGTGTGTGTGTGGGGGGGGGGGGGGGGTAATAGGGACAAAATATAAAGAAAAAAAATGTTTTGTTTCGGGTTCAGAAATTCCAAGGGGAATAATGCATAACAAGTCATAGAGTTATTCCCCTTGTTAAACATTATTTATTGTAAATAAAAGAATGAACTTTTCGGCAAAATTTATCTGATCCCCAATATTATCTATTGGTTGATTTATAATTTATCGATCTTGCATTAAAAAAGTGTTTTGTTTTTCTTCCGTTACTCATATATTTTGTCTTTAAATTTACACTGAAATATGATGATTTTTGATTACTATTAACTTTAAGAGAATACTAAAAAAAAAAAAAAATGCCGCTCGGCACTATTTCAAAACAATTTATTGCATAAAAAAAAATATTTAGAAAAAATACAGGTGCTTATGCATATCAGCCCTGACAATGAAATATTTAAAGAATGTATAAACTTTATCATGTACTTACGTGTTAGCTGAAAATAAGATTGTGCAGAAAAAATTACGCAAATTCATCCAGTAGTTATTTAATTATAAGAAAAAGAAAGAAAATGAGTTTACGTACATTTTGACATTTTTGTAAACAATGGAGACCCCAAACCCCGAAATCGTGAAAATGAGTTATCGTCCTTGACCACTGGAACATCTAAGATACAAAATGGTGGAAATATCGACCGAGTGATAAAATCATTAAAATCGTTTTTTATTTATAATTAAATAACTACTGGATGAATTTGCGTAATTTTTTCTGCATAATCTTATTTTTCAGCTAACACGTAAGTACATAATAAAGTTTATACATTCTTTAAATATTTCAATGTCAGGGCTGATATGCATAAGCACCAACATACATATAATAAAACACATTATTATCGCTGTTTGGTTGATCGTGAGAGGCTATTTTTATAAGATGGCTGCGTCTTGTTAATATATTTACTGATGCATTATGGTCGAATATTTTTTGTGTCGAGGCAAGTAAAATGGACAATTTCCAACCAACAATCAATAATATCTCCGAAATGGCTGCAAAATAGGTCTATTTTGAAACAAAGTTCCATTCGAAATTCAAAAAAACAAAACAACCATAATGTATTAGTAATTATGTAAACAAGACGCAGTTATCTTGAAAAATGACCTCTCACGGCTCGTCAAACAACAACAGTAATTTTTTAAAATTAAATTATATTACACATATTTTTTTTTGTAAAATAACATTAAATATAAGGGTTTTATACAATAAAAAAGTGTTGTTTTGAAAGCGTGCTGAGTGGCATTTTTTAGGATTTCCCTAAAGTTTATGTTAACTGATTTTTTTAAATGTTTATATTTCACACCAAATCTGGGTTCATAACATCAACTCTTAGTAACCAAGATAAAATTAAAAAAACTTAAGACATGCAAAATTCACAAAGATCGTTGGCACAACGAAATTGGAAACAAAATAATTATTTTCTTTTTTGTTCATATAATAAAGACGAAGGGGTCTTCTTTCTCTCTCTTTTTTGTTCATATAAAACATTAAATAAAGACCAAAGAAGTCTTTTTATTAATTTAACACAAAGGGCATAAAACAATAAAATAAAACTCAAAAATATACCCGATTATATCTTATTGGTTGACGAAACGTCTCCGGCAAAGTCTGGGTTAGTTTTTTCTTTTCTATTGAAATGTCCGTTTTAAATGTCCCTTTCTCTGTCTTGCTTTCATATTTTCATTCCAAATGGCTCAATCTTTGAAATTACTTCATAAATGGCCTTTGTTAATCCATTTTCATTCCAAAGGACTCAATCTTTGAAATTACTTCATAAATGTTCTTCGATAATCTTTTCTTCACAATGTGTCCATTATCCAGAAACGCCCTTCGTTAATCCATCCCTTCTAGGAAAGATATGTTTCTGTATAAATAAGGTCGTTCAAATATCCTGAATTTCGAATATATCGTTCTTACTCTAAGAACAAGTAGAAAATCATCCAAATATTTTACGGCCATTCACAAAATCGGACGGAGACCACTCTGAAACGAACCTTACCCTCGGCTGTCAAGCTGGTACTCAATCAAAAAGCGCGCCCAAAGACTCCGGAAGACACCGGACATGACGTCACCTCTAGACTTTATTACATCGATGATGATGCTGGAAGGAAAGCAAGGCGGGAACACGACACACAACCCAGACAGAAAAACCTTGACCTACATTACGTGCAGTGGCAATATGTTGACCCCCCCCTCCTCCATGCCCAAAATAGAAATAAATTTCCGAAAGTCGCTCTAAAATCATATTTCAACTGAACTGTTTATGATGACAATTATAAAATTGAAGGAACAGAATGACAGATAAATAATTACTTTACTTATTTGATTTTTCACCACACTATATTATTCCTGATCTTAATAAACGATGCAATCAAGTCTGAGATGGGAGCTAATCTTGACATAAACTGTAAGACCAACTCCTACAATAATTTTGTAAAAACAAAACGGTCGTCAAATGAAAGGAAAACAAAGCCCTGTTTATTAACAACAACAATATGTATTTATTTAGTGACATACACCGTTGGGTGTAGGTTGTCGACAGTTAAGACAGATAACAAAGGCATAGTAATAATGAAGGTAGGCTGTCGAAAGTTATCGAGCAGTATATTATCCAGCGGTAGCCTTGCTCGGATGTCAAATTGACAGGGGTAGGAGAGAAAATATCGACAACGTTCTTCGTAGGTGCATGGAAGCTCTCTGCTGCTCTACAAATCCCAAAGGCTTTGGATGAAGTCCTTCGAAGGTTCAGTCGAAATTGATACGCCTTGGAGGCTGATTGGTCCTCGTGTGACCAAACCACCTCGCTAGGGCTGCCCTCCGTAAGAGGATAGAACTGTCAGTGTTTATGACTACTGCATATTTGCAATGGCTGAATTTTGGGCTGTATAACGTATAATGGGTACTGATCTTTGTAAGAGTAATTTCACCGTACAAAAAAAAAAGGATTAATGAATTATCAGTTTCAATTGCTCTACTTAATGAACAAAGAACTAATGGTTATTTTGAGTCTGACATAGAAGACAAAATAATTCAAAACCATAATAAACATGAAACTTTATAATTTAATTAACATTATAATTAAATTCACATTATAAAGGTATAATTTAATTCACATTATAATTTAATTCACATTATAATGTTATAATTAAATTTACATTATAATGTTATAATTTACTTCACATTATGTTATAATTTAATTCACATTATAATCTAATTCACATTATAATGTTATAATTTAATTTACATTATAATGTTATAATTTAATTCACATTATAATTTAATTCACATTATAATGTTATAATTTAATTCACATTATAATGTTATAATCTAATTCACATTATAATGTTATAATTTAATTTACATTATAATGTTATAATTTACTTCACATTATAATTTAATTCACATTATAATGTTATAATTTAATTCACATTATAATGTTATAATCTAATTCACATTATAATGTTATAATTTACTTCACATTATAATTTAATTCACATTATAATGTTATAATTTAATTCACATTATAATGTTATAATTTAATTCACATTATGTTATAATTTAATTCACATTATAATCTAATTCACATTATAATGTTATAATTTAATTTACATTATAATGTTATAATTTAATTCACATTATAATGTTATAATTTAATTCACATTATAATGTTATAATGTAATTCACATTATAATGTTATAATTTAATTCACATTATAATGTTATAATTTAATTCACATTATAATCTAATTCACATTATAATGTTATAATGTAATTCACATTATAATGTTATAATTTACTTCACATTATAATTTAATTCACATTATAATGTTATAATTTAATTTACATTATAATGTTATAATTTAATTCACATTATAATGTTATAATTTAATTCACATTATAATGTTATAATTTAATTCACATTATAATGTTATAATTTAATTCACATTATAATGTTATAATTTAATTCACATTATAATGTTATAATTTAATTCACATTATAATGTTATAATTTAATTTACATTATAATGTTATAATTTAATTCACATTATAATGTTATAATTTAATTTACATTATAATGTTATAATGTAATTCACATTATAATGTTATAATTTACTTCACATTATAATTTAATTCACATTATAATGTTATAATTTAATTCACATTATAATGTTATAATTTAATTCACATTATAATGTTATAATTTAATTCACATTATAATGTTATAATTTAATTCACATTATAATGTTATAATTTAATTCACATTATAATGTTATAATTTAATTCACATTATAATGTTATAATTTAATTCACATTATAATGTTATAATTTAATTCACATTATAATGTTATAATTTAATTCACATTATAATGTTATAATTTAATTCACATTATAATCTAATTCACATTATAATGTTATAATTTAATTTACATTATAATGTTATAATTTAATTCACATTATAATGTTATAATTTAATTCACATTATAATGTTATAATGTAATTCACATTATAATCTAATTCACATTATAATGTTATAATTTAATTCACATTATAATGTTATAATTTAATTTACATTATAATGTTATAATTTAATTCACATTATAATGTTATAATTTAATTCACATTATAATCTAATTCACATTATAATGTTATAATGTAATTCACATTATAATGTTATAATTTAATTCACATTATAATTTAATTCACATTATAATGTTATAATTTAATTCACATTATAATGTTATAATTTAATTCACATTATAATGTTATAATTTAATTCACATTATAATGTTATAATTTAATTCACATAATTTGATAATTTAATTCACATTATAATGTGATAATTTAATTCACATTATAATGTGATAATTTAATTCACATTATAATGTGATAATTCAATTCACATTATAATGTTATTATTCAATTCACATTATAATGTTATTATTCAATTCACATTATAATGTAATTCACATTATAATGTTATAATTTAATTCAAATTTTAATGTTATAATTTAATTCACATTATGATTTAATTCACTTCATAATTTAATTTACATTTTAATATTACTTCATAATTAAAATGACCTTTGTATTATTTGGAAAGTTTAACGATAAATTAACTCAATTTAACTTCTATAAAATATTTGCAAATTGCATTTTTTTAGCACAAGAAGTAAAACTTTGAGGCTTATTTTATTAAATTAAAAAAACACTTAAGAGAGTTTGCACAAGAAAATAATTAGTAATCTTTTATTTTTGACGTAATAGTCTGGAAGGGCATGAAAATAAGACCCGAATATATGGAGAGAAGGAGGGCGTTAGTTTCAATCCACGGCGTCCCATGCTGCATCGACTCCGAGCATCTGGGAGCGATAATGTCGCAGTATGGTGACGTCGAGGAGGTAGTGCCAGTTTGCAGAACACAGGGTATTCTGATGGGGGAATACAGGCTGAAGATGAGGGTCGACCGGCCAGGGTTTCTTGCGATTCCAGCGCAGTTGAAATGTGAATCGTGGTCGATGTCGATCATCGTAGAAGGAAGAAGGCCGCATTGCTGGCGCTGTCAGATGCCAGGGCATATGGCGAAGGACTGCCCCCAAAGAATAACAGCAAAGTCCCCGGCGACTGCTCCCCAAAAAGCACCAGCAGTGTCAGCAGCAGCAGTGTCAGCAGCAGCAGTAAAGGAATCCACAAGTTGGAGTATGGTCGCAGCAAAGAAAGGGAAGAAACCCACCCCGACCCCTATACCAACCGATGGGAGACCGATTCTAGCAGCTGTGAAGAGGAAGCTGACAGCCCTCTCATCAGAATCAGAGGAAGAGGAAAAGGAGGTGGAAGCAGCAATGGCTGTAGACAGAGAGCCCCCAAAAGAAAGGACCCAAAAGCGAAAAAAGTCCGGGAGTCAGCAAGAGAGGAGGAAAACATTAAATCTTTAGCCCCCTTCGAGTCAATGGAACAGGAGAATGTTCCTCTCAAATTTTATACCCTGTTGAACAGCACCCGGTATCAGTGCGATAGAGGGAAGAGGAGGCCTCCATCTCAGTAGAGCTGCCACCCTCTTCACCAGGAAGAGCATCTAAGGAAGTCACGCCGGAGGTCATGCCAGAAGTCGTTCCAGGAAGCATTCCAGAGGTCATTCCTAAAAGCGTTCCAGAAGTCGTCCCAGTATCACCTCCTCCTATGTCAGTGAGACGGGTGAAGTCTCGAAAGTTCCCCTTTCTGCCGGGGGTAAGGATCTGTGAGGCTGATTCGTTACAGGTACAATCAGACCTAAATGGAAGGCAGAGGCGATATATAAAGCAGCTAGAGAGCTTCACCCACGTAGGAGGACAACAGGTGCAAGACTCCCGGAATTTTAAAAATGCACCCAAAATAATGACGTTTGTGAGGCAGGACACAGGGAAGGGGAGGGAGAAAGCATTATGGAGAATGCTTAGAGCGGCTAAGGACGCAATCCCGGAGCAACCTCTTATAAATGAGGAGCACCCTTCATTAAAAGAATTTAGGTCAAAATGCAGTGGGAGGGTCCCCATTTATGTTCACCCCTCATTTTTTCGGGCTTTAAAATTAACTTTCCCCCTGGACGTGGGAGGTTTGGCAAGAGACGGATGGATTTCGTCCGAACTGCTGACTGGCAGTCTCGGTCAGGCCTTCGGCGTCCTCACTCCCGAGGACTTTAGACCCATCTGTGACAGTAACTGATGGCGATCACAAATTTGAACTTAGCTTGTTGGAATGTGAGGGGCATGAGATCCCGAGTACTAAGGGATCTCATGGCCCTTAAGGTAGATGTAGCTGCGATTGAAGAGACCCACTTCGGTTCGTGCGGGGATTGTGATGTGCTGACTGACGACTTTGACGTCTACTCAGCATATGGCAATGTTCGTAGTTGTGGCATCTCTTTGCTAGTGAGACGCACCCTGTCTGCGACAGTGAGCGTTGTTCATACAGATGCGGTAGGCCGGCTGGTCGTAGTCGATATTGCCGTTGAAAACAGTGAGTTTTGGATCATTGCAGTTTATGCGCCCAACATTGCTGGCGAGAGGGTTTCCTTTTTTCGACGGTTGGAGACGTTTCTCGGGGGTCTGGAGCGAGTAGTTTTAATGGGGGACTGGAATGCCATCCTAGACCCCAAGATAGATAAGGTCGGTTGGAATAGTGGGTCGGGGTGGTGTGAAAGCAGTCTGTCTGACCTGATGGCCGAATTCCATTTACTTCCGGAAGTTTTAAAACAATTATTTTGTATATTTTTTCCAATTAAAATACACAATTTCTATAAAATTTATATAAATACATTTTCATATAAATTATTTAATTTCATTATAAATCTGATGAAATTTTAAAATTACGGAGTAAGCAGAAGTCAGGTTTAATGGCTTTTATACCCGTTTACCAGTTTAGTTTTAATGTTTTGGGCGATATTAAATATTCTCTTGCTCACACATTCCTCTTCCGAATTTGTAACCTAACCCTAACCATTGAACTGAGTATTTATTTCCTTCCCACCGCACGAAGATGTGGCACAGGGCTGGAAGATGGGGAGAATCAAGCTAGCGCCCCTAAAGAGGAACAATTCTGGCCTATAAAAAATTGCCTTGGCAATAAACTAACTCCTCCCTAAAGAGGAGAGGCAAGGTCTGGGAGGGTGGACCTCTTAGGACTACCCAGGACTAATACCTCAGCCCGACAGATAAAAGGCCACCAAAATGGCCCAGTTTTTGTCGGACTGATTGTTGAGAACGGATCCGCGACTGGTATCTTCCATTCAAACGTCTGTGAACAACAGAAGCTGCAGAGACGGCATTGCTATCAAACGGTCATAATCAACAACAAAAATTCTTATAAAATCTTTTTCATGGAAAATTTTATAATGAAAATTAAATTTTAAAATGAAAATTAAATATAAAATAAAAATGGAATTTTTACTTGAACCATAAAATAATTCGAATTAAAAAAAAAGATTTTTCTTTCAAATTTAATTATTTTTAGTGTTCAATCATTTATATCGGTTTGAAACTGTCCAAATTAAACTTAAAACGTTGTTTATGACCATTTAGTACAAACAAGAGAAACAGTCCGGGAATTCAGAATATGGGGGTGTGAGTGAGAAAATTCAATATCGCCGTTATTTATTTATTTTTATTTATTTTTATTTATTTTTATTTACTAAATAAATAAAAAAAACATGTTTAGGAGTAATGAAACCATGTAGAATCCAATTTTACTGAAAATAATAAGTACCCATTATTGTGTTAATTGCACTATTCAATCAAATAATAATAAAACTATCATTTCCATCGCTACGACGACGTCTGCAATTTGTCTTTGAATTATCTCCCTTGTAAACTGGCATTTGTGTGAATTATCTCCCTTGACCCTCCCCCCGACATTTGTGTGAATTATCTCCCTTGACCCCCCCCCCCTGACATTTGTGTGAATTATCTTCCTTTTATCTGACATTTGTGTGAATTATCTCCCTTGTTACTGACATTGACCGCTTGGTGGCAGCATAGGTGAACCATGTGGCGATCACATTGATTCGAAGATGCTAGCTTCTTCATACGCACTTCCTTCTTCTTAAGCCGGATTGTTTTGAATCTTACAAACTCACACATTCTCCATTATGCAATTGTGTGCCATCAAAGAGATTTTTATGAAACCGACTCGGTCTATGTTTACACGTACGAGTAAATATCTAATGTCGGCAACATTGCCGGTAAACTTTACCCTACCGGGAGGTCTTGTCCAGATTTCTTGGAATGTTGGCGGTACACGATCTTCCTCTCTTCATTCGTCGGTATGCCGAACTAATTTCTTATCGAAAAATATTAATAATCAAATCTCTTTATTATTTTTGAAGCGGTTCAGTTCTCCTGTTTTAATTTCACGTGAAAGTCGTCGTCATTTGTGTACAAAAAACAACAGTTCTCAACCAATTAATGTCTTTACTAATAATAATGGCTACAACAGAACTGTCCGCCGCCTTCTTTCTCCTCCCGGTTTCTCACAAAACATTCAAATCTGTAAGAGAGGAAGCGCTATCAGACGTGGTGGTAAAAATGAGGGCGGTGTCGACCGACGGATTTTGCTGATGGTCTACGGGTCCTGTGCTCTAGGGGCACTTCTTATTTCGACCATCGCTTACTCGCAGTTAAAGATCTTGTACAAGAAGGTGGCCCACGGGGTTCATACCTTCACCGACAAACCGTTCGGTCGACGGCAGAAACTCATCAAGTATAAAGATGTCATCCTCCCCGCAATGCTCGAAAAGACATTGGACGCGATTCGCAAGTTTACCGTCAGAGCCGACGATGTGTGGGTCGTGTCTTGGCCGCGTTCAGGTACGTCATCCGTGAATTCCTATTTCAATCATTCACACTATTTAGAGTGAAATGAGCCCTAAAGTATATTTTAGGGTAAAAAACTCATATCACTGTCAAAAATAAATATTTTTTGAAATTTTTTTTTCAGGATAGGACATTTTGAACCATAGTGGATCATATCCCATGAAGTATGTTTTTAATGAATGACATATTAACACTTAACAGATTAGTTGGTAATTTTTGAACTTTTATTGTCTCCGAAAAGACGGAATATCGACGAAATATAAAAAACTTAGAAAACACTTCTAGAAGTTTAAAACTATGCAGGCCGGTAGAAAAGTAAATTTGGGAATGTTTTACAATAGCCCTACAGCTCGCGAGTCGGGTTGAAAAAAAGTTGTAGAACGTAGTCAAAAAAATGAATATGCAACAAATAAATGCAACGTACGTCGAGACCGGAGATTTTCCTAGTTTTCTATTCCATTTGTTTGTATGTTTACGTATGGTAAATGGGTTTTTATTAGACATGAAAAAAAAAAAAAAATTTTAATGTCTTCGTTTTTAAAAAACAAAATGGCGTCATTATTTTTTGCTGTCGGTGTCACGTGTGTGTGTGTTTTTTTTTTACCGGGACTCATAATCAAAGCGGCGTTTTTTTTTTTTGGGGGGGGGGTTGCATTTTTGAAATTTAATTTTATGAAACGAACATTTTAACGGTTTAAGGGTTAGGGCTGGGTTTAGGTTAGGGTTAGGGCTGGGTTTAGATTAGGGTTAGGGTTTAGGTTAGGGTTAGGTTTGGGTTTAGGTTAGGGTTAGGTTAGGGTTAGGGCTGGGTTTAGGTTAGGGTTAGGGTTGGGTTTAGGGTTAGGGTTAGGGCTGGGTTTAGGTTAGAGTTAGGGTTGGGTTTAGGTTAGGGTTTGGGTTTAGGTTTAGGTTAGGGTTAGGGCTGGGTTTAGGTTAGGGTTAGGGCTGGGTTTAGGTTAGGGTTAGGGCTGGGTTTAGGTTAGGGTTAGGGCTGGGTTTAGGTTAGGGTTAGGGCTGGGTTTAGGTTAGGGTTAGGCATTTTTTTAAGAAACAGGAAAAATAAACATTACGGTGTGACGAATGAAAATAATATGTAAATAAAAGCACACTGACATGTAAATAAAAAGAAAATTATTTTATTCCTTTTGCTTAGAATGTAGTTTTGTTCTTCTGCTTGGCTGAAAAATGCAAACATTGCGCTTTGACTATGAGTCCCAGTAAAAAAACAATTGAAACGAGACGAGAACGAGAGCGGCCATTAACTTTTTTTTTTTTTCATTTCACGTAAGCTAAAACTATTAACTTATAGAAAATAGCACTTTTAACGGATTATAATCATTAATAACTGTCACAGTTAACTTGGAAATTCAGTTTTATCGGCTACGGTAACTTTTATTTGTTGTATATTTGTTTTTTCAGCGTTTTCGTTGTTGGGCTATTATTAAAAATACCCGTAAATTTTATTGCGTTTAGTAACGGTTACTTGTTGTATTCACCCCTCTCCCAATTTCTGCTGTGTTATTATTACATGATTACCTAACCGAAAAAGGGCACATTATTTTTCTTTTTATTTAGGATAAAAACTAACCATAATTTTTTAATTTGAGGGTCAAACGTAAACCGTTGCCAACCTCTAAAGTCTCTCATTTTTTTGAATTAAACAATTTATACAAGAACATTGCAAAAAAAAAATGGCGCTTGCTCGTAAGGAAGTAAGCACAAAACGCCATTTTGTCTAAAAAAAATACGAGTAAAAAATGAACAAGAAATTTTTTTTTACATCTAATAAAAACCCATTTATAGTACGTAAAAATACAAACAAATATCATAGGTAAGTAGACAAATATCTCTTCTCGACGTAGGTTAAACTCACTTGTTGCATATTTATTTTTATAACCCCGTTCTCGTTCGTTTTTGGACCCTGTCCGCGACTGTACTGATCATTCTAAAAGATACCCAAAAACCGTCTTTAACCGTACAACTAACCCTAAGTCCGAGTGGCAAGCTCCAAACTAACAAAAATCCTCCTAAAACCACGAATAATCGTTTTAAAAAAGCAGACCCTTTCTCCCTCCACCCACCCTCACCTGTGTGGGTAATAAAACGCCTCATTAGGTGATGATTGCAAATTAAACAAATTTAATTAGGGACCAGTCTGTTATAACTTATATGACGTGTTCAAATGCTCAGCTATCTTCTTTTGGGTATCTTTTACGACGCTCAGCAGAGGCGCGAACGGGGTCCAAAAAAAAGAACGAGAAAGGGTTTAAAAGCATAAATTTGCAACAAGTAAAGTTGACCTGCGACGAGAATAGATATTTTTCTACTTACCTATGTAATTTGTTTTTATTTTTACGTATTATAAATGGGTTTTTATTAGATGTAAAAAAAAAAATTTATTGTTTTTTTCCCCAAAGGTTTGCACAAAATTCAAGATGGCCGATTCACGTGCTTTGTTACCAAACGCCCCCCCCCAAAATCGGCCATTTTTTCCCCAAGTTCCGGTGACAAAACTATTGATTTTTAATCAATAGCGGTTGTTACGGTCTAAAAATACAAACAAATGCCACAGGCAAGTTTGAAAATAACTTTTACAG
Organism: Sepiola atlantica; assembly: GCA_963556195.1. Taxonomy (NCBI): domain Eukaryota; kingdom Metazoa; phylum Mollusca; class Cephalopoda; order Sepiida; family Sepiolidae; genus Sepiola; species Sepiola atlantica. The sequence goes on from OY744529.1 coordinate 108,099,639, forward strand.
CCTACAGTTACTTTTATTTGTTGTATATTTGTTTTTTTAGCGTTTTTACTCTGCTGAGCGTCGTAAAAGATACCCCTTCTTTTTAATGATTTCATGACATTCACCAGCAAATTTTACATATACATACCAAATTTTATTGCTTTATCTTCAATAGTTTTTTTGGGTATTTTTAACAATAACGAAAATGCTGAATAAACAAATATACAACAAATAAAAGTTACCGTAGCATATAAAAGTTGATTTCAAAGTTACCTGTGACATTTATTAATGACTAGCAGGGGTACCCGACGTTGCCCGGGGCTCTCCCTCCTCCTCCTCTCCGCAGGCAAAATAGGATATTGAGCACTTTTCTCCCGGACAACGCCGAGTATTTAGAAAAGCAAGATGGCCTCCAGAGCACTACTAAAATCACTCTTATCGATCCCCCCCTCCTTTTCATCTGCACAATAGTCCGAAGAGAAACACTACAGTAGCTCTATCTAGGACATTTAGCACTTTTCTCCCAGACAACGCCGAAGCTTCTGGGTCCTAAATTGACGAAGCCCCCCCCCCCCCGGTGCTGGGTCCTATGCTGTAGAAGCGCCCCGGTGGCTATACTGCAGAAGAACCCCCCCCCCGTCCCTGTACTGCAGAAGCCTCTGGATCCTATACTGTAGAAACACCCCCGGTGCCTATACTGCATAAGCACTCATGGTCCCTATTCTGTAGAAGCATTCGGGTCCTATATTGTAGAAGCACCCCTGGTCCCTATACTGTAGAAGCAGCCCTGGTCCCTATACTACATAAGCACCCATGGTCCCTATTCTGCAGAAGCATCCGGGTCCTATATTCTAGAAGCACCCCTGGTCCCTATACTGTAGAAGCAGCCCTGGTCCCTATACTACATAAGCACCCATGGTCCCTATTCTGCAGAAGCATCCGGGTCTTATATTGTAGAAGCACCCCTGGTTCCTATACTGCAGAAGCCCTTGGGTCCTATACTGTAGAAGTATACTTTTTTCTGTGGGGGGTGGGGGGGGGGGTAATTTTTGGGATGCTTTTTAGGAATAGGTATCCAGAAATTTGCAGTCGTGATGTAAGCAGTTTCGACGAGATGAACTAAACCGACATTGCAAACTAAAACTTAGTTTAGGTTAGGATTAATTAAAAAAAACAGCTCACTTCGTATTGTGTAGATTGTTCAGTGAAGTTTGTTAACATTTTCCATCATGGTCGATTTTTTTTTTTGGCAAGTGGTCGCTAATTTCAGAATTTAAAACACAAAAAAGTAATTTGAATGAGAAAAAAAAAGAAATTCTCATTGACTAAGGTATTTTCTACAAGTAATATAGTAAATAAAGGAAAAGCAAACAGCTATTTATAATCGGAAATGTAGTATTTTATTCTTTGACAAATAATGCAAGCAAGAAGTTATGTTTAGTCATAATAAATTTTTTTTATTTATTTGAATAATTGTTTTATTGTTTTTTGCTGACGTAGGATCGAATACAGAAAAATAATTTTATTCAGTCTACGAATAAATCCCACTGTCTATTTTGTTGCGAGAGCATGAATTTTGAGATGTTGGTCTTATTTTAAAAAGTATATAAGAGAATGTATCATTGAAAATAATAAAAATATAAATGAAAAAGATCAACGTCAAAAATGTACTTGCCTGTTATCGAAACATGGTTGGTGACAATGTGTTTGTTTTAAAGGTAAACCGGGTACTCAAAATGTATAAGTTTAAAGTAGCCGGAATTAAAGAATAGAATTCCCCTAATCTGTAAGTTAGCGGTGCTGTAACAGAATGTAGCTTCTATAAACAAAGAACATTGTGTCAGAGAGTGACGTGGGAGTATTGATTTACTCCTCTCCAGGAGTTAGGCACAAGGCCAGTTTTTGTCTTACTCCCACAAGTAAGATGTGACCCAAGGTCGGGTCGGGAAAGTGGGGTTTAAAAATTGCCTTGGCAGCCCCGTCGGCATTCCCCGGTAGGGGCGCCTCAGGCAGTAAGCAATAAACTTACTCCTCCCCAAAGAGGGGCGGCGAAGCCTGGGAGGGTGGACCTCCTAGAACTGCACAGGACAGACCCATAGACCGGCGTAGATCAAGCCCCGAAGGCCAAGACAATAACAGTCTATGGGGTGCAGTATCCATCGGAACAGATACTACACTTTGATCTTAGCCAAAAGGCCAAGGTCGAGAGTGACGTGGGAGTAGATTATGGTTGTTACCCTCTATTTGAGAGAAGCAGATATCTCGGAATTAATGTCATAATTTTTGTAAGAATAAAAATTGTAAGAATATTTTGGTGAAACACGCTGTAGGAAGTGCTGTTGGTGTTGAGTTAAAGATTTGAATAGGAAATGTTGGGTTATTTTCCTATTTTGACTGAAGTTGCAGGGTAAAAATAGAAATTACTTTATTTATATAGAAGAGAAATATCCTATTTTTTATAGCAAAATCTGAAATTTAAGTTTTTTGTGAGCATTGTTATTAGAATTGTTCAAAGCTTTATCTTGGTCGAATGTAATCAGCCATTTTTGGCCCGATTCTACTACAGGTAATTTTCCAAAGATTCAGCCATTGCCTTGGATATGTGGGTGTTTGGTCTGCCCGCATGTTGTGAATAGAGCGTGATGTCATCAGCAAATATGCCCATCTCTAATACGATTGCATCAGGGAGATCATTTATGAAAATCAGGAATAATAAAAGTCCAAGTATCGACCCCTGGGGACCTGAATCTTTCTTTTAGCTAAGAAAGATCTGATTATATTAAATATTCGTCCAGTAATACCATACAGATTAATTTTCCTGAAAAAACCTTTATGCCAGGCCTTGTCAAAAGCCTTAGCTTCATCTACCTTATCCAGTGAATGCTCTGTGTTTGGAGATAACCGTTAGTAAGTCCATAGTAGAACGGGATTGCCTAAATCCATTCTGTAGGTCAAAAAGAAATTTAGCTTTTTCAATGTGGTGGACTATCGCTAGATTGATTAATGATGCAAAGATTTTAGCGAAGAGAGGGAGGAGCATCACGGGGCAATAATTTTGCGCGTCAGTCAGTTTGCCAGAATTCTTGAAGACTGGTGCCACAGAGGAAATTTTCCAGCTATCAGGGAAGCAAGATTCGGCAAGGTATTTGTTGGAGATGCCAGGAGCCAACTCAGCAGAGCATTTCTTTATTTCTATAACAGGGATAAAATCTGGTTCACATGTCAAGGTTTTTTATGTAAAACGAGGACATGAGAAAGTGTGATGGTCATATCATTTAATGTGGTTTCTGTCCATAATGGGAAAGTAAGGAGGAGGTGGTTTGTGGAGTTTTATGTGAACCATTGTGTCAGCATTATCATTGCCATGCAAGTGACATCATGGTGGTTGGGTAGTGGGTGAGTTTTTCATTGCCCATTGTTCACCGCACTATTAAATATATTTAGCTTCCAGAAATCGCAACTTGCTAATTTCTACAACTCTATGCATTTTCTTGTCAACTCCGCATACCTACTCTTAGCTGCGGCTATTACACTCTTACGGTGGTTTCTTGATACTATAGTGTTTTGCGTTAAAAAAATTTAATAGAAGTAATAAGCCTTTCAAGTTACTGTAAATGTGGTTCTGAGCAAAGTAGCCATCTTGTCAGGAAGTAAGATCCATAACATAAACAAGTGGCTAAACAAGATGGCTACTTTACTCGGAACCAATATTTTCGGTAACTAAATTAAAAAAATTTTTTTTTTTTTTTTTTTACTGCAAATAGGTCACAAATGAGTAAATAAAGCAAACCAAATTGTTATTGACTAATTTCCCAACCGTATTTCATTTAAAATAATTAATGTCGCTAATAGTAATGTTTACCCGACTAAGTACATAATCATGTTCATTTTTTGCAAATGATTCTTTTAGCCAACAAAGTTTCATTCCAAAACAAAAATAAATAACTATACATATTAAAATCTCCCACATCAGAGTTAGGACCTGTTTTGTGTGTGTTTAGTTTTGAGATCCATTTTGTTTGCACATATATGTGGACGGAAATTTGGTGTCTATTGAAATACATCTGATGTTATGGAGTATATGATCAGTTTGGTTGAAATGTTTGGCTATTTGAGAGTATAATGTGTTTAGTCTAATAGCAAGTTTGTGGTTATCAAATCTAAATTTGTCTTGCCTATATAATAGCAATATACGGATAAAATTTGGTACTCTTATAGAGAACGCAACGCGTTTTTGTGACTTTGCGTCGTCAACGTTCAGGCATGTCTTGGAAGTGCCTGAGAGGTGAAGAAACTATTATCCAATCAGGTTGCAGCAGGCATTAGACAGTCAGGTTCCAAGCAAGCAGACGATAACTTTTGGAAAAAATTAATTTCTATGATCTAAAGGACTCATTGAGTTCTGTCAGCAACAGTCACTTTTAGTAAAAGATTAACCTTAAACCCTAACCCAGAAAATGTTTAAAAGAAGAAAAAAAAACATTGAAAAAGAAAATGAAACAAAACAACCAAGAAATTAGTTAAAAACTGATTTTGTTGTTTGTTATATTAAAAAAAATCATCTTTTGAAACTTTTCAGTGCACAAAAAAACATTTTATTTAAAAACATTTGCTTAACAATGGTTTCTTTGACAAAAAAAATAAATATCTAATCAATAAGTTGTTTAGCTATGGTTTGTTCGTTCTTTATCTTTATAGATTTTACTTTGATTTTCTTTGTCTGAATTTATCTTCAATTTATCGTATGCCAATTTTCCCCTCGTCAATTCTCGGGCGCTTCCGAGACCTGCCCGAACGTTGACGACGTGAAGTCATGGAAACGCGGTGCATTCTCTATAAGAGTACATAAAATTCTTTTATCATTATGTCTCAATTTATCTAGTGTATTCTTAGAATATTCTACACTAATGAATGAGTCCTTAGCACCGTCAACGACCATATGTAAGCAACTTTTTTTTCTTCAAATTAAGTTTCTTCTTTCTTCCTGTGTTCTTCAGGGACGACGTGGGTCCAAGAAATTGTCTATTTGATTCAGTCTGACCTTGACCTTGCCCAGGAAGAGCAGAAAAATATTGAGCAGAGATTTTTATTTCTTGAAAATGTCTACCCAGGCCTGAAGACCATCGAAGATTCTAAATCTCCTCGTCTTATCAAAAGTCATTTACCATTTCATTTGCTTCCGGAACAAATGGAAACGGTGAAACCAAAGGTAAAAAAAAACAACTTTTCTTTTTTTTTTTCTTAACCACTGGAATATCATGTCTTTTATTTCAACACTATTTTTTACACAAATTTATTATGCGACTTTGGTATCTAGTAGTTTAATCTACAATCTGATCCTATTTCGATATACAATGAATTTATATATATATATATATATATATATATATATCTTAAGAAAACCAAAAGAGCAAGTGAAGTACTCTTTAGCCTTGTTTCGATAAAAGCACCATCACCTCGCTGGGTAGGCATCAGGAAGGGCATCTGGCCTATAAAAATCTTGCCTCAAATAAGGAAGTGACTTCCAAAGAAAATCGGTTAAATTTCAGGCTATGTTAATAGTTTAAATGTTGGAAGTTTGCGTAGAAGGTCTGGTGAGATTGTTGAGTTTCTTGAGAGAAAATGTATTGACCTGTGTTGTGTCCAAGAAACTCGTTGGAGAGGTAAATCTGCTCGAATGATAGTTGGAAATAATGCAAGATATAAGCTGGATTGGAAATGGAACAAGTGGTGTTGGTATTTTTATTGCAGAGTGATGGGTAGAAAAAGTGATTGAAGTTAATTGTGTAAGTGATGCAAATAATACTGATGAAGTCGATGGTTGGTGAGAAAATTTGCACAGCTATATTATCTGTTTATGCACCATAATATGACTTGAGTGAAGATGCGGAAGATGAGTTTTATGACACGTTTATTGCAGTAACTAATTGAGGTTGATGAGTAGATTTAAAGATGATGTTGGAAAGACACTTGATGGTGTTGAGGTGTATCGTCTATGTTCCCTTCGACAAGAGGTTCGACACTGTCAGACTGTCCTTATTTTTTATTTTTTTTTTAATGGAAATCGCTCCAGACAAGGCATGAAGCCACTTGATGAAAGGAACTAACAAGAACGAGAGATGATTATCGCAAAGACAGGAGATTCCTAGTGGCCTTAGTTTTGAAAAGACAATGGCTATAGGTAGGAGGGAAACAGTCAGCAGGAAGAGAGTTCCACAAGCCTGCAGTTCTTGGAAAGAAGCTACTGGAAAGGAGGCTGTATTACAATGAGGTATCAAAACAGCGAATTGATGGATTTTTTTTAATGGAAGTCGCTCCAGACAAGGCATGAAGTCACTTGATGCAAGGAGCTAAAAAAAAAAAAACTACTACTTCAAGGTCAAAAATAGCCAACGATAAGTGTTAGATGGATAGATTCTGACCTAGAAAACAGCAATTTTCCCCCTTTGTCAGAAACATCGCTCATGGAATGTGAGGACTATTAACCAGCAGTGTTACCACTGTCGACCAAAGGAAGACACTATCAGGCATGTGTGCGCTGTGTCATCATGTATGAAGTGAAACCTGTTGAGAATAAGAGAAATGTTATGAGAATGATCCGATGGATATATAATGTGAATCTTGAAGACGGGCTCAGATCTGATGAATTCAGAAAAAGATTAAATCTCGACAGTATAGGGAGATATGCTCAGAACAGGAGACTGCGTTGGGTTGATCGTACTGAAAAAAAAGGACGAAATGCTTGTTAGTGGAGGTAGCAGAGTCAGTTGGCGGGGGAAATATGAGGTAAGTGATAAGGATAGATTTGAGGGAAAGAGGGATAAATAAATACCTGACCAGAGATAGGTTAGTTTGGAAGTCAATTTCTAAAAGCCGTCCAACACATGCCAGCATGTAAAACAGACGTTAAACTGTATATGATGATTCAATTGAATTAATTTGGCAAAAAATAAAATAATCATGCTTCAGTTGCCATGTAGGAAAATGATGGTAGAAATTTACACAGAAGAGGATACAGTAGCCTAGCACCTGTCCAAATTCACCTTGAATTGCTGTGTTTGTTGGCGCATTTATTACTTCTCTTGGAAGTCTATTCCAAGGTTCAAGATGCGTTGTGTATTTATGTAGTAAACTTTAGATTAAATCGAAGAAACAAAGGGAGATAATCTATCTGAATGCAGTTATTTCCCTTTCATAGTTAATTTTCTTCTCCGGTTAAAGAGATATGACTGAGAAAAGCGCGTGAGACAATTTTTAAGAAATGATAGCAGAATTTAGCCGGCCATTTCTCTTCATCCTATACATAGCATATTTTCTGAAACCACTTCCCTCTTTGAATGATTCTGATAGTTTTTATTTTCATGTAGTGAGAGGGGTGCAAAGGTGATGATATGAATAGGTCACCGGGATATTCAATGGATCCCAACTAACGCTAGTGTTAAATAGCTGCAATCGTCTGCTCAACAGAAATGGGTTTTCTCTTTCTCTTCAGTCGTTTTCTTATAACTGTTCCTTTCGCTGTTCACTCGAGGTAGAGAAAGGATCTCGTCTGAAGCGTAATGTATGTTCAGACCCAGTGAGAACATTAGAAAGTTTTGTCTGTCATTCAAAGAAGTTTTGGACAAGAGAAAGTCGATTTGTTTTTTAATGTCTGTAAAACAAAACGATTTAAAGAAAATAAGTTTTTTCTTTTTAATTTTTATATTCTCTCTCTCTCTTTTCTCTTGTATCTCTCTCTCTCTCTCTTCCTTTCCCTCCCTCTCTCTCTTCCTTTCCCTCCCTCACTCTTCCTTCCCTCCATCTCTCTCTCTTCCTTCCCTCCCTCTCTCTCTTCCTTCCCTCCCTCTCTCTCTTCCTTCCCTCCCTCTCTTCCTTCCCTCCCTCTCTCTCTTCCTTCCCTCCCTCTCTCTTTTTCCTTCCCTCCCTCTCTCTTTTTCCTTCCCCCCCTCTCTCTTTTTCCTTCCCCCCCTCTCTCTTTTTCCTTCGCTCCCTCTCTCTTTTTCCTTCGCTCCCTCTCTCTTTTTCCTTCGCTCCCTCTCTCTTTTTCCTTCGCTCCCTCTCTCTTTTTCCTTCGCTCCCTCTCTCTTTTTCCTTCGCTCCCTCTCTCTTTTTCCTTCGCTCCCTCTCTCTTTTTCCTTCGCTCCCTCTCTCTTTTTCCTTCGCTCCCTCTCTCTTTTTCCTTCGCTCCCTCTCTCTTTTTCCTTCCCTCCCTCTCTCTTTTTCCTTCCTTCCCTCCCTTTCTCTCTTCCTTCCCTCCCTCTCTCTCTTCCTTCCCTCCCTCTCTCTCTTCCTTCCCTCCCTCTCTCTCTTCCTTCCCTCCCTCTCTCTCTTCCTTCCCTCCCTCTCTCTCTTCCTTCCCTCCCTCTCTCTTCCTTCCCTCCCTCTCTCTCTCGCTTCCTTCCCTCCCTCTCTCTCTCGCTTCCTTCCCTCCCTCTCTCTCTCGCTTCCTTCCCTCTCTCTCTTCCTTCCCTCCCTCTCTCTCTTCCTTCCCTCCCTCTCTCTCTTCCTTCCCTCCCTCTCTCTCTTCCTTCTCTCTCTCTTCCTTCTCTCCCTCTTCCTTCCCTCCCTCTCCCTCTTCCTTCCCTCCCTCTCCCTCTTCCTTCCCTCCCTCCCTCTTCCTTCCCTCTCTCCCTCTTCCTTCCCTCTCTCCCTCTTCCTTCCCTCTCTCTTCCTCTCCCTCTTCCCCCTCTCTCCCTCTTCACCCTCTCTCTCTCTTCCCCCTCTCTCTCTCTTCCCCCTCTCTCTCTCTTCCCCCCTCTCTCTCTCTCTTCCCCCTCTCTCTCTCTTCCCCCTCTCTCTCTCTTCCCCCTCTCTCTCTCTTCCCCCCCTCTCTCTCTCTTCCCCCCTCTCTCTCTCTTCCCCCCTCCCCCTCTCTCTTCCCCCCTCTCTTCTCCCCCTCCCCCTCTCTCTTCCCCCCTCTCTTCTCCCCTCTCTCTCCCCCCCTCTCTTCTCCCCTCTCTCTCCCCCCCTCTCTTCTCCCCTCTCTCTCCCCCCCTCTCTTCTCCCCTCTCTCTCCCCCCCTCTCTTCTCCCCTCTCTCTCCCCCCCTCTCCCCTCTCTCTCCCCCCCCTCTCTTCTCCCCTCTCCCCCCCCTCTCTTCTCCCCTCTCTCTCTCTCTTCCCCCTCTCTCTCTTACCCCCCTCTCTCTCTTACCCCCCTCTCTCTCTCTTCCCCCCCCCTCTCTCTTCCCCCTCTCTCTCTCTTCCCCCTCTCTCTCTCTTCCCCCTCTCTCTCTCTTCCCCCTCTGCCTCTCTCTTCCCCCTCTCTCTCTCTTCCTTCCCTCACTCTCTTCCTTCCCTCCCTCTCTTCCTTCCCTCCCTTTCTCTCTTCCTTCCCTCCCTTTCTCTCTTCCTTCCCTCCCTTTCTCTCTTCCTTCCCTCTCTCTCTTTCTTTCCCTCCCTCTCTCTCTTCCTTCCCTCCCTCTCTCTCTTCCTTCCCTCCCTCTCTCTCTTCCTTCCCTCCCTCTCTCTCTCTTCCTTCCCTCCCTCTCTCTCTCTTCCTTCCCTCCCTCTCTCTCTCTTCCTTCCCTCCCTCTCTCTCTCTTCCTTCCCTCCCTCTCTCTCTCTTCCTTCCCTCCCTCTCTCTCTCTTCCTTTCCTCCCTCTCTCTCTTCCTTTCCTCCCTCTCTCTCTTCCTTTCCTCCCTCTCTCTCTTCATTCCCTCCCTCTCTCTCTTCTTTCCCTCCCTCTCTCTCTTCTTTCCCTCCCTCTCTCTCTTCTTTCCCTCCCTCTCTCTCTTCTTTCCCTCCCTCTCTCTCTTCTTTCCCTCCCTCTCTCTCTTCTTTCCCTCCCTCTCTCTCTTCCTTCCCTCCATCTCTCTTTTTCCTTCCTTCCCTCCCTCTCTCTTTTTCCTTCCTTCCCTCCCTCTCTCTTTTTCCTTCCTTCCCTCCGTCTCTCTTTTTCCTTCCTTCCCTCCCTCTCTCTTTTTCCTTCCTTCCCTCCCTCTCTCTTTTTCCTTCCTTCCCTCTCTCTCTCTTTTTCCTTCCTTCCCTCCCTCTCTCTCTTCCTTCTCTCCCTCTCTCTCTTCCTTCCCTCTTCCTTCCTTCCTTCCTTCCTTCCCTCTTCCTTCCTTCCTTCCTTCCCTCTTCTTTCCTTCCTTCCTTCCCTCTCTCTTCCTTCCTTCCTTCCTTCCTTCTTTCCTTCCTTCCCTCCCTCTCTCTCTTCCTTCCTTCCCTCCCTCTCTCTTTTTGTTTTTCTCTTTTCTTTCTTTTTCTCTCTTTGCTCTTTTATTTCTACCACTCTTGTTTATATTCATAATGTAACGTTCTTTTGTTTTTTTACTTTTCTTGCTATCTTCACTTACACAAATCTTTTTTCATGGGAAAATTTGTTCTATTACAGGTTATTTATGTCCTGCGAAACCCGAAAGACATCCTAATCTCATATTACAGCTTTCTGAAAATGTTAAAACCTCTGAAATTTGAAGGAACATTTGATGAATTCTGTGATCGATTCACGAAAGACAAAGGTGAGTCATTCTTTCATTTATCTGTTTTCTTAAAGAAAGTGTGACAAAAAAAGATGACTGAATACTTCAAATAAAAAGTCATCATTGACAAAAATTAGCATTGAGAATTAGAAACTCTGGTTAATGTTGGGTTTTGATGTGAAAAACCTTTTTATTAATGTATTTTAATGTAATTAATGTATGTAAAATTAATGTAATTTTTTTGATGTGAATGGTTTTTTTCGCGCCATATCAATTTTTTTCGGATGTTTAAACCGGATCAAGTCATTTTGGTAAAAGTTCTTATGCTTCATATTGTTATATCTTCAAATATTTTTGCATGGTTTTTGAAGCTGGAAGTAATTGAAACTAAGACGTGACTCACTCTACACTCTCTCCAGCTCCCAAATTATGGTCTCATCACCTGATGCAGTTCCATGTCATCCCCAGAAGAGATTCTCTGTGACTCTGACAGGTATTATCATTTGGGGTTAGAATAGACCTGGGAGTAATGATAACCTGGTCACTGAGGGTTGAGGATATGTGTTGCATGGATAGAAATGATATGAAAATTATGCAATGGATGTGTAATGTGAGTTTTAAAAACAAGCTTAGATCTCATGACCTCAAAGGAAGATTAAATCTGGACAGTATAGGGAGATATGCACAGAACAGGAGACTGCGATGGTATGGTTACATTGAAAGAATGGATGAGAGTTCTTGGTTTAGTAAATGTAGAACAATTGGGGTTAACTGGATTAGTTCACAGGGAAAGGCCAAGGAAAACATGGGCGGAAGTGATGAGGATAGATTTAAGAGGAACAGGGTTAAATAAAGACCTGCCAGAGATCGGATAGTTTAGAAGTCAATTTCTAAAAGCCGCCCAACACATGCCAGCAGGTAAAAGAGAGGTTAAACCGAATATGATGATGATATCACACTCCTAAAAGGTCTCAGATCATGTCACCCAGCATGTACAATAGCCTCCTCAGGACAGCAAACAAGAAACAAATGGCCTGCCTTAACGCTCCACCCTGGAGTAGGAGTTTGAGCATTGTCTCATTTGATGGCAGGCAATGTACTGGACAATGCCTGTGTCAGAACAGGCTTTGCCCGTCATCTAGGACTCCAGATATTCAAATTGCGCGGATGCAACTGTGGTTTTTATGTCAGCAAATCCGAGCTGCAAGCATTAACCTACCAGTTTTACTGCTGGTAAAATCCATATTGCGACACGGTTCTAAACAATATTATCAAGTGGATACCACTAGCGGTCGGTCAATTTTAGAGCCACTTATTCTGGAATGATTGGAATTGACCAGCAGAGGAAAATGGTTAATCTCTGCTGACTCATCTTTCTCCAACAAGCTTAACACAACAGTACCAGTTCCAGGAATTTTTCGCACAGACGTCAGATAAGATGAACCAATCGAAATACTGATGATCAACTGATGACCGAATAGAATTTTGTTCCAGTTACCATATAGACTCTTCCACTTCATAGGCTGCCATATTGCTTCTGTGTTCCATTAGACACAAGTTTAAAGAACCAAGCAATGAACCTCGCAAAATGTTGTGACTTCAATGTATTTCAATTGCCATATGTTGAGACGATGTCTATTATAATAATGAAATCATTGGGTAGAGTGCTCATGCGCACTACAACTCATCAAAAGTGCATTTGTAGTGCATAGAATAATGTGCAATTGTCAGGGAAATGTACAGTGCACGAGTCATGATATACATGTGTATGGAGGCGGGACATCTGGTGCAGTTTCAACAAATTTTGGGAAGCATAAGAGTTTTAGAGGATGCAGTGTCTCGACAGCCAACATCTAATACAGGTAGTTTGTTTCGTGCTTCAGCAATTCTGAGTGCGGAAAAATGTTTCTAAAAGTCATGGGAGCTGTGCTGTTTTCTAACTGTGTAGGCACGTCCACGTGTGTTAGACACACGGAGATGAAAAAGGTACTTAGAGTTGTTTGCGAGATGGTTAGTAATTTTGTGGGTGTTTACTAAGTAGCATAAAACAGTTGACTAATCCATGTCACAGATGAGTCGTTTCACGCGCCAATTTGCTCGTTCATCAGTCTTCTTCGGCGTTTTGTTCCACGTTTTCTCACGTCAACATGTCGGTGATTCTCTCTCATGCCCCCCTCTTCGTGTTTCTGGTGATCCTGTTGTTTTTGTCCCTCACATCTGTTGTTCCTGGAAATTTCAAGGTCCCTGGTTCATTCCGGGTTTAGTGTAAGCCAACCCCTGAATTGACCTGATCGGAAGGCCCCGATTAAATATCACATCATAACAATAGCTGAAAACTCTTAACGTTGCTCTTTCTTGAAGGACAGGGTTATTTTCATTTCAATTTCTGTCTTAATGATAATAGCCTTTTTATTTGCACTCTACGTGGCCATTAATACCATGTCACTTCATATTTGTATAATAGTACCAAAAAATGTGATACGTTGGGTCACCCGTTGAAGTTGGGTTAGCTTGTTTGGAATCAGGAAAAAGTGAGTTTGCAAAGCCAGTTAAATACTTTAAAAAAAGAACAAATCCAAAGTTAGTCTCTTTCTGCTCACTATATTTGTCTCCTTCTTTCTCTTTTTAACTATGGGTTAAATAATATTACTACTTGTTATATTCTTTTTTCTTTATAATGACTCTTCGAATCTTTTTTCTATTTACTTTATTTATCACCTTCGACTGTTAATAAATAGAGAGAGTAATGGAAGCGAGAGTGATAAATACCGTATAAAATAAGAGTGAGAGAGGGGATCAAACAACATAAAGTGAGAGTGATAAAGAGAAACTTAGTCAGAGATGAATCACTTGGTGAGTTAATTGCAAATTACATCTAATTAGAACAATTAAAATGAAAGTTTTTTTGTTTTTTTCAAACATAACTCAATCCCCAAACTGAGAAATATTAGCATATATTTTGTGTTATTAAAGTATATAGGTTAAAAGGCTTTCTCTGTCCCTTGGAGGATGATCCTGAGTTTCCCCGCTCGATCCTGTTATGCGTTCATACCATCCCAACTTCCTTTTCTCTGCCGTGGTCAGCGGAAGTCCCGCCAAAACATGTTTTATTTTTTTACTTTCACACAAACGTTTTGCCAAAAACATAAATTTTCTATAATTTGCAGAAAAAAGTAAATAAAAAAAATTAAAAAGTGTCAATTTGCTCTTTATTTTTCCCAGTTGTTTATTTAATATTTGTCTTGCCTTCAAGTTTACTACTCACCTTGGGGAAAACATGTGAGGACTGCCTGGGAACTGGAGAAAGAAGGGGCCAATATCCTCATTGTGAAATATGAAGATTTACATATGGTAAGTTTTTGAACATTTTCATTTGGTTCGAGGAAATTATTTTGACAAATGTTGCTTTCATATCCTATTTGTTTGTTTTTTCTATTTTTTTAGAATTTTATTTACTTAGGTCGAATAATAATAAAACACTTTTAAATCGATTAAATTTGTGTTAATCAAATTATTTACAGATGAATTTCATATGTTTAAAATGTTAAATTTTTTTATCATGTTTTAAAATTATTGTTTAGCGATAACATTGAATGTTTAATTCAGAATTGGTGTCGTAGTTAATAAAATAAAAAAAATTTTCTCTGTAATTATTTGTTAAATTAAATTTGATTAAATTCAGTGTTTAAAGTCAAAGGCATTTACACAAGACAAATGAATAAACCTGATATTTTAAAGCACAATTTACAAAAGACAAATGTCTTTTTTTTCTTTATCTAGACTTAAACATTGCCAGATAACGTCATGTTATTGCTTCAGATAAATTATCTCCCTTTAATTACAAAGTTTATTGTTTGATAAGAATGCAATTTATGTGATTTTTAGGTAAATTATTTATTTAAAAAACAAATCTGTGGAAGAAAAATAAAATAACTTTTCTTAAACTAAATAAAAATATTAAAAATAATTTCATTTTTTTTCTTTTTTTTATAATTACGATTCTTTCACAAATCTCCTCTGAAAGCTCCCAGTACTTTCCATTTAATCTATTCTTTACAAAATAATCATGAAATCGATCAATATTATTTGTATTGAACTATTTCCATTTGTTACATTCTTGACATGCTTCGGCAACTTGTGTTCCATTAATTCATTTTTTACTCAATAAATTAATCTGATATTTATTGGGTGTGAGTAATCAAATTGCTTGTTCGTTTGTAAACATGCTTTTAAAGTGTGCATGGTTTGTACGCACATATAACATGAATTGGAACAAATACATTGAAGACATTGCCAAGGCTGCCACAAAGAAGGTGGGCTCCCTCTACCGTGCTAGTAAACTCCTCACACCTGACATTATCCTGTATCTCTACAAAGCCACCATCCGTCCATGCATGGAGTATTGTTGCTATATCTGGGCTGGTGCATCATCTACTAGTCTCTCCCTCCTTGACAAGGTCCAAAAAAGAGTCGCCAACTTAATAGGTCTCCGGTCCCTGTCCCATCGCCGCAATGTAGCATCCTTGTGCTTGTTTTACAAATACTTCAATGGATTATGCTCCGATGAACTGGCTACTCTAGTGCCCCCTCGGCGTAAATTCACTAGACCAATTCGACAATCAACTAAATCCCATCCATTCACTGTCGAGATCCCCAGATGCCGAAGAGCTTTCTACTCCAAAAGCTTCTTTCATTGTGCTGCTGGACTCTGGAACTCCCTCTCTGCTCCCTATTCTCCTGACGGTACTGATATGCAGAAATTTAAAACTAATGTAAACAGACATCTCGCAGCACAGCTTCCAATTTAGGTTGACCCCCCTAACCCTATCACTAACCCGACAGGTAACCCTAACCTAACCCCTTACCCGAAATGTAACCCTAACCTAACCCCTAACCCAAAATGTAACCCTGACATCTAACCCTAACCTGACATGTAACATTGTGAGAAAACGTTTAATTCCTATTTCTGTATTGCTGTTGTTATTACAGGACCTTTCTGCAAATATAGAACGCATTGCTAAATTCCTTGGCAAGAAGTTGAGCCGTGAGCAGGTTTCCGCTATACATGAGCGTTGTCAGTTCGAAAGTATGAAGCAAAACAACAGCGTCAATTATTCGTGGTGGGATGATTATGGAATTCGGGACAAAACGCAATCACATTTCCTCAGAAAAGGTAAATGAAGACATTTTTTGGCAGTAATCAATATTATTTTATTCAAGTGTCGAGGTAGTTCTCCAGGTGCCTTGTATCTTCTGCATAATTGGAGGTGCAGTTCAAACACATGCGTTAGAATGTCAATGCGTTATGATTAGAGCAGAAGTCAGTTAAAGTGAAGCATAGGGATTGTGCCCAGTGTTGCCTTCTCGGACGGCTTCATCTCGTTTGGTCGCATGTGGACATTCCTCTTCATCTGTTGGGGGGGGGGGGTCGATATATAAGATGATTGACGTTTTCTGACTTTTTATTATTCTGGATTCATGAATTCTGAGTGTTGTTTGAGATGATCGGTCTGGACATACCCTACCTGTAACGGAGGGGTAGATAGAGCCTTCATCTTTTTCCAACGTTTGTCAAGGCTTACATATTGGAAGATAAAGTCTTCTCTTTCTCATCTATGACATCACAGTTGCATGTGTTCTTTTTAAGTTTCGGAAACTTATGTTTGATATGTAATAACAGGTACAATTGAATCTCCTCTCATTCTCCTCTTTAGTAAATTTGTTAAACTTACAGGTTTTAATCTTTTTGGGGTATTGAGATATTTTGGTGAAGTTACATAAATAATCCACTTTCTAATTACCTCCCCTTTTTGTAGCTCTTTAGTTGAATAAAAAATGTGTAATTAATGTAGAGGCGAGAAATAGACAGACTTGAAGTCACATAATTGAATTGATATATATATATATATATTTATATTTATTTATTTTGGTACAGAAAAATTAGTACAACATTCGTACCATCCGGCTCTCTTCAGCTTCTGTTGTCATCTGTTTTAGAAATGTGAAGTCACGTGTCACTCTCGTTTGGACGCGTTATTTGCTTAGAGCATTGTGTATGTTTGTTTAAATTTAAATTTAGTGTAAGGAAGGTTTGAAAAAAAGGGCGGGGGTGAAAAGTAACAGTTGAGATTTAAACCGGAGGAGGTTTAAAGAGATATAAAAAGATATAAAAATAATAATAATAAAATAAAATAAAAAAATATAAAAAAATATATATATATATATATATATACAGGGTGGGCCAAAATAAGGGTCCTATCTTTAAATTTGAATAACTTGAATTTGAATAACTTCCACAAAATAAAAGTTAAACTCACCAAACTTTATGTGTGTGTAGACTGACCCTTCCGAGATTTTTTGAAATAAACAAAACAAATTTTAGCCGAAAAACACTTCTTAAAACTTACAAAAACTAAAGTATTGTTTTTTACACTGTTTTGAGTTTTTTAAGCAAAAATAATGTTTTCTAAATGAGGGTACGTTCCTTAGGGCTAATACGGCTCATGCTTGCTTCGGAAGGGGTCCTTTACTTATTCTAAAAGAAAAAAATTTAAAAAATCAATAAATAAATAAAAAAGTTATGAATTTTTAAAAATAGGACCCTTAGTTTTGCCCACCCTGTATATATATATATATATATATATATATATATATTATATTAAGTTGAATGTTCTTATGACGTTAAGCCGCCGAATAAAGTGTTAAAATTATCACTGTTTATTCGCTATTCAGCGGTGCCGAGTGGTTCTAGATGTCGGGATTTGAGTTGTAAAATACTCGGAGTCCGGGGTTTCAAATCGCATGATCAGTAGTGAATAGTCATATCTCTATGCTGATGAGTCCCGATTATAAAAAAGGACGAAACGTATACGTACATAGATGATAAACAAAACAAATATTTATTATATATATATATATATATATAAGAGGATTTAATAAATTAGAACATTAGAATTGTTCCAAGAATTAGAACAACAAGTCTAGTATGGCGTACGGTCGTTTCCAAAATATTCTGGAAATACTTTATTTTATTTTTTAATTTTTTTAATTTTTAAAAAATTAACGAAGCTACTACAAAAAGTCTCTTCGTCAGCGCCTTTAGCACCACGTCTTACAGAAAATTCAAGGAAAAAATAGCAAGCTCGTCGTAGAGGAACATCTATTGACAGGAGGAGCCACAGAGACAAATATTAGAAAAAGGAATAAGTTACAAATATAAATTAAAATTAGATAGATAAAATAATAATAATGATAATAAAACATTATAAACCTTATACAAAAATTATGAAAATAAAAATAAGAACAAGAATAAAATAAAATAAAAATATATATAAAAATATATAAAAAAACAATAAAAATAATAAAATATATAAAGGAAAAATAAAATAAAAGAATAAGAAATAAAAAATAAAAATAAAAATAAAAAATAAAAAGAATTAAGTATAATAGAGTAAAATAAAATAAAATAAAAATAAAATAAAATCAAGTAAAATAAAAAATAAAGGTAAGTATAATAATAAAGAAATATAAAGGAATAATATATATATATATATATATAGAAAATTAATAAAATTATTAATAAGTAAATAATAAATAAGAAATAAAGAATAAAATAGTTAACTAATGATATAGAATAAAGGTAAAATTAGAAATAATAAAGGTAAAATAAAATAAAAAAAAGATAAAAAACAATAGTACCTATAAGGAGATGATAATAAAAATTAGAAATACAAAATGAAAATATAAGGTAAATATAGAAGAAAAAAAATATAATTGATAATAATAGTATGAATTAATAATAACTTAGAGCTATGAATAAAAATAAGGTAGAAACATAAATAAGTTTAGATAACAAAGGTTGAATATTGTCAAGGTTCGTTTTCTTAAGGTTTTTTAAGGAAAACATCCCGCAAGGAGATGAGTAGGGTAATGGGGGGGAGGAGGAAGAGTACATGGGAAGGTATGGACAACAGTACTTTTCAGGGGGAGAAAAATACCTTATAAAAAATTATTATAGGAGAAGGGTCAAGGGTGACCAAGAAATAAGGGATGTAATATAATAGGAGTATAGTTGGGACTATACTAACATCAGTGCACTGACAAGTGCATGAGTACATGTGAGATAGGAGGGAGGAGAGAACGCGCTTTACAGGAAATAATTACCGTCCATTTCCCAATTGTGGTCCTATACCAACTTCGGCGTTCAAACCAATAAGTCAAACTGGAATGAATCAAGTATAAATTTATTAACAAAATGAACATAAAACGAATATAATTCAAAAGTGCTCATATATACAGGGTGATTCATAAGTCACTTAGCTATTTATTTTTGAAATTCTAAAGTTAAAAAATACGGTAATACAAAACAGAAAGTTTATTCAACAAATTCATTTATGGGAGTTTAAAATTACAGTAAATTTTCAAAATTTCCACCTTCATTCTGCATGCATAGCTCCATTCTTTTTTGCAAGGAATTTACGACTCTTTGTAGCATATTTGATTGATTATGGTGTTGTGCGAAGGAGGCTTTCTGTTCACAACGAACAAATTTAGAATAAAAAATAGCAGTAATTAGAGAGTAAGATAACAATTATGAAAAGTTCATAGTATGTTTGTGCTTCATATGGTAATCATTTTAAATAGCTAAGTGAAGTGACTTATGAATCACCCTGTATATTTATTTTTAAAGAACTCAAAAGAGAGAACCCAGTATAATTGTACACAATAATTTCCTGTTTATCTGTTTCAGTAAGTAAGAGGAAATGTCTCTACTTTAAGTTTTTTAGACGGAATAAGTATTTTCAGTAAAAAAAAAGGAAGCGAAATAAAATATATTTGCCAATAATATAGTAGAAGAATAGAAAAAACTAAAGAAAATTGGCTAGTCCGAATCAAGTATCGATATGTCAGACTGATTACTATTTGGATCTGACTTTAAAAATTCTGACAAGATAACTTTATATGTTAGATATGAAATTATTTTATTTATTTGATATATTTTATTTTAATATTTTTTCGTCTATTTGTTTATGTTTATTCATTTAATTATATAAAAAAAATATTTGATTTTTAGGTTGATAATTTTTTTGATTTTATTTATAAAATTATAAAATATTTGATTTTAATATTATTTTAATTTAATTTTTTGTAGGTCAAGTTGGTGACTGGAAAACTCACATCACAGCTTTTATAAATCGGCGTATTGAGAAAATGGTACAAGATAATTTAAGTGACACTGATTTAGTATTTGATTATGAATTAGTCAATCAACCAGATGACTCTTAAAAGTTGAACCGAAGAAAATGTTGAAGAAAACATTCGCTTAAAATTGTACAAAGAATTTGTGTTTAGTAAGAACATGTGAAGAATTGTTTTTTTTTTTGTTTGTATAAAAATAAATATTTGATTTTTTATTTTTTTAATTTAAAAAAAATTTTTTTTAACATGGTTCACCCCAAACACGGCAGGCCGCCACTGTAGACGTAAGGGGCTACTAAGCAAAAAGAAAAGGGGAGAAGGTTGGGGGGGGGGAGGTCAGCCTAACTTGGGATCTGCGCAGCGAGATGTCTGTTTACATTAGTTTTAAATTTCTGCATGTCAGTACTGTCGGGGAAACAGGGGGCAGGTAGGGAGTTCCAGAGGCCAGCAGCACGAGGAAAGAAGCTATTTGAGTAGAAGGCTCTCCGGCATCTGGGGACCTCCACAGTGAATGAATGAGATTTAGTTGATTGTCGAGTTAGTCTGGTGAATTTACGTTGAGGGGGCACCAAAGCAGCCAATTCATCGGAGCATAATCCATTGAAGTATTTACATAAAGAAAGTTCAATTCTTACCCAACACAGAAAATCAAATGGCTTTCTCGATAGACTATTATTGCAGCATCCTCTTCAATGGTTGATGGAAGATAACCAAAAACATCTTTATTTTGCTATTGAAATGTATTTACCAAAAGATAGACTCTGATGTAAGACCTGCGTTATCCATAGTCTTTCAGTTATCTTGCCTCAGCTGGTGTCTGAAACCAGACTTTGGAGAAGGAGGGTGTGCTGTACGTATCAGCAGATAATATGGCAATCCTACAAATCCAATTGTAATAAATAATGACGACGTGTACTGGCTCGATAGGCTAAAAGCATACAGCCATTACTTTATACGTGGTGTGGCCTGCTCATAATGTATGTTTGATCAAACAACAACTTTTAAGGTTAGCACGGCTCACTCCAAAATCTGGGGAATGGTTTAGAAAAAGTGGCCTAACCAAATGTATGTTCAACTTTTAAGCTGGCCAATAACTTGTGGTTGGCGGCTCTTCATACTAGCAGGAATAAAACAAAACGCTACCAAAAAAAAAATCGGGCTAATGATATCCACCTGGAATGTACGAATACTCCTTAATTGCAAGGAGTCAACAAATTCTGAATGGTGAGCTGGTATCGTTGCGAAGGAATTGACACTCTATATAGGATTGACACAGCTACACTAACAGACATTCAGAGATCAACTGACAGCAGTGTGGGCCGGGCATACATATTTTTTTGGACGGATAGACCAGAGTTTTAAAGGTGATGAGGCAGAGTGGCCGTTGCCGTTTGCACAGAGCTACTCAATCAGGTTGAACAACCTCATGGCTTTAATGATAGGATGGCTAACGAAGGCTGAGCAGAGTCCATAAAAGGGCGGTTACGTGCTGTACCTGTAGCAGCCATCCAGAAGAAAAAAGAGTGAGGGTTGCACCGTGCATTGTCTATCTGGGATTGAACCCAGAGTGTTTCAGTCACCAAATAGAAACGTGTGCTTTTTGTCACGCGACGAGACTTCACATATGCAACTGAGCCTTGTTTTGCATGGGCTAATTCTCGTCGTGATAAAAAGCTTAGACACTTTGCTCTGGGCAAAGAGCGAGAAAGGTTGACGTTGTGACTACGTTGAGTGCAAAGAGAAAAAGAAAAGAAAAAAGGAATAAAATTCTGGACGAAACGTTGCGTTGTTCTCGTGCGTGTTTGGACTGTTGGTAGTGAAAAGACCAAAAAAGACAATTCGGTGTCGTTTGAACTCGGTCTTTATTTTATTAACTCTCTGTTACACTATCCCCTTTTTATTGGCTTTGAAATGATCATACCACTGTTATTCTGATGCCCCTCCAAATTTTATTTAAGTGCAGCTGCTTTATGATTTTCATTTCAGTTTATGCCCCAACTCTTAACAGCGACTATCCGATCGTGCTACCGAGATCTCAGAAGGGTGCTAACTTCCATGACAGAAATCATTTTAAAATTTTTCTTCAGGTGGATCAAGATCATGAAACGTAGGTATGGCGTGGGGAAGGCGAACAGCAATGAGTTCCACCTTCTCTAGCTCTGTATTGAATTTGGTCTCGTTATTTGCAACATCATCTCAAATGAGAAGGCCGTCCATAAAGTAACTGAAAGCGACCCACGGTCACATTATCACTCACACGTGAGACCTTCAAGATGTGTGCACGATGTGCGAGGTGTAGTAAACCAGAGCTCCACATTACATGTAAGTCTCGCTTTTAAGGGGTAAAACTACCCAAGCTCATTGATGTATCAGCATTCTAGCGTAGGTGAGAGTATTCATATTTAAGAGCGGACGATTTAATGGCACATGATATAAATTCACGACTTGGGTCGATACGGCCAACGTTGAAGTTCTTTGTCTCAAGAAGTGGAATTATAACGATTTGTTCCATTAGAACTATTCTTAGATCACTAAACTTCTTGAAGAGAAAAACAAGTTGTAGCAATGATAGTTCGATGTAACTGTAACACTAGTTTGTCAGAATTGCAGTCTTCATTCCAGTCTAATATATGTAAAATGAAGAACCAGTATTGACTTGATATTTCTGAAAGAACGCAGAGGGCATATGATAGGAAAGATGCAAAAAAATGTTCTGCCTAATCAGATAGCTCTTCGGTCCTCAATCATTTATGGTGCCATTCAGATCCATTCACAGCAAAACTACAAAAGTGCCGACCTTTTTATATTTCACAGCTAAACTAAAGAAGTTCTGACTCCTATATTTCACAGCTAAACTAAAAAAGTTCCGATCTTTCTATATTTCACAGCTAAACTACAGAAGTACCGACCCCTCTATATTTAACAGCTGAACTAAAGAAGTGCCAACCCTTTTATATTTCACAGCTAAACTAAAGAAGTGCCGACCTCTCTATATTTCACAGCTAAACTAAAGAAGTGCCGCCAGCATGATATTTCACATCTAAACTAAAGAAGTGCCGCCAGCATGATATTTCACATCTAAACTAAAGAAGTGCCGACCCTTTTATATTTCACAGCTAAACTAAAAAAGTGCCGACCCTTTTATATTTCACATCTAAACTAAAGAAGTGCCGCCAGCATGATATTTCACATCTAAACTAACGAAGTGCCGACCCTTTTATATTTCACATCTAAACTAAAGAAGTGCCGACCCTTTTATATTTCACAGCTAAACTAAAAAAGTTCTGACCCCTATAAATCTCTCGAAGGTATGAAATCTCTTCTAGAATCATTTGGTGGTTGATGAGGTTAGGGTTATTATCACTATCTATGTGATCTGCAGTGCAATTATGGAAATGAATATCAGGAAGGCACCTCGCTTTGATGGCATCCCTGGGGAAATTCTCTGCTATAGACGTGACAAGATTTTCTGCAGAGGTCCACCATCTAATATTTGGATGACTGCCCCTGTTCTCCAGAACTGGATAGACACGATTTTGATCTCTATAAAAAGGGGAAGATGCATGATCAGCCTGTGTAAACTATCGATGTATAAACTTTCTTGCTTAACTAATCGGTGTGTCCATTTGTTATTAAGGAATTTCAGTGGTTTTAGATCTGGTCGTGGCATAATGGATATCATCTTTTCTGTCTAGACTCTGGGAAAATGCGTCAAACAACAGGTAGCACTCTATCAGGTTTTTGTTGACCTGACAAAAGTTTTAAACACTTTTAAGAAAGTAGCACTAATCCTTGGCAACGTCGGATGCCCACCAAGATTTGAGTCAATCGAACCCGAATTTTAAATATATACTAGACAAGCTGTTGGACCAACTTTTATACAATGTACATTTATTTATTTATTTATTTTTTATCTCTCTCCTACAAGCGGTAAGATGTGACACAAGGTCGGAAAGTGGGATTGAACAGCCAGTGCCCTAGAGGAAGAGCACTCTGGTTAACAAAAAATACCTGGGCAGCCTCATAAGCATTCCCCGGTAGGGGGCGCCTCAGGCGATTAGCAATAAACTAACCCTTTCTCAAAGGATGAGAGGGCAAAGCCTGGGAGGGTGGACCTCCTAGAGCTGCACAGAACAATCCCTAAGACCGGCGGAATCAAGGTCCGAGAGCCAAGACTACTAGTCTACAGGGTGTAGCATCCATCGGAACAGATACTACACTTTGATCTCAGCCAAAATAAAACAAAAAAAGACAAGTAAAGCTGTAACAAAGTGACTGAACCCTGCAGAGGATTGCAAAAGATTGGAACGCTGGTATATATTTGGGAAATTGCGTAGAGTACAATGAGAGAAAGAACTAGATTCTAAAATGCACTGGTAAAATATTCGCTTCAGTTTCCAGAGATTTTGTTAATTCCTACTCCACCTTTTGACAACTGCAGCAGACGATGTGAAGGTCAGAGGTTGACACTGCTGGCTGGCTAGTTGCCATGTTTGAGGGGTGACGTGGCAGATACTTGAGTGAAAGTTCTCTGCAGAAATAATCTAGGCTACAAGAACAAGAGAGATAAATAATTGACAAGAGAAAAACCGCCCGGGAGGCAAGTTCCTATGACTAAGTAAACAATGAAATTGCTTAATTAGTAAGGTAAGTAGAACTTGGCCGGACAACGCCGTGTTACCTTGTCCATGTTATAAAAGGTGCGCCAATCACAAATTTATTCAGAGTTTCAGAAGTTTAAAGGGTTCGGAGTTTTAGAGGTTGAATTTCAGAGGAAAACTGCCGTGTTTGTGTCCGATAGAATTGCTTTTCTCCGCTCGGAAGAAAAAAAACACTTTTTGCACCGTCCATCCCAAAACCTTTAACCATCGACTGTCCATTAAACTTAGCAAGTCGAAGTTGGAACCCAACTTGGCCTTTTGGCTAAGATCAAAGTGTAGTATCTGTTCCGATGGATACTGAACGCCTGTCCTGTGCAGTTCTAGGAGGTCCACCCTCCCAGGCTTTGCCTCCCCTCTTTGGGGAGGAGTAAGTTTATTGCTTACTGTCTGAGGCGCCCCTACCGGGGAATGCCGACGGGGCTGCCCAGGCAATTTTTAAAAAGGCCAGAGTGCTCACCTCTCGAGCGCTGGCTTTTCAAACCTCACTTTCTCGACCCGATCTTGGGTCACATCTTACTTGTGGGAGTAAGATAAAACTGGCCTTGTGCCTAACTCCTGGGGAGGAGTAAATAAAACCCAAACTCACTCCAGAAACAAAGAGGTATTACCTCCCCTCCCAACAAGCGAAATACTTTTTATTGTAACTGCAAGTTTCATGTAAATATATATTTTTTATTTTTTTCAAATTAAGAATATTTGTTAGAGTTCTCCATACCTTGCTTGTCTGTTTTTTCTTTTATGTATTTCTCGTCCCTCAGTTGACAACCAATTCTCTGATCGACCGGTTCGGATTTCTTGATCAATGTGAAGGAGGTGTGACTCGGTTAACAGAGACAATTCGACACCACCAGTCTTTAGGGGAGTGCAGACTTTGTCAACGCTGGCATCCGGAGAATACTGCCAAAAGTCGTGACACTATATCAACTAACACCAGAGGTATGAGCCCAGAATATGCGTGGAAGCATAAGGGCGAATTATTGGTTGCTCCAAGGTACTGAGATGCAAAACAGCAGTATCAATGTTTTAAGCAACTGTAACATAATCACTAGACAAAACACCCACTTTTCGAGTCCATTTTTAACAAAGTCAAAGGATTTCAGAATACATTGTGATATCATAATACACTCTCTCTCTTTTCCTTTTCGTCTTTTTCCTCCCCCTCTCTATATACATCATACAATTTATCACACCACTTCTCTTATTATTCACCCTTTATTTATATTATCTCCCTTTCCTCCAACCATCTAAAACATTCATGTACAGCTGAAGTGTTCACGGTGACAAGATGACAAATAACAGAGTTTTAGTAGTCCACAGATCTGTGGTGTATTTGTCTCTCTGTCCAAGGATACGATTGAAAACAAAGTCGAACATCTATAATCAGGAAGAACAACATTTTATTTTATCAAAGTTATCGATTGCTTGGTTAATAGTTTCGGGCGCTTCCGAGACCTGCCCGAACGTTGACGAAGCGAAGTCACAGAAACATGGTGCGTCAGCTATAAGAGTACCAAAAAAATGGTTATTGGTTTTGTGTTTCAGAGAAGATGACAATAAACACAATACGCTGAAGGAACAACAATGACTCAAAGAGATTGTATTAAAATATGTGGTTTATTAACTGGGATGTGAACGAAACGAGCACGAAAAAAAAAAGCAATAGGAAACAAACAAGATAATGTGAGGAAAAAGAAATAAAGTTGATTTGGGGTAAATTTAGTTTCTTTGGATGACAAAGATGTAAAAATATAAAAATATGAGCCCGAAGAAGAAAGCGTTCTGGTTTTGTATGACTATGATGATGAATATGAATTTCTCGCGCCACTTCTCTTAGGATTTCAGAATACATTGTGATATCATAATAGACTCTCTCTCTCTCTCTCTCTTTCGTCTTTTTCCTGCCTCTCTCTATATTTGTATGACTATGATGATGAATATGAATTTCTCGTGCCACTTCTCTTAGGATTTCAGAATACATTGTGATATCATAATAGACTCTCTCTCTCTCTCTCTCTTTCTCCTTTCGTCTTTTTCCTCCCTCTCTCTATATTTGTATGACTATGATGATGAATATGAATTTCTCACGCCACTTCTCTTAGGATTTCAGAATACATTGTGATATAATAAACTTTCTCTCTCTCTCTCTTTCCCCTTTTGTCTTTTTCCTCCCTCTCTCTATTTACATCATACAATTCCTCTCACCACTTCTCTTATTCGCCCTTTACGTTATTCGCCCTTCCTCCAACCATCTAAAACGTTCATGTACAGCTGAAGTGTGCACGGTGAGAAGATTACAACCAACATCAGAGTTTTAGTAGAATATATATCTGTAGTGTATTTGTCTCCATTTGTCTCTCTGTCCAAGGATACGATTGAAAACAAAGTCGGACATCTATAATCAGTAAGAACAACATTTCAAATTAACAAAACATTTATCAGAGTTTTAGTAGAATATATAGATTAAGGGTTAATATATAGATTAAGGGTTAGGGTTAATATGTAGATTAAGGACTATTGTCACACTTGAATCACCATCTTGTCTTGCTGCTTCTGACGAAGGACGAGAACAGGTTATAACGTCTAATTGTCATGACGTCTTATCAAGAACCGAATCGTCTTTGACGCCAAACTCTTTGAGGGCCAAGTTTAAAGTTGAGTCTGTGCCGAAGTATTCTTTCGCCTACAAAGTTGCATGAGTCTAGGCGTCATCGTGCATGCGTCAAACCGATCCACAACGCAGCATAACGCAAGATATTGCACGTACATACAAACAAAATAGATCTGTCATGCAAATGCTACATTACCCCCTGCTTAAGCTTTTAGCCGATAAAAACAAGAGGTACTTTATTAGTTGTAGCAGCGCATTAGAATACATTTGAATGAACATGCCAATTGCAACTACAGAGTAAATAACTGTTCAGTGTGATCAAAAAATGTATTTGTTTTGTTACAAGGTGAAAAAAATTTTTATTTTGCTGAAAAGTAAAAAAAAATTCTTTTGCTGAAAAGCGAAAAAGTTATTTTGCTGAAGAGGAAAAAAATGTTATTTTGCTGAAAAGTAAAAAAAAATTCTTTTGCTGAAAAGCGAAAAAAGTTATTTTGCTGAAGAGGAAAAAAATTTTATTTTGCTGAAAAGTAAAAAAAAATTCTTTTGCTGAAAAGCGAAAAAAGTTATTTTGCTGAAGAGGGGAAAAATGTTATTTTGCTGAAAAGTAAAAAAAAATTCTTTTGCTGAAAAGCGAAAAAAGTTATTTTGCTGAAGAGGGGAAAAAATGTTATTTTGCTGAAAAGTGAAATAATGTTCATTTAAAACTTAGTCATACAAAGAAGTTGTTTTCGAAAAAATGCGACAGTTCAGATATACAAAGTCTTGTATAATTTTTGTTGCCAATTAACATGTCTAGCAGAACATGTGGTAACATGAGTTGGAATGGAAGCCATGACTTGTCCATCTCTGAGGTTCCGTCTCATTTTGTTCAGGAAATATGAGTGGGTGTAACATGGGGTTCCTGGGTGTCGCTCTCCAAAAATGCCTGTTTCAGTCTGTCAACCGACACAGTCTCTTTGATTCCTCCGAAGTCCAGAGTAAAAAAAAATGGTCACTACGTTTGAGCACACGATATGGACTGGTGATGTGAATGGGGGGTTAACCGAGTCGTTCCTTGTAAACACATGGGTGCGTGATGCACTGCCCTTAGGAACGGCGGATTTGATGGCGAGTGTTCATGGGCGGTAAACTGTTGAAGTAGCATCTAAGTCTGTTAACGTAGCGTACCATGAACACAACACGTGAATCTGATGAGATGAACATATGACGAGGTAATGCAAGTGGGGTTCCGTACAGCAGTTCAGCTGGGGAATATCCTAAATCTTCTTTAATAGTAGAGCGACACTTTTCATTAAATTTTAAATCTAAATTTAAAGCAAGTCTATTCGTCTAAATTAATATGTCGGTTAATACTGCCATTAAACATTGCATTATCTGTTGTTCGTTTTATATTATTGTGTATATTAATATTTAGTTTATTTATTTACTTTTATTTAATTTTTTAAAAATATGTATATTTTATTAATTAATTTAATTCAAGCTGGTACTATCTGTTCATTCATCGCTCGTATCTGTCTAATGGTAATTACAACAATGGAAGGGAGGTAATTCAGTTGGATCTGTTTTATGATGTTTAAGTCGCTTCGAAATTTAGTTATTTCTAATTGTTAGGTTAAAATATTGTTATTCTCATATAAAGAATGTATTTCTTTCTTTTTCATTTTTTTTTATTATTAATTAATGTTATAGGGTATTATTCTCACCGGGGTGGTTCCGATATTTTGTTGTTGTTATTGTTATTATTATTATTTATTTTTTTACTGTTATTATTATTTATTTATTTATTTACTGTTATCATTATTATTTATTTGTTTATTTATTTATTTATTCTAAATTTTATTTATCTATTTTCCTTTCGGCATGTAATGTCGATTAACTATTAATGTTGTAAATTGAATGTTCACGCGTGGGCAGTCTCGACATTTCTTATTATTTCCTTATATTGTTTTAATAATCTATTTATTTTTATTTATTTATGTTACATAATTGCTTTTTTTTTCAATGTTATTACAAGTCCTTTATATGAACGCTTTTCGAAATACGAAAGTTCAGAAGCGTTTTCAAAACTTTCAACGTTCATTTTTTTTAACATTAATTTTTTAATGGTCATTTTTAAACACGCGCATCAACGAATGGCGATTTAAAACCCTTAAACTGTCGACATTAAACAAGTAAACTGTCCCTTATGTTATATAGTCTTTTGCAACGGGGACTTTTTTTTTAGTGTACATTTATGCGATGATCAAAAGTTATTACAAAAATCTGAACTCCTTTTTTTTTAACAATTTTTTCAAACATCTTAATGCATTTTATATTTTACCTTATTTTTCTCTGGTCGTAATTTCATTCTTCGTCGTCTAGTGGTCCCCTCCATAAATGTTGTGCCGTGGGTTTTCTCTGTTCGATCCTTCGTCTGGTTGCGTTTTTATATTCTGAAAATCAATACTCTTTGGTTCGACGAAAAAAAGGACTTTGAAGACGTTTCGAGAGGATCAGAAGGTGGGTTTTATTTGCTCGCTCGGGAGAGAGTCGCCGTCTTCGATTGCCGTCACTTTTTTTTGGTTACCTTACTAAACTGCTAAGTAGATGGGGGAAGATAAGTGGGTGCTTGTCTCATCTTAGAGATTCAGTCCTAAACTTTTCGTCTACATCCTTGGACAATTTCTGTCGCCTCGAGCTAATCGTTTGTGCATGCTTTTGTCTCGACTTCCACTGGCGAACTGATCCAAAAACTAATTTCCCACACAACGATGAATGACGTCACCCGATGTACACGTGTTAACGTCATGCCAACACATTCGTTCACTTATGTTGTCTGACCTTTTTTGACCCTAGCATTTCCTATCGGCCAAACATACCTCAAATTTGTTATGACTTTACAAAATGAGTCACTATGATACATAGTTGTTTGTCCCAAAATCACATATGCCCTTAAATTGTACTTAATCCTATTTCTTTCATAATTCATACTAGTCGATCTACACACTTTAAAATACAGGGTCCGTCATAATCTAACATTTACTTATTTATTCATTCAATGTCTTGCTGTATTATTATTTACACTATTAATATCATTATTATATATTATTATAGGTAATGTTTTAGTTAGGTTAAGTTATTACTATTATTAGTTTATAGACTTTAATATTTTTATTTTATTTTTTTAAAAATTTATTTATTTATTTACTCATTTATTTAATTTAATTATTTATTTATTTTTTATTTCTTCTTCTTATTTATTTATTTTCATTTATTTATTTATTTTTCTCTGTTATTTCGTGTCGAGTGAGTATTTGACCTATGTTGTTATATTATTTGTTATTATTATAAGGTGATGTTTTTGTTAGATTATTAGTTTATAGTATTCATTTAAGGGTTAAATTAAGATAAAATCAATACAACAAGAGTGAGATGTGAAACTGTATCAGACTAGAAATGATGATCCTAATTCGAGTCGGTGATTTATTTGGGGGACATAATTTTGCTATTAGTATAGATTCTTTTATTCGAAGGTTGCCAACGTTTTTCTCCGTGGCTAGGATATCAATCTTGAATGATTTGCTACATGCGTGGATGTGTTTGTGGAACGAAAAGGTGCGTGTTTGTAGGTGTTCTTTGACTCTAATATGTAGGGGCCTCACCGTACTACCAATGTATATTTTGTTGCATGTGGTGCACTGTATACGATATACAGTGTATGTGCGCTGGTATTTGTTTGTGGTGTTCATGGGGCAGTTCGCCAGGGTGCAGGGAGTATTGTTGTAATTGGTGTTCCGTGTTGTTAATTGTTGTCGTAGAGAAGGACCGGTGTGTGTTAGTTGAATATCGAGGTTTTCCTTCCTTATAGCTTTGTGGATAGCTGTGGTGATCCTGTCGTTGAAATGCGGCAACTTCAGGAAGCATGAGTTGGAAAGAGTGTGCTGCGTCCGTTTTCGGGGTTTCTGGGGTTTCCTGAGGTGTTCAATGGTGGGTGTGGGGTATCTATTGGTCTCTAGTACCTGTTGGAATTTCTCGCTGCAGATGGTTTTGTAAGCCTCAATGCTGCATTTCTTACGGATGCGAGTTAGCTCATTCCCAGCATAGTCTATTTTAGCCTTACGAGGGAGGGCCGACCTGTAATGTATGAATATGTCTCTACATGCAGGCTTCCTGTAGAATTTAGTGGTTGAGGTTCCTTCTTCAGAGATGTTGAAGCTGAAATCTAAAAGTGCTAAGGATCCAGAGCTGTCAGAGTGATCTATTGTAAATTCTATGTGTGAGTCAGTGTTGTTGAATGTGGCGAAGATTGTGTTAGCCTCTTCTTGGAACGATGAAAGGAAAGAATGTCGTCCACGTATCGTATGAAGAAGATGGGGGAGTGACAGGAGTTAAGGGCATGGCGTTCTAATTTATCCATAAATACAATGGCGAGCAGTCCCGAGAGGCTGGACCCCATAGGCAGTTTCCATCAGACCAGGTATTACATAACATTGTAACATTGTGTAGATTGACAGATATATGTGAGTTTGTGAAAAAAAATCATATATATATATATATATTAAGGCATGTTTTATTAAAGACGACAGAAATCTTCTGTTTAGTGATTCCTTTTTTTATTTTTTCCATTCGTCGAATGATCTTTTTGACGTGTAGATGGAATGAATTGATGAAGGATCCATGTGTTTGACTAACGTTTTCGATTCTCTCCGGAATCATCTTCAGGTCTTTTATGGCAAAAATGAATAAAAAGCGAGTGAAAGAATGGAATTTTTTAAAAAATACGCCGGCAAACCGTTAGCGTAAAATACGGACGTCTACATTTTAAAATGTGACAATTGAAACAGTTCTTCGTTTATTTATTAATTTTATTTATTATTCTTATTAAAAAATTAAAAAATAAAAAAAAAATAAATAAAAAATAAAAAAAGGAATCACTAAACAGAAGATTTCTGTCGTCTTTAATAAAACATGCCTTAATGAAAAAATGCTGCCTAAATACACACAATTTAAACTGCATGGCCCTGCAGCAAATGACGACGCTACTACCTGGGATTTTAGAGTTAATTTAATTAAAAGGCAAATTACCATCGCCGAAGAATTAATTCTGAAACATAATGGTGAACTACATGAACTCGAAAGCCAACTGAAGGACCTCATCACCAACGAGCAATACATGGAACTCCAACGACGACTTGCCGATATCATCACAAATTACGAACACGTTCTCCGGATTACTCTCCAAAAGAAATTAAACACATTATACCAAGGATCCATCTTACTACCCAACCACACGCAGCACTACATTAATCTATCTGACCACGAACTTACAGCCCATCAAAAAGAATTTCTAAACCTTGGACCCAACTGCCACCTCTTTAATCGATTTAACCATCAAAACAAAAAAGCTGAAATAGAACTATTATATGAAAACTTAACCAAACTAGAAACAGACAATAAAATTACATTACATCCCGGTTTACGCGATCTTCTAAAAGCAGAATCTATAAAAACTCGACTTGATAAAAAACAATTAAACTCAATATTAACTCATAATCTTAAACAAGCTGCCAACGAACTACGTAATCACCCTAACATCATTATAAAAAAAGCTGACAAAACAAATATATTCGTAATATTAAATAAATCTGACTATCATACTAAAATCCAAACAATTCTCGATGAACACACTAAATTTAAGAAAATTAACAAAAATCCAACCAATGCATTAAAAACACAAGTTAACAAACTCATCACTGCAAACAATGCCCAAATAGGTAATTATCAACTCCCTAAAATAATCGGAGATTATAAACCCGGATATCTATACGGAACTGTTAAAATACACAAACAAAATTCCCCACTCCGCCCAATCATATCCCAAATCACTACCCCCATATACTCCTTAACAAAGACCCTAAATGAACTTATCAGCCCATATATTCCTAGCAAATACAGCGTTAAGTCCACACAACAACTGTTACAAATCTTACACAGCAAAAAAACTGAGAATAAAACCATTGCCTCTCTAGACGTAGAAAGTCTATTTACTAACGTACCTGTAAAAGAAACAATAGATATAATCATAAATAATATATATATAATAACCCATCTCTCCCTCCACTTAAAATAAATAAAACAATTCTTAAAAAGCTACTAACAATTTGCACCACTGAAGTACCTTTTTACGACCATATGGGAAACATATATACGCAAATTGACGGGGTATCTATGGGTTCGGTTCTCGGCCCGACTTTTAGTGAATTTTACATGGCCAACCTTGAAAACCTAACATTCAACACAATTGAAAAACCTCCTATTTAAGTTAGATATGTTGACGGTATACTAATTCTAGCCAATAACACTAAACAAATTAATAAACTTAAAGACCTATTTCAAAAAAACTCTGTCCTTAAATTCACTATAGAATTAAACACTAATAATAAAATCCCATTCCTAGATGTACTAATTGACACTTCTAACAATACCTTTAACACCTCTACCTATAAAAAACCAACCAGCAAAAACTCCAGCCTATTAAATTTTAAGAGTGAATGCCCCCACCGTTATAAAATAGCTATCATAAAAAATTTACTAAACCGAGCAAAATTGATTTCCTCCTCTAAAAAAACATTATTCATCGAGCTAAAAAATATAAAACAAGTATTAATTAACAATGAATTTCCCAACTACCTCGTCGACGAACTAATTAAATCAATGATAAAAAACCTTACAAACACAAATATAAATAATAATACACAACATAACTCCAATTACATCAACATATATTACCGCAACCAAATGCAGCCAAACTTCAAACTAGAAGAAAAAGTTATAAAGAATATTACACATCGATATATATCTCCAACAGATAAAGAAAACAAAATCAAATTAATTATTTATTATAAAAGATTCACAACGCAAAACCTTGTAGTAAAAAACAACCCCTCTCCGACCCCAAAAACACTAGAAAGAACCAATGTAGTTTATAAATTTAAATGCCCTTTAGGAGGATGTACCTCCCAAAATAATAATTGCTACATTGGTTTTACAACAACCACTCTATCCCGCCGCCTCACTATGCACCTCGCAAACACTAGTTCAATATACAAACACCTACAAACGCACAACTGCCCTACATCTGAGTTGAGACAGATATTAGTAATGAACACAAAAATAATACATTCCGAAACTAATTTAAAAAAATTAAAAATACTTGAAGCCGTATACATAAAAACGCAGCAACCTAAAATCAATAACATTTCATACGAGACAAGTAAAACTATTTTAAAATGCTTAGTCTAGTTTAGTGATATCAACCGGTGTAGCCTAATTCAATTAAAAAAATAGGGACATCTTATTAAAATTACTCACTGCCTATCTCCCCCATTTCCTTCTCCATAATTATTAGACGAGACAAAATTAAATCTTCCATTATTTTAAATTAAAAATAATAAGAATAATAAATAAAATTAATAAATAAACGAAGAACTGTTTCAATTGTCACATTTTAAAATGTAGACGTCCGTATTTTACGCTAACGGTTTGCCGGCGTATTTTTTAAAAAATTCCATTCTTTCACTCGCTTTTTATTCATTTTTGCCATAAAAGACCTGAAGATGATTCCGGAGAGAATCGAAAACGTTAGTCAAACACATGGATCCTTCATCAATTCATTCCATCTACACGTCAAAAAGATCATTCGACGAATGGAAAAAATAAAAAAAGGAATCACTAAACAGAAGATTTCTGTCGTCTTTAATAAAACATGCCTTAATGAAAAAATGCTGCCTAAATACACACAATATATATATATATATATATATATATATATATATATATATATATATATATATATATATATATATATATATATATATATGTGTGTGTGTGTAGGTATACATTGTATTAAGGGTGAAACTATTCAACTAGTTCCACCATTATATGTCTTATTTGCTCTAACTTGTGTCTATCCGTCACACCTTTGCATTGTATTGCCTTCTAAGTATCACATGTATATATACAAGTAAACAATGCTTCAAGCAAACTACAAAAACTCTTATATATATATATATATATTTATAATATATATATATCCTTAACTATATGTTTATATATATATATATATATATATATATATATATATATATTTATAATATATATATATATCCTTAACTATATGTTTTTATATATATATATATATATAAAGTATAAAGGAATACTCAATAAAGATATACTCAATAAAGAATAAAAGGGAAATACCAGTAGAGTGCTCAATTAAATTAAATTAAGAGCGTAATATTTTTAAATACAGATTTTAATCAGACATGGACCAGTGGTTTCTGACAAGAAACGGGTTGAATTCCCGATTCACGTCGTCTTCAGCATAGTCTGAAATAGTAAATGATGGAATTTCTTCAAAAAACATCCAACTGTTATGAAACGCTATGTACACCGAATTTTGAAATGGAGAGCCGACGAGGAACGCTTAGGACAGAAAAGCCGTTGAAAGATTCTATATTTAGAAGTAAAGCAAGAATGAAAGAAAGAAAGAAAGAAAGGAGTGGGAAAGTAAAAAAATTAAATTTATAATAATAAAATATTACTTTTATATTTATATATATTATTTTCATATATATATGTAGAAAATAATAAGAAAATAATTAATTAAGGTACGCAACTCTAATTAATTAAATAATCTAAAAAAAGGGGAGGTAACTATTTATCATTATATAAAATGTATATATATGTTTTTATGAATTACGATCATTTCAATTAATAATTCTCAATTCAAAGTAAAAACATGAACATAGATAAATATATAAATAAAAAATATAAATATAGATAAATATATAAATACATAAATAAAAAATCAATATATACATAAAAAATCAATCAATATATAATTAAAATATCAATATATAGATGAAAAATCAATATATAAATAAATCAATATATAGATAACAAATATAAATAAAAAATCTATATAAATAATAAAATATATATAAATAATAAAATATATATAAATAAAAAAATCAGTATATAAATAAAAAATCTCTATATAAAAAATATATAAAAAATAATATATAAAAAATAAAAAAATCAATA
This sequence comes from Sepiola atlantica, assembly GCA_963556195.1. Classification (NCBI taxonomy): domain Eukaryota; kingdom Metazoa; phylum Mollusca; class Cephalopoda; order Sepiida; family Sepiolidae; genus Sepiola; species Sepiola atlantica. The sequence goes on from OY744529.1 coordinate 108,135,595, forward strand.
TATAAATAAAAAATTCAATATATAAATATAATCATATGTAAATCAAGAATCAAAAGTCAAAATGTAAATAAAAATATAAATAAAAATATAAATATATAAAAATATAAAGATATAAAAATATAAATAAAAAAAATATAAATATAAATATAAATATATAATATATATAAAAATAATAAGTAAAAAAATAAATAAAAATAAAAATATATGTAAATATAAAAATCGAAATATAAATAAATCAATATATAAATAAATAAAAATATTATAAAAATTCAAAGATCAAAATATAAATAAAAAATCAATATATAAAAAAATTCATATGTAAATAAGAATTCAAAATTCATATATAGATAAAAAATGTATATATATAGATAAAAAAATATATATACATTTACATATTATGATTATATTTATATATTGAATTTTTTATTTATATATTGATTTTTTTATTTTTTATATATTATTTTTTATATATTTTTTATATAGAGATTTTTTATTTATATACTGATTTTTTTATTTATATATATTTTATTATTTATATATATTTTATTATTTATATAGATTTTTTATTTATATTTGTTATCTATATATTGATTTATTTATATATTGATTTTTCATCTATATATTGATATTTTAATTATATATTGATTGATTTTTTATGTATATATTGATTTTTTATTTATGTATTTATATATTTATCTATATTTATATTTTTTATTTATATATTTATCTATGTTCATGTTTTTACTTTGAATTGAGAATTATTAATTGAAATGATCGTAATTCATAAAAACATATATATACATTTTATATAATGATAAATAGTTACCTCCCCTTTTTTTAGATTATTTAATTAATTAGAGTTGCGTACCTTAATTAATTATTTTCTTATTATTTTCTACATATATATATATGAAAATAATATATATAAATATAAAAGTAATATTTTATTATTATAAATTTAATTTTTTTACTTTCCCACTCCTTTCTTTCTTTCTTTCTTTCTTTCATTCTTGCTTTACTTCTAAATATAGAATCTTTCAACGGCTTTTCTGTCCTACGCGTTCCTCGTCGGCTCTCCATTTCAAAATTCGGTGTACATAGCGTTTCATAACAGTTGGATGTTTTTTGAAGAAATTCCATCATTTACTATTTCAGACTATGCTGAAGACGACGTGAATCGGGAATTCAACCCGTTTCTTGTCAGAAACCACTGGTCCATGTCTAATTAAAATCTGTATTTATAAATATATATATATATATATATATATATATATATATATATATATATATATATATATATATATATATATATATTTATAATATATATATCCTTAACTATATGTTTATATATATATATATATATATATATTTATAATATATATATATCCTTAACTATATGTTTATATATATATATATATATATATATATATATATATATATATATATATATATATTTATAATATATATATCCTTAACTATATGTTTATATATATATATATATATATATATATATATATATATATTAAAATATTTATATATTTACATATATATATTTATATATTTATTTATATATATATTATATTTGTATATATATATATTTTATTTATTTTATACATACATAAAAGTAATCCATGGACACGTGTTTCTGGCTCACAGTCGTCATCAGCATTACTAACTTAGACAGAGATCGAACCTTCGATATTGATCTTTATAGTCAAGCGTTCTACCACTGGACCAATGTTTATCACCTAAATATTTAATGTATTTTTATGCAATTCTTTTTATTGGTGATTGTAGCGTTCGTTGTTATTTTGCCTACTATTATTTTGATTGTCTCACTTTCCTAAGTGATTAAGATGCAGAAAATTGCATTATTAGTCGCCCGTAACTTCATAGGACGTATTTTTATTAACAGAAAATATACGTCCTATGAAGTTAAGGGCGAGTAATAATACAATTTTCTGCATCTTAATAACTTAGGACAGTGAGACAATCGAAATAATAGTAAGCAAAATAACAACGAACGCTACAATCACCAATAAAAATAATTACATAAAAATATATTTGTATATATATATTTATATATTTATTTATATATATATATATTATATTTATATTTATATTTTATATATATTTATATATATACAGGGTGTTTCAAAAGTCTTGGGAACATAACGATTTTTAATAACTCAAAAACTATTAGGAGTTGAAAAATGAAATTGGTACCGTTGGAAAGGTTAAAGTTTCAAGTTTTGTGGGGAATCTTCAAAGTTGCTCAATATGAGCCCTATTCGTCACACGGCAAACATCTATTCGATAGTCCATTTCCTGCCAAACGCGTTCCAGCATCTTGACGTCAATGGTTCCCACAACTGCCGTTACTCGAGCCTTTAGTTCGTCAATATCTCTTGGAAGGGGCGGCACATAGACTTGTTGCTTGACAAAGCCCCAAAGAAAAAAGTCACACGGGGTAAGATCTGGAGACCTAGGAGGCCATGGCATGAGAACGTCATCACCTCGCCCAGATCTCCCAATCCATCTACCAGGCAGCCTTGTGTTAAGAAACTGCCTTACTCTAAGACTCCAGTGTGGTGGTGCACCATCTTGTTGAAAAATGAAGTCATCAGATTCTGCTTGTTCCAACTGAGCCATTAACCAGTCTTTCAGCATGTTGAGATAGGATTCACCAGTGATAGTTGCCTCTTCAAAGAAGAACGGTCCATAGACACCTTTCTTGGAAATTGCACAAAACACGTTCACTTTTGGTGAATCTCGCTCGTGCTCAAGAAGTTCATGAGGATTCTCAGTACCCCATATGCGAGTGTTATGCTTGTTAACTTTGCCATTCAGATGGAAGGTCGCCTCATCGCTAAAAACAAGCCGGTCATCAAAGCCGTTATCTTCCAACTTCTCTTGCATTGCAATGCAAAAGTCACGGCGAAGTGGCTTATCAGTGTCCTTCAACTTTTGGACCAACTTGAGCTTGTAAGGTACCATTTGCAGTCGTTTCCTTAAGACACGCCAGACAGTTGCTGGAGCAAGCTGAAGTTCCCTGCTGGCTCTTCTCACTGATTTACGGGGGCTCCGCTGAAAGGCTGTCCGAACTTGCTCAACTGCATCTTCTGAAGTTGAAGGGCGACCTGTTCGCTTACTTGGGCACAAACACCCATCTTTCACAAATTTAGCATGCCATCTGACAATGGTTTTCGTTTCAGGGGCTTCTTTTTTAAATTTCCTGCGAAATGCACGCTGAACACATGTCCACGATTCAGTCTTTGCAAATTGGAGGACGCAAAATGCCTTGTCTTGTTTAGAGAACGCCATTACTGCACCTGGAAAGATAACACGAAAATCATTAGTATGACCAAAAACTTGATTAAGCAAGCTTTAAAATGGCACCAGTTTCATTTTTCTACCTGGAATAGTTCATGAGATATACGCATTTGTAATGTTCCCAAGTATATATATATTTTATATATATTTATATATGTATTTATATATATATTTATATATATATATTTATATACATATATTAATATATATACACTGGTGGCTACTGAAAAATGAAAACCGAACACCAGTGGTTTCTTGGTCAATCTTATGTTATTCTAACATTCCCAATGGATTTAGGCAAAGGTGGAATTTGTGTTTGGAGGAAAAATAAGAATCCTGAAATACGAACACGGTAATCTTCTGAACAGAAAAGATGAACTAATGGGGAAGTGCAGGCATAAATGTAAATTTAAAATAACCAACAACTCACAATCCGAGATTCATTTAGATCAGTATCGGTGGAGATACTGAATTGTGTCTGACTAGATTGTTCTTATCCTTTAATACCCTTCATGATTCTTTATCTATGTATCTCTTTATTGCAACATGAATAAATACTATCATAATTATTAGTATTAGGATCTCCATTATTATATATGTGTACATGTATATGTGTGTATCTATGTGTACATGCGTGTATATATGTATGTATGTATGTGTATGTGCATGTGTGGGTATATGTGTATGTATATGTGCATATGTTTGTATGTGTATGTATGTATTTGTATATATATATGTGTGTGTATGTGTCTATATGTGTGTATATATGTATATGTGGGTGTATTTGTGTGTATGTGTATGTATATATGTATATATATGTATGGATATATATGTGTGTATATATGTGTATATATGTATATACATATATATAATGATTATATATTTTATATTTTTTATATATTTTTATAGCTATTAATAATATTGTCAATATTTTCTTAAATCTTCTTCTTCTTCTTGTTCTTGTTCTTGTTCTTCTTCTTCTTCTTCTTCTTCTTCTTCTTCTTCTTCTTATTATTATTATTATTATCATATGATCAAATAGTTTATTTAAAATGATACGGATTTACGATGGATTTCTTAAGAAAGCAGATTATTTTTGGAGTATATTAAATTGTTTTATTTTTGGATTGGTGTGGACTGGATATATCTATCTATCTATCTATCTATCTATCTATCTATCTATCTATCTATCTATCTATCTATCTATCTCTATATATGTGTATATATATACTCGTGTATATATATACTTTTGTATATATATGTATATATGTATATATATATATACTTGTGTATATATATGTATATATATACTTGTATATATATGTGTATATATATACTTGTGTATATATATATGTATATATATACTTGTGTATATATATATGTATATATATACTTGTATATATATATATATATGTATATATATATACTTGTGCATATATGTATATATATACTTGTGTATATATATATGTGTATATATATACTTGTGTATATATGTGTGTATATATATACTTGTGTATATATATATGTATATATACACTTGTGTATATATATATATATGTATATATATACTTGTATATATACACAAACACACACACACACACACACACACACACACACATATATATATATATATATATATATATATAAAGGGTATTTTGACATATTTTTAAAACCATTGTCTCGTAATAGTATTTTTTTTTAAATACCATAGCAATGTATAGTGTTAAAATAAATAACATTTATTTTAATCTTAGCTTACGAGAATAACAATTCTCCTTGTCAAAAAGTGTTTTTCTTTTTCTTCTTCTTTTTATACTCGCGAAGAATGGAACATAAAATCTACAGATCCTACAGTTTACAAAAAATACTCGATGGACTATCTGAAAAATCGAAACAAAAAGACTTATTCAGCAGAAGCATTCCGTGTTGTTCAATTACATTTGTCTTTATATATATATATATATATATATATATATATATATATATATATATATATATATATATATATATATATATTACAGAAGATCAGAAAAACATCGGTACCATTGGTTTCAAATCCATACAAAACAAACCCGACCGAGTTGTTGAACATTGTTTTTTTCTTTTTGTTCTGCTTTGAATAATATTTCGCCCTCACAGAGCCAACCGACTGCTGTTCGCCCAGTGATCGCTCGCTGATATAAACAGTTTCAACGTGGGAGTGTATATCTAGCTCGACAAGACGACAAGATCGGCGACGCGACGTCATCATCATCATTGTCACCATCCCGGCCTAGAGAAATTTCGATCGACATATTTTTTTTATTGCCACTACGATGATCGGCTTAAGTGTGTTCACGGTCTGGCAAGACTGTGTGCGCGAGTGGGGTTCTCAATTTGGCACCGCGACCAGGATATCATACACCTGTGTGTGCGGTTGACTACGATCCCCACGGTGCGCACGAGTGGGGTTTACACAAAGTAAAAGAGCAGCGGACGTAATTAATAAAGAGAAAATACATTAATGTCCCAATACTATCAGAAAGCGTGAGCAATATACAGAATAAGTACAAATTACTTACAGTTGTGTTAGGCTGATCTAGGAGTCTAATTGACTGCTACATGAAGGGAGTCTATACGACTGCTACCAGGAAATGCGCATGCGAGACATGGCGTCAGGGTTTGTGAAGGCCAGCCGGTCGCAGAATGTCTGATTGCTTTGAAGGCCCAGCAAGAAAAGAGAGAAATAACTCCAAGGGGAACATTCAGTTTATTCTTGAGTCAACAAATGTATTTTGTACTCATTAAGAAAAATAAATATTGTATATTTTTTAAGGTCTCGTAAAGAACATTAAATGAAACATTTCTTGACATTTTATAACTTAGAAATATGTTTTTATTTAATCTTCTTACGCCCCAAAGAAGACCGTCATCGATCATAGTTTACGTAATTTTGTGATTCCGTAAATTTACAATTTCTATCGATGCACATGAAATGGTCGCAATAAATAAACACGGGTGATTTCTTGGAGTACCATTTTTAGCAATAATTTCTTGGAGTACCATTTTTAGCAATAATTTCTTGGAGTACCATTTTTAGCAATAATTTCTTGGAGTACCATTTTTAGCAATAATTTCTTGGAGTACCATTTTTAGCAATAATTTGCATATTTAGGTACATTTTAAGCCAAACGTTTGTATTTAATTCCCAACCGATCTATATAACTGATATCAGAGTTTTAAAAAGATTTGAAATAATTGTAACTATTCCATTCACTAATTGGCTGGGGGCCGCGGTGTACATAGTTAGATATCTAATTTTAACATTTTTTGTTTCATTTCATTTTAAAAAACTTATTTAAGCGTGTATTATTTTTATCAATTAACTTTAGGTAATCATCTTTCCAATACATTTAAAGTTTAACCCAAAACAAAACAATTACATTATTTTAATTATTTTAAAGATTCCCATGAATTTCGCGGACAGAGATGACAACAATGCACAAAACTAAGTGCCGTTTTTATGCCATTATTGTTTTTATTACCAGAGATGATAATAAATTTCTGTCACTCATGCAGACGATAACAATTCGACGAAAAACAACAGACGCCATTCATTTGTGAAACGATCATTTCCCCGAATAGTTGTATCGTTTTTCATTAATCAAAGTTCGTTAGCAGAAAGAAAAAAAAAACTTAGAATGAAATGGAACGTCGCGTTTAGATATATTTTCATGCCTCCCAAAGTTAAACATGACATCAGTTTATAGTGGAGAATTCATAATCCCTACAAAAAGGGGACACTCTTTATGAGTATAGAGTTTGACGTGATCGAACCGTCGGCATTCTCCGGTATGGGCGCCTCGGACGACAGACGATAAACCAATCCTCCCTCAAAAGAGGGTGTAATACCTGGGAGGATGCCCCCCCCCCTCCCTAGGACTGAACAGAACTATACTCCATTCTAATCCAAGGGTGGCGCCGCTGTTTTCAGATTTAAATTCAGATAAAAATGATCGGGTGCCAAAAAATGACGTCAACGAATTATCAACCAATCAGAAATGCGCGCGTATAAGTTCAGATTCCGATGTGTGCGTTCTTCATAAATGCGTAAACTATTGAATTTCATTGCTGTACTTAAATAAATAAACGGTGCATTTTCGTGGTTGGTAAAGCTTTCTCAAGCCCCAACACCGAGCATCTTTGAGTGTTGACTCCCCGTCGCAGTCGTTGCCCGCAATCAATGACCCTTAATCAGTTATAGAAACATTCTTCTTTACTATCCCTTTGATAATGAAAATAAAGAGACCCAGAATAAAGGGGAATAATATATTAATAAAACAGGTCCCAAGACGATCTGGTTTAATCGGTTTAAACAAACAGAAAAGTCCATCTGTCGTTTTTGTCTCTCTAGTCTACATAAATTAGATGAAAGTACAGGTACCATATATATATATATATATATATAAATTATTAGCTAGCGTTTCAAGCTTATTGCTATCATCAGTGCAGGAAAGTAACAATTTCAGACGGTCGGTAGGCGCGAACCCGATTAACAGAGTCAGACTAGACTCTGCAAGCAGTTGTCATATCCACTCGGCCACCGGAAACTGGCACGTCATTAAGGGAAATTAAGATCTATATGTATATAGAAGCGGGCACAAATAGAAGACTAGTCGAGAGTGTTCGACGAACTTTGTATTAGAGCTTTTTTGTAGTCTATTTTTAACATCCCCGAGAGTGCTCGACTTTAATTTCTTAAAGGGGCTTATTATAATATTTACAAATAAATATTACATTTTTTATACCTACAGACGCAAGCGTTTCAAGCTTATTGCTCTCATTAGATCATATATATATATATATATATATATATATATATATATATATATATATATATATATATATATATATATTATTTCACGTATCTACATGAAATGTTATAATGAGATATGCTTTTTTATGTGTCGATTTTCAGTATTTACTTCAATAGTGCTCAATACGTGAGTAGAGCTAGGTAGTAAGTTATGTAAATATATTTATTACAATTAAGCTACACAGAGGCTTCCGCGTTGCATCCCAGTAAAGAATCGTCAGACTAAAATGCATGGAGTTTGTGTTGCCGGATGTTTTTATATATACGCGTTGTGTTTAGTCCAGCTAGTTAACCAATCAGATTTTTTGTTATTTTCTCCGACAGGTTAATTTTTCCATTAGCCAGTCGTTGGGCTTCTCACAAACAAAGGTTCGGTTGACTTTACTTCATATTCTATTGTTCTGTTTTCTATAGGGTGGTCCATCCCTGTTTCTTTGTTTTATCGAATTAATATGTGACCTTATTTTAATACGTGCGTGCTTGTATTTCTATTTTAGGTGTTAGTTTATTTATTTATTTATTATGTATTGTTAGCCTAAAGTAAATTTTATTCTGTGTAAGCAGTTGTTTGCTATTTCACTTCTACAGTTTAATAGGTTTGGGGGTCTTTAAAGTTTATTATTTCAAATTTCTCATTCAGACATAATCTACACGGATCGTCTAAATTTCTACATGTACTGGCCTGTCGTATTATTTTCCATTCGATTATTGGTAAGCGCCCGCGTTCTTTGAGCTCCCAGTAATGGTTCGCTAGTGCTGTTTTTATTCAGTGTTTTTTTTTAATGTGTTGTTGTAGTCGTACTATCTGGTTTTAAAATCTTGGGAGGTCACACCCACGTAGCACTTCTTGTTATTCGGTCTTTCTTTTGCAAATATTGTGGCTTGGTTAGGCATTTATTTTGTAGTGGACAAAGTGTACGAGTTATGCTGTTATAGCTTTACTCTTCATTGCTAGTTTTTTCATTTCTATGATATTTGGGTGATTGCTATTAGGGTTTGGGTTATTACTATTTGTAGTGGTTATATTTTTGTTCTTCTTAGTGTTATTTTTGCTATATTGGTCACTTTTTTACGCAATTTGTTATTATTTGTTTATCTACTGTTCTCCTTTAGTATTTTGTTATCATTTATATGTTTTCGCAGCAGCTGTAGGACAGTTTTAGGTCATTTTTATTGAATATTTTATGCAGGGGATTGGTTATGGGGAAGTGTTTTTCGATGCAATTTATGAATTTATTGCCTTGTTTAGTTTTTAGCATCTGATTATAGGGCGGTGTATACCAGATTATGTTTCTTTTTCTTTTATTTCTAATTTTATTATAATTATTGGTGTTCTGTTTCTTATATTTAATTTCGATATTATGACACCCACTATTTTTTAGAGATGTATTGTAAATGTTGCTTGACTTTTTAAATACATTTTCGTTGCTAGAGTTATTGATAAGCCTACGTTCGATAGAATTAGTAATCTGTTTTATGATTGATGGGGGTAATTGGAATTTGGGTTTACATATATTGGATTAGGTATTTTCATTAAATTTAAAGTGATATCTAAAAAGTGCCAGGGTTATTGTTAAAATTACTTTTGTGATCTTTAAATGAGATATAGGCTTCGTTAGGTTTAAATTTACTAACTTTGTCGCTAATTTTTAGTCTATCGGTGATTTGTTTACTTTCAGCATTTATTATATCTATGTAGTTACGTTCGTTTGTATCTATTTTTTTGTAGTTTTTTGTAGTTTTTCGTAATGTTTTCTGCGAGTAGTTTGTTATACTCTTGTGTATTTATTTGATAAAAATTCTTAGTTTTATCCGCTTTTACAAAGATTTTGTCAGAGTTGTTTATGTTTCTAACGATGTTGTGTAATTGTTTTTGGAAATTATTATGTTGTTTGTGGAATTCTAAATTTTTAATTACATTTAAGAGGTCATTTTCAAAGCTAATCATGAGGTCTATTGGTTTTGAGTTCTTTAGGTTTTTGAATCCGTAGGATTCTTTTGTATTTAGGCGTTTATATATATATATATATATATATATATATATATATATATATATATATATATATATATATATATATATATATATATATATATATGTATATATATATAGGAAACCCCGAAACTGTTTATATGTTCATCGATGTTAAACTGTTTTCATGTTTAACCTTGCTGTAAGTTTGATACTGGTAAACAACATTCGATCCCAAATGCACCTGAGAAATGATAAGCGAAGCATCATTGGAAGATGAAGAATCTTCTTCCTCGGGAACATTCACAGCAAAAACTCGTCTTTTACCACAACTACAAAGAACATTCCTTTCTTCATCTGTGTACATACAACCAAAGGGAATTTTCATGAACAGAGTTTATTTCCAAGAACTTCCAATCTGTGGAACACATTTAAACGGGACTACTTACTTGCAGGCTACAACATGGTTGTCTTCAAGTCCAACACCAAGAAATATTTGTCGAGCCGTCCTCTTAAGTAATCAAATTTTGTTTTGTTTTTGACCTTGAATTGATATGTTTGTAGCTCTTTACATCAAGTGGCTTCATACATTGTCTGGAGTGATTTCCATAAAAAAGAACAGAAAACAACTCATTAATATAAAAAAGATCCATTATGTGTAACAAAACTCCTACCATCTCGGCCATGCACTAAATCAATGAACTAATACTTAACGTCTTCATTTTCATAGTATTGTTCATCAGTTAACTGACAATCATATTATCCCTTATCCTCGAGTGGCTTTCGGCCTTGATAAGTGGTAAAAAGGAGAGTAGAAAGTGGACCTTATGTTTACTTTCGGCAGCCTCGTAACTCTCGCTTCTCTTATTTTGTTATTTTAGTCTTCACATGCCATGAGCGCTATTTTCTGACAAAGGGGGAATAATTGCTGTTTTCTGGGTCGGATAATATCCATATAACACTAATAGTTGCCTAGATTCTGACCTTGAAGTGGTATTTATTTAGCTACTTGCATCAAGTGGCTTCATGCCTTGTCTGCAGCGATTTCCATAAAAAACAACAACAACAAAAAACAACTCATTCGTATTAAAAAACAACATTATGTGTAAATCTTCAGGCTCTGTGGCAAAAACTCCTACCATCTCGGCTCTGCACTAAATCAATGAATCAATTCATTAACCCCCTTCATTTTTGCTGATTCACTGACTCTTAGTGGACCCCCCCCCTCATACATCAGGCTAATCTTAAAAGAAAACGTCCTTCATCATTCTTCTAAGAAATCTCGATGTTCGTCGACTTTAAGATTTGTCTTGATGGCGAAGAGGCTTCTTTTCCGCGCCGTACAAAAAGTATGGTTTGCCAAGAGTGAAAAGATCGCTACCATTCTAAGAATTTCTTTGATCTCGACAGATGTGCTCTTTGAATTTGAAGAACTTCATCTCCCAATGTGGCCTTTCGCTTTCAATGAACATCAACAATGGACGGATACAAAATCGTACAATTCCACGAATTCACTTGAACTGACATTGTTTTTCCCATGGTCAATTTAGTTTCCTTTCAAACCCCATCGTTATTTTGCTTTTAAAATACAATCAGATGCGCCTTTTACTTGCTGACGCCAAGTTCTTAGTCTGAAAGCGAAGAAGAAAATGACAAAAATTCTTTCGAAAAGCTTACACGTATACGTATATATTTATTGTCTGCGTGTATCACTGTAGGATAAAAAAGAAAGTGATACATACCGTTTGCTGGTGCCGGCCTTCAAGGGGGGTGGCGATAAGACCAACATGAGCAGAGATAAAGAGGTGATATTTATATATGTTAAGATGGGGGTGGCAGGTTGTTACAAGCCTATAAATAGAGGTTCTACCTCTCACCGGTGAGTGGATTAGAGTTGAATAGTTCAATTGTTATTGTGTTACAGATCTTGGTTGTGACAAGAATTAGTACAGAATTCGACTCACTATAGACCAGACACTGGATCGTTACTCCTGCAGAGAAATCCGTTCACTGCCCCATTACATATTGTTACCGGACCTATTGGTTGGGTCGCTAAGGGAGCAATTCCTTTTGCAACCCACCCCAACTGCTGCCTCGGCCCCTTTTTAGGGTATTGACTTTGAATTGGATTTTTTCTTACATTTGGATTTATTCCTACATCACTTATAAATTTCACAAACGATCTTTTTCCTTGCTTGATATTAGTGACTTTCCGCTCATAAATAGAGATGCGCACAGACCTTTTATGTACTAGCAAGTCACCGCTGATCAAGGCCCAAAAGCGACTCGAGGATAAGGGTTAGTGAGTTTGTCAAGTGGAAGATGAGAAAACACCGTGATGATCGATAACGATTATTGAAACTGGGCAGAATTTGATTATTTAAGAGGACGGCTCGACAAGAATTTGTTAACATTGGACTTGAAAACGACCATGTTGTAGTCAGCTGGAAAGCAGCTCAGTAATATTGTGCTCCACAGACGGGTGTTCTTGGTAAGACTAGTTCAAATGTGTATATGTATGTGCGTGGGATGAATAGAAATGTTATATATCTGCATATGTCGTTTCATAATGAATGAACCCCGTTCGTATGAAGAGCGCATAAATACGTTCGCTTTGGTAATCTCTTACATTCATAAATAATGAGAAGCCACAAGTACTAAATCAGAGAGTAGGCCAATAAAATAGAGTGCTGATTAAGTGGCGACTGCAGGTAGGAGGAACTGTTCATGTACTAATTCTCTGGATTGAAATAAGGGCAAAAAATAGTGAATACTTATTAGGCACTCGCTTCCCCTCTCTCTTCCTCTCTCAGAAAACCCGCTAGATGGACACTGTAAGTGTAGTATTAACACAGCATGACGTCGCCAGCTATATATGCATCGTTCTTTTCATTAAGTAGAACGCTCTCTTGACGTCAAAGCCGCCGAATAAGTGTTAAAATTATCACTGTTTATTTAGCTATTCAGCGGTGGCCGAGTGGTTCTACATGTGCGGGATTTGAGTTTTAAAATACTCGGAGCCCGGGGTTTCGAATCACGCGACTAGTAGTGAATAGTCATATCGCTATGTTGATGAGTCCCGATTATAAAGGACGAAACGTATACGTACATAGATAATAAACAAAACAAATGTTATATATATATATGTATATAAGAGATTAATGTAGTTTGCTTGAAGCATTGTTTAATGTGTATATAAAAGCAAATTAGAAGGCAATACAATGCAGAGGTGTAACGGATAGACACAAACTGAAGAAAATTAAGAATATAATGATGGAATGAGTTAAGAAGTTTCCACCTTTTAAAATATTAATAGTAACTCTGGCGCATAGATTTAAAGATGAACAATAGACCTGAAGAAAAATTTAATGATGAGAAAAAAACAACCTTTTTAATTTAATTTCAGATCCATTTGAATTTCTGCTGAATAACTCTCATTGGCACGACCTTCATTGAACGTTTAAATTAAGGTTGAACACACATCTGACGAAGGGATATTTTCCCGACATATCATCATACGGAACTTTCATCATACCACCCTGACAGAAGTAGGATTATTATATAATATTAGAAATATATATGTACACTCACACACAGAGACACAGAGACACACACACACACACACACACACACACACACACACACACATATATATATATATATATATATATATATATATATATATATATATACTTAAAAAAAGCGCCAAATCAGCGTATACAACATCGCTTTTTACTAAAAAAAAAATAACGTCGTAAGATCGTGACGTGTTTTCGACTCCTCAGGATTAATACCACCAATATGAGGAGGAAGAAAAGAAAGAAAAAAACACTATAAGACAGTCTCGCTTAAGAAAGTTCTATTTACAACGAAAATTCGCGAAAAAAATTAAATAAATGAATTTTTCATTTAAAATTGCACGATTGTTTGATTTTCAAAATATGTCACTTTAATACATTATGATCCGTGCTTCTAGGATGTTGACTTCCTTTCTTTATATATATATATATATATATATATAGTACACGTATTGTATTAGTTTCTGTAAATGTAAATCGTTAAAACTCCAGTGCTTATAAAAAGTCAACCTCTTCAGACCAAATATATATATATATATATATATATATATATATATATATATATATATATATATATATATATATATATATATATATTTTTATGTAATTATTTTTATTGGTGATTGTAGCGTTCGTTGTTATTTTGCTTACTATTATTTCGATTGTCTTACTTTCCTAAGTGATTAAGATGCAGAAATTAGTAGTCGCCCTTAACTTCATAGGACGTATTTTTTTCCGTTAATATATATTTTTATTTATTTTATACGTACATAAAAGTAATCCATAGACACGTGTTTCTGGCTCACAGCTGTTGTTACGATCGCGTCTTGTCGTTCCCAACAAGACGATCATGCAACAGAAAGAAAATAAAGGAAGAAAAGATTTAGGTCCTCCGGTTCGAATATGCATACACACAGAATGAGAGGGGAGTGGGAACTCTTTCTCGCGACACCTGTAAAGATGAAGAGACAGACAGCAAACACTTCGTGAAAGAACGGAAGACCAACACATGATAAAAGATTAACATAATAAAGCTTATTTTTATAAAATATATAAATAGGGAAGGATATAAAACCAAAACAAAAATAGTGTAGGATGAGGTTATAACAAATAGTTAACTAAACCGAGCGAAGATATATATAATGCAAATAAAAAAATTGTTATCCTGAGAGAAAGAAAGGGGCTGACTTACAAATTGTTGGCGCACCTTTAAAGTTCATGGGAACAAGATGTCTGAATTTTCGACATGTATAAATAGTATCCGGCAAGTCAACGATTTCCAAGGTATGGAAACTTTGCGCAAGATGCTTCTGCGAAGTTTTCTATTTAGTTCTTCCTCTTCTGTCGTGAGTCTGGGGCGACGAATTTCGCGTCTGCTAACCCCAAAACTTTGGATAGCATGTCTGTATCAGTCTTGTCTTTTTCCCTTCTTCTTCTTCTTCTTCTTCTTCTTCTTCTTCTTCTTCTTCTTCTTCTTCTTCTTCTTCTTCTTCTTCGTAAGCAGTTGGGGTTGCCGAATGCCAGTTTTTTGGGGGTTGGGGATCCAGGTCGCCGAGTACAGCTGACCAACACAGAGATGGCGAGATGATTAATCCTTTTTTCTCAACGGTCACGTTGCTTAGACCCAGAAGTAGAAAGGGGATAGTCAGTCCTACCTAGATATACCCCCAAAGTTTTAACAGAAAAAAATGCATATACACTACCTCGGCGATACTTTTTAAAAAGCTATGAGCTATGAGATAAAAAATAATATTTTAAAAGAAAAGGAATACATCTTCGCTTGATATTTGACATTGTCTACTGGCTATATTTTTAAATAAAATATCTAATTTGGGGATTACGTCACAATATATATATATATGTATATATATATGTATATATATATATATATATATAGATATAATATATATATATATATATATATATATATTATATATATAGGTATAATTGCCCTTTCATTCTTTTATTATTTAATTTTCCTCATGTTTAAAAATAAATATAGTCTGTATATAGAAATAATAAAGTTTTGTACAAATATATTATATATATATATATATATATATATATATATATATATATATATATATATATATATATATATATACATATATATATATATATATAAGGTATCCTAAAAGAAGATTAGTAACAGAAGTATAGTTTCTGCTTAAGAGAGACATATACGATAACACCAAGTGCTGACTTTTTATATAGAGTGGAGGATTTTTTTCCGAATTCATTTCAGGCGGCGGGGTAAGTTTGAGGTGGCTGTCTGACTTGCTATTTGCTTTCACGCCTCCTTACCACTTGAAATGGTTTTGTCCGGAGACTAAAAAGCACGTGTTTTACTCACTAAATTTTGCTTTACTAGATGAAAGTCTCTCTCTCTCTCTCTCTCTCTCTCTCTCTCTCTCTCTCTCTATATATATATATATATATATATATATATATATATATATATATATATATATATATATAATATTTATAAGTAATTTAATATTTATTCATAAGTATTATATATATATATATAAATAATTTAATATTTATCTATAAATATTATATATTTATCAATAATTGAATATTTATTATATATATAAAATAGACATAAATAATTGAATATTTATTTATAAATATTATGTATATATATATAATATTTATAAATAATTGAATATTTTTATATATATATATATATATATATATATATATATATATATATATATATATATATATATATAATATTTATAAATAAATACTCAATTATTTATACCTACAAATGCTAGAGTTTCAAGCTTATTGCTCTCATAAGTGCAGAAAGGTAACAATTTCAGACGGTCGGGAGGCGCGAACCAGGTTCACAGTCAGCCTAGAATCTGAAAGTAGTCGCCATATCCAGTTGGCCTCCGGAAACTGTCACGTGATTAAGGGAAATTAAGATCTATATGTACCTAGAAGTTAGCACAGAGAGAAGACTAGTCGAGAGTGTTCGACAAATGTATTCGGAACTTTGCATTAGCGCTTTTTGACAGTCTATTTTTAACACCCCCGAGAGATCTCGATAGTTTCTTAAACGTATATATACATACATATATATATATATATATATATATATATATATATATATATATATATAATATAGTAAAAAAGAAGTGTGGTAAATTAACTACCATCAAAGCTGGTAATAGATGCAATATTTATTTTATTTAAAAGAAAAGACAAAATCGAACCGATTTTTTTTTCTTTTTTTTTCTATAAACTGTCATTTTTTTTTATAGTTTATAGTTCTACATATATTTCGCTAATAATATTAGCCTCATTGGTAGTTAATTTACCACACTTCTTTTTTACTACATTTCATTCAGATGCTTAAAAAAAGGTATGAACCTTTCAAAACTATATATATATATATATATATATATATATATATATATATATACATATTAGGTACGTGCAAAATCAATGGCCGATTCCCAAAATGTAAAAGCATTTTAACACTCCCTTCACCTTAAAATTCATCAAAATTCAGGAAATTAACCAATTTTAATTAAATTTTCAATATTTATTAATCAACGATCATGAAATATAATGAAAGCATTACTTCATTTTTAATCTGAGCAAAAATGTATTATTTTTTAAAACAAAATACACCTTTACTAAAGTTATATTTTTATGTATTAATAAATAAAATGTATGAATCTAAAACATTTTTTTATGAAAATTAAGCACTGTAGATGTTTAAAATATATTACGAAAAAGGCCCCTAAATTCCGTGTTAATAAAATAACTTGAAGAAAAATTAATTTTCTGAATTGGCAATGTTATCACTGAATAAAGCATTATTTAATCAATATTTTAACCAAAAAAATAATATAATTGCAAAAAATATTTCATGTGATTTTCATGATTAGAGTTTCTGGGAAAATATAAAATGCGATGTAATTGTATTTCTCTTTCATACATGAACGTGTCAATCTTGAAAATAAACAAGTTTGAGAATCAGGATCATAATGAAAAAAAAAAGAATGTAAAAAATTGGATAATTTCTACTAACGAATGACTTTGGGACGTATGGTAGCCCTGTTCTGTAATAAACAGGCGGTATTAGCTAACCAACCACCACTCCCTCCCCACACCGTCTTCAAAATTTTATTTTCAGAGATTCAACAATTTCGTTAATTTCACAATTCATCGTCAGTTATTTGGACAGATAAAACGTAAGTTTGCATTTGTTTTGTCATCTTATCATTCATAAATATTATTTAAAAAGTTTAAAACAATTATTTATTAATAAATAAATAGAATTCAAATATGACATTTTCTTTCAAAATTTAATTCTATTTATTTATTAATAAATAATATTTAATGTTTTTTCAATGAATATTGTCAATGTAGTCATTGACTTTAATTTACTTTTTCACAGTTAAAATAAAAAATACTCTTAGCTTTATTTTAAAAGAATTAATGTAATTTATCGGTACGACATGTGTAAGAAATTCTTACATGTGTCGTAACAATAATTAGTTATTTATTATTTAAGAATTAATGTAATTTAAAATTACACTAATTCTTAAAGAATGAATCGAGTAATGTAATTGTTCAAGATTTTAATCAATCATAATGTAAAAATAATTAATAAAATTGACGCAGTTCGTAACATAAAATTTTAAAAGATAACTATTACTGCAGTTTGAGCCCTCGATATTTTGAGATTGTGTAGCCGTATTCTCTGTTTACAATTACAACACAGGTTCCGGACATGTTTTAGCTAACTTTCACATTTTTTTTGATAATTAAGCAATGTTTAATAAAAAAAAAAGTAATACATTCTTTTGTAATTCACTCTTTTAAGACTTTAATTTAATAATATCTTTGAAACAGTTCCAGAAAACTGATATTTACTTTTCCAGCGAATTTTAAACATGTTTTATTGAATCTGCAGTTTTAATTGATTGTTCGCTGTTTTGATAACATTTTTCATTCTAATTTGTTTTCCACACGTAAATATTAATTTGTTTTCTTTTTAGATATTAACTTAATGCTTTTATCTTTCAAACACAATTAAAAGTTAAACGAAAACTACTTAAAAAAATTAAGAAAAGACACTTTTAATAACTATAGGCAGTACAATCGACGGCCATTTTTGAAAATACCTAATATATATATATATATATATATATATATATATATATATATATATATATATATATATTATTGTACATATATATATATATATATATATATATATATATATATATATATATATATATCACTTGTAATTAGACCAAAATGACTTTTAACTTTCTCTTTTACATTTTTTAATTTCTTTTTCTTACTTCTGTTTTTTTTTTGTTGGCGTTGAAAACCGAGAATGGTAATTAATTTTGACGATTTTTGCCCCGACGGTCCACCATATCTCTCTTACTTAAGCATAACCAGAATTCCGCGCTGTCCCCAGAGCAACGAATTGAATCAATTATCAAAACAAAACAAAACGTTCCCAGTAGAATCAGTTCCCACGTCCCCAGCCCTCAAAAAAAGAAAAAAGAAAAAAAAGAAGTGGAATAGGCGGTAGTGGTTTTGGTAAGGCTTTAGGTGTGGTGTGTGCGGTGTTGATGAGAGGAAAAACATGGAACAGTTTCATGGTTCACGGCGATGATGGCAGGGATGAGTGAGAAATGGGGCCACAAGAAAGGTGTGGTTGGTTGATTCTGTTTAGTGATCTAGTAGTAGGGGGTAGTGTTTCGGGTGGAGGGGTAGACATGTTGGTGGAAAACGGGCGGGGAGGTGAAAAGGGGGAGAGGACGATTAACGGAAAGAGGAAGTAAGCTACTTCCGTTGCTCGGTTATTTTATTTTACAGACACCAAAAAAAGAGGACACGAATAAGAAGGAATCGGGCAAATCTTCGCATCTGTTCCGCCTTAGGAGGCCATCCCCTAGGCATTACCTCCTCTTTCATTAAAACGAAGAATATTTAATGTTTCATTGACTTTGTCGGATTTACGACAAATCAAGCCTTTTGCGGTTATATAATGCCAAAAAGCACAATGTCTATTCTAAAGAGTTATTGTTTTACGATTAATAGTGCCGGTCTCCTGAGACGCTCCTACTGGGGAATGCTCACAAATCCGATCATCGTAAGTTTGACACTCAGGATGACCACAGGGGGTTTTACGCCGCCCAATAAACCGGTATTGTTCGGGCCTTTGGGTCTGGATTTACGCCTGTCTATCGGTTGTCCGTCCTGTGCAGTTCTAGGAGGTTCACCCTCCCAGGCTTTGCCTTCTCACCCTTTGAGAAGGGGTTAGTTTATTGCTAATCGCCTGAGGCGCCCCTACCGGAGAATGCCGACGGGGCTGCCCAGGCAATTTTTAAACAGTCAGAGTGCTCACATTCTCGAGCGCTGTTTTTTTCCCACTTTCCCGACCTTGTGTCACATCTTACCTTGTGGGAGGAAGATAATGACCCCATTTAAGGGAGCTGCATTCCCCACTTTAAACTGACGCTGTGTCTAACCTCGCTGCAGTAGGTGGCAAGTAAATATATTAACGCTAAAACGAAGAACCGAACATTAAAGATTTCATTGACTCTGTCGGATTTACGGCAAATCAAGCCCTTTGGGGTTTTATAATGCCGAAGCACAATGCCTAAAGATGTATTGTTTTATGATTAATTGAACACAAGTTGCGTTTTTTTTTTTGTTTTGTTTACTCATGACTGGCTTCCTTCCGCCCCGAGAGACAATTGATCCTCTCTGAGACGGTCTTGCGCGACGAGAACTTTACAACGAAGCAAAGGTTGATAAATCCCAACCGTACTTTCCTATGTTCGGCATTGCTTAAGTCCAGTTGCAATTTGAAATCTAAAAGGGTCGGGAGGTTTGGGGGTGATTAGTGCCGGCTCTACGTAGGCAGGTACAAATAATATCAATTATTATAGACAGAGGTCCATAGCGGTCCACGTGAAAACAGGTATTACAACGGTCCTTCTTATCTTGTGATTTCAACTGATGATACAATCATTGCGACTATATTATCATTATCCATCGGTAAATAGAATGTAACTAAATAAACGATGAAGTCTAACCATTTTTTAATGGAGAATGTTCTGCCCGCTGGTAATTTATAAGCTTCAAATCTATTCGATATAATTTTACCAAATTTGAGATGTGCAACGAGTACATTCTGGACGATCGGAGATGCAGGGTAGCGAATAAAAATTATAATGTAGATTGTAACAAGATGTAGGTTAGGAGTGTGGCTAGACGTCGCGCTTAGAATGCGACTACGATTGTTTTGATAATTTCAAGGCTGAGATACAAATTGAAATATAAACATTTATTGTTTGTCTTTTGAGGTATGTGGTTTGAGGAGTTTGTGAAGGAAAGCAATTTTCAGGATTGCGGTCATCGATCGAGAATCGGGGGGAAAAACAAGAAAGCCAGATTTGAGATCAAAGTGAGCGGATGTTCCGCCCTTTGTTTCCTCCAGCGGGGGTTTGGGAGCTGACTGCATCCGTAAAGTAGGGTGTACCAAAAGAATGTCGATGTTCTACCACGATGAAGCGCATTTTTTTGCTGAAGGAAAATATTTCTCCAAACAGCTTTCACATTTTAGGACCAGTAAAAGAACGGGGCATAACGCAACAGATGAATAATCCCAGAGATGCCAAGTGCATCATGGGAGAATAAAAACAAACGACTACTACTACTACTACTACTACTACTACTACTACTACTACTACTGATGGTGTGAATACTAAAAGGAATTAAAACCTGTAAGCTAGAAAAAACTATTGGTCAGAATTACACCATGTTTGGTATTGGCACGTCATGTGTGTTATGGAAAGAAACGATATTATTATTATTATTATTATTATTATTATTATTATTATTGTTGTTGTTGTTGTTGTTGTTGTTACTCACTAGGAATTCTCACACAAGTCGTCATCAGTGATTGCTCACTGACAGTAACTGGTAATGTTCCCTGGAGTCTGAGTGACTACATGTCTCCCCTGATTTTGTTGACTCTCCGCCTTTATCGATAACCATTGCAAATGATTTTTGCGCTATCGCAACAGTCGCTTACCATTGGTTTTTCACTGACAACGACCATTGTTCTTCACTAGGATTTCAGTGGCAATAAGTCTCCCCAAGCTCCCAGTACTCTCTTCACTCTTCCAGTGGAGGTCTGGTTAGTGCTCCCCCCCTCCTCGGTATTTCCATTGTCCTTGACACTTCACAATTATTTTGTATGGTCTCAACCGTGGCTGATGCCTTTGGTGGTGTCAAGTTATAATGTTTCTGTTGCAACTTCCATGTGACTGGTTAGTGTTCGTAGTTTATGTGGGTTGGTTTCCGCATTCGAGGATTTTTCTTAAGATTTCAGCTGTTGTTATCATTGCTCTTCGCTGTATAGTCTCAGTCTTCCCTTTGATTCCAATTTCTCCTAGTCTTTTTTCCGTTTTCTTTTTCGAGACATCTCCTAGTGCTCCTACGATTATTGTTATTTTATTCATTTTCTTCATGTTCCATATTCCTTTCAGTTCACTGGAAAGTTCCGTATATTTACTCCTTTTCCATCTCCTTGATCTTTATCCTGTTGGTTGCTGGGACGGTAAAATCTACAATTTGTCAATTTCTTTTCTTCATGTAAACTATTATGACATCCGGCCTCTTTGCTTGGATGAGTTTATCTGTTTGTACCTCCTGCCCCAGAAGATTTTGTGATTTTTATTTTTCAGTACTGTCTCCGGTTTGTGTCTTTACCATTCGTCTGCGTGTTCAAAATTCAGTCGTTTGCATAGTTCTCAGTGTTCTGCTTTCCCTGCACAATCGAGCCTGTTCTTATATTCTTTTAGGGCTAGTTTGTTGCATTCACTTATTATGTGATTTACCGTTTCGTCTCTTTGTCCACAGAGTTTACATTTACTGGGTTTTATCGATTTTAGCTTTAATGTAGTTAGGTCTAATAGCAGCTTCGGTAGCGATTCCGTTTCTCTGTTCAAGTGTCCTTTCCTTAGCCATATCCAGGTGTTTTCGTGGGTCTCTTCTTGTGTCATTCTTATAGATCGTCCATGTAACTGTTTCTTTTCCCATTTTTCTTTTCTTTCTGTTTCTGGTTTCCCTGCTTTATGAATTGTTTATTTGCTGCACTGACCAACCTTTCTGTGTTCTGTATATTTTCAATTCTTATTTTTGTGTCTTCTATAGTTACTAGTCCTCTTCTCCCTTTCGTTCCTTTTCTCGTAGAGTCTGCCAGTATTCATCGTGCCCCTGTATTACAGTGACTTTCTTCCTGTTCCATATTCCTTCCAATTATTTGGCAAGTTCCATGTATGTACTGTGTTTGCCTCCTTGATGTTCACCCTGTGACGACAAAATCTACGATTTGGCAGGGCTTTTTCCTTTTTATTTACTATTACTACGCCTGGATTCCTGGCTTGGATGAGTTTGTCTTGTTGTACTTTCATGTCTCATAGGAGTTTGTGCTTTTCATTTTCCAATACGGTATCCGAATACTACTACTACTACTACTACTACTACTACTACTACTACTACTACTACTACTACTACTACTACTACTACTACTACTACTACTAATAATAATAATTAAAATTATTGGCCAAAATTCAACCAAATTTGATGTGACAGGTGTGCTGCCCTTGTAATAATAATAATAATAATAATAATAATAATAATAATACTGTAAACAAAATAAGCTAAAATCGTAAACAAAAATAAACTAAAACCGTAAATAGGATGTAAGGGAACAGGAAACGACGGAAGAGCGGAAATCTGACTCGCAATGGAAAAACTAAATAAGAAACACGAAGAACTAAAACAAAAGATAGCAGCAATAGAAGGAAGACTGAGACGATGCAGATACAATTCGGAACAGCACAAAAAACAGGACCTTTGAAAACAATGAAAGCCACTTTTACAAAAACGTAAACGGAGAAAGAACAACAGAACAACCGGACCCGACAGAGATAAAACACTTCTGGAGCAAGATATGGGAAACACCTCAAAAACACAAGAATGTCAAATAGCTGAAAAATATGAAAACTGAACTATAGGAAATTGAAGAAGAAACAGAAACAGAAATTAATGAAGAAACAATTAAGGCAACCCTAAGAAAAATGGCAAACTGGAAAGCACCAGGGCACGATGGAATACATGCATACTGGTTTTAAAAATTCACGACCCTACACGAAATGCTAGCGCAGATACTGAGAGGGTGTATCCACAAAACGTACCAGAGTGGCTGACCAAAAGAAGGAAAACGCTAATACAAAAAGACGCAAAAAGGGAACGATCCCAAGCAACTACAGACCTATAACCTGTTTATCAAAAATGTGGAAAATCATAACGGTACAACTGTGAGAACAAATATACCACTCCCTGAACAATTGTGGAATGCTCCCTGAATAACAAAAAGGATACCGGAAATGGAAAAGAGGGACGCATGATCTGCTATACATAGATCAAAAGATTCTGAAGGGGTAAAAAGCAGAAAAAACATATCCATGGCATGGATTGCCTACAAGAAATCCTGCGACAGAATCCCTCAAGGATGGATACTTGAATGCTTAAAAATGTACAAGATATCCGACAGGATTATTAATCTCATCAAGAAAGCAATGGGAGCATGGAGATTAGAACTGACAGTTGGAGGACAACACTTGACGGAGATCAAAATAAAGAGAGGCATTTCCAAAGGAAACCCCCTATCACCACTACTGTTTATCATAGCCATGATGCCACTCAACTACATACTCAGGAAATGTGATACCAGATACAAGTTTACAGACACAGAACAAAGAATAAACCACCGCATGTGTATGGACGACCTGGAGCTATTTGCAAAAAGCCTAAAGGAACTGGAAAAGCTGATAAATGCGACAAGAATCATAAGACAGGACATTCAAATGGAATTTTGAATGGAAATGTGCACTGCTAGAGATGAAAATGGGAAAGCTAGAAACTGTCCAATCAAGAGGAGGTAAGGTCGCAATGCAAACAGGATATAAATAGTTGGGAGTTCTGAGAGCAGACACCATCAAATCTACAGAAATGAAGGAGAAGATTCGAAAAAAAAACATCTGAGAATAACAAGGAAACTCCTAGAAACGAAATTATATAGCAGAAATCTAGTAAAAGGAATAAACACTTGGCCAGTATCACTAATGATATATATATATATATATATATATATATATATATATATATATATATATATATATATATACATTGAAGCAAATGTCATTGAATAACACGAGTGTATTTGTTTGTTGAAACTTTTTCAGTTTTTCAATTGTGTACTGGCGAATCAGAAGGAAAGAGTGAGTCTCTTTTTAGATGCCGATTACAGCGCCCTCTACATTCGCGAAGGGGGATAATTTGGTTTTAAATGCTGTCCGGTGAAGTTATTTATAAGTGTGTAGGAAAGGGTAGGAAATGCTACAATCGTAAATTACTAGCCGTTAAAAAACTCAACAGTAAAGATATAGTGGTAAACACATCAAGGCTAACCTCGCTTGATGATGATTTGATGAATCAAATCGAAAGTACTCGCGAAAAAAAAAAAGAAAGAAGAAAAAGAAAAATGGAATAAGAAACCCACGGAACTTATTTGACCGAAATATTAAATGGACTATTCGAAACATTGATAAAACAAAAAAAAAGTCTCATCAAGCAAAAACATTCCGTGTAATTTAATAACATTTGCGTAAATAAAAACAAACTGCTTAGACACACACACACACACACACATACATATATATATATATATATATATATATATATATATATATATATATATATATATATATATATATATATATATATATATATATCCCATGCATTCAAATTTGAACAAGCCAAAATCACTAAATACATCCACAACAAATCTCGGCGAAGATTATTGGAAACTGCCCTCATCACCGCCTCCACCACCATCAAGCAACGAAATGGTTTCTTTAACCTATCACCCTTAATAAGCAAGATCCTCCTCACAGAACAAAGACTCTTGCCTGATCATAGTTAACTTTTATTTTCATCTCCAACCTTTATGACACTCTTCCATTTACTCACTCCCTTCCTTTTTCTCCTTCAATCTTCATTTTCTCCTTACTTTTTCCGTTTTTTCCCTCACATTTTTAATACTGCAGTCCAAATAAACTTTCTCATGCTCCAAATATTTCAAATATTCCATACCCACCCTTTCAATCACCGCCCTCCTCCACCCCTCCAATCCCTCACTCATTGCTATCATTTTCCAAATATTTCAAATATTTCACACCCTATCACAACAAATCCTCCCTCTCCCCCTCTCAACTATTTTCTCCCATACCCCTTCTTAAATTCCCTCATTTTCTCAAAAAGCTCTCTAAGACCATAACTTTCGCCCATCCACCAAAATCACACCCCCCATCCCTCTCTACCCATCCTCCTTTCCCTGCATACACCCCCCCCCCATACACAAACATTCCAACTTACTTTTCCCCTTCAATCTTGACCGCAGCCATCTGGTCAAACAGCTCCCTCCCCCTCTTCCTCCACTCCCTCTCTGCCATTCACTTTACCCCTGCTCATCCCCCACCTCTTTCTCTTACCACCAGCCACAGTAGTCCTTGCTCACCCCATCCTTCCATTTTTTCCCCACTTATTTTCTTCAACATTCATTTCTATTTCTCCAACAAGTACGGACGTCTACCCAGTAGGGGCCATTATTTCATTTTATTTTTCCTCCCAATATGTCTACCCTACATGTATCTGTACTTGCATGACATTTTTTCTCTATTTTATCATCCTGATGAAGTCTTATAAATAAAGACGAAACGTTGATGTACACATAAAAAACATCCATTTTTTGGTTTTCCTTTTTCATTTTCCCATCACGTCGGATTACCTTCATCCTTCTCTTCCCATATATATATATATATATATATATATATATATATATATATATATATATATATATATATATATATATATATATATATATATATATATATATATATATATTTAATAATAATGGCGAGGTAGCCATAATTACCAAGGACGGAGAGGCCTATAATACTAAAGCGAGAAATAAATGATTCCTTCCTTACTTTAGTAAAGCGGTTAAAATATAAAAAAAAATTGTGAGAAAAAGAAAATTGTTCTGAAATCGAGACGTCTTTCGAGTCGACACATTTTCAAGATCTCACGTCGACTAAAATAGAATGTTTTAAAAGCGAATTAAAATAATGGATTATCGAATGAGTGGAAGAAAAAAAAAATGTACCCATCAGTTCCAAACTGTGGGTATATTCTTTCTGCTTGCACAGAGACGGTTTACGTAGGTTGATGGTGACCGCTTCGAGAATCTTAAGGTGATTCTTCGAGCGAGCCCTGTGCAAGACAGTAAATGCCTCATCCGTATATCCCTCAGTGCATAAATGGCACTTCGAAATATATATATATATATATTTATATATATATATATTTATATATATAATTATTTTTCTGTCTACGGACATGTACAAAAAACCGCTACACTGGCATATCGATGTTATCGATCAATAGTCATTAGAAGTAAAAATATCATAAGGGAGAAACAATGTCTTACCCGTCACTCAGATGTTTATATTGAGAGAGAACTGTATTGTGGATGCCTACATTACCTGGATTACTATATATATATATATATATATATATATATATATATATATATATATATATATATATATATATATATATATATATATATATATATATTGAGTTAGTAACAAAGTTAAGAACATTAATTTTCCTCTCACAAATTGACCAGTTAATTATGTTATAGTATATCTTTTTGTGGTCTCTTGATTTTACCGGAAACCAGGACAAGGATTCGTCTAGTCTGGTGGAGTATCCAGCTGAGTGCTGTTACTTGAGGTAACATTACTTGGAGAAGGTGCACTATTTATCGTATGAGCCGTTGTATAGCCGTGTCGAGATGATCTTATTTCAGCTTCGAATACTATGTTATTTTCAATTTTTGTCAGGGTTTACTTGTACACTTGAGGACGGTGTCCAGCAGGTAATTCAAACTCTCTAGTAGGTAATTCAAACTCCCCGACAAAATCAAATGCATCCGCATAATCTCAAACGCAAACACGAAACAAAACTCTTCCTGAGATTCAACTAACCCTAACCCACATCTCAGAACTGCATCAGGATTTGGGGCCACTCGTTTAATATTCATTTTATAAACATACAAACTGACATTTTTCACACGTAGTGTGTGTGCAGTTGGAAAACAACATATCTTTTTTTTTTCAGCAGCAGTTTTACGAATTCTTTTAAATATTTTCATTTTTTTCATATTCTCACCTTTTACTTAAATAATATATAATATTTTCACAGTCATTTCTAATCCGTTTCATTTACTTATTTTATTCTAGTTAATTTCACTCAATCCTTCTTATATCTTCTAAATGGGGTTCTCTGTTCAAACGTTCTGAACTGACCCTCTATATATTACGGTGCAAACACAATCCCCAATTCCACTAGCACACAACACAGCAAAAGATTAAACATTAAAAATCTCCACCCACCCCCTTCCGAAGAAGACAACACTTTATAGTTCTCGATCCACTTACGCTATAGGTGTGAAAATGTAAAAAAAAAGTTGCATACGTATCAGTACATATTAGTCACGTGTACACACTTCTTCATCTCATTGGCTCTACTCGATTTCTCTGCACACACACACACACACACACACACACACACACACACACACACACACACATCTCTCATTACACTGAAGAAGATCGCAGGAAGCGGCCTAAAATTCTGTTTTTAAAGACATTTTGTATTCCTATACGTCATCAAATAAGAAATTAAATAAAAAATATATAAACACCTATATATGCTCATGTCTTGTATGTCACGATCAAATAAAATACATATTTATTATTGAATGTAAATGAGCAATCATAACAATTAAATAGTATCTCGTGTCTCCCGCGTTCAACTACAGCGCCGACTTCACTGTGTCACTTCATCCACGATCGTCTCTATGGGAAAGAAAAGGAAATTAAAGTCTCGCAACAACCAAAGAAAAGAAGAATATTCCGAATTTGACGAAGGACCATTTATTATACTGTTGACGTCACCTTTTTTTCTTCTAACGGTGGAGGAGGGACATTCCGGAGATACACACATACACCACACCCATATAAATATAGAAAGACAGATTAAAAAGTGTAGTATGATATTTCACGTTGCCCCTTGTGTTAATCATCGATTATTAAGTAATTTCTTCCCGATGAACTAGCTTCTTCTTTCGCTCACTTACTCTCTCTCTGAGCCATGTAATGTTACCACCGTTTCAAGCATACAGCAGGTCAACGTGACATCTGAGTGCATGTAAACCGCCTGAATCAGATTTCGTGTTTAGGTGTTAACGTCTCCATGATATTCCACTTCTTAAGATCTTTTAGCAATGTATACGTGGTAGTTGAAACATAAAATGATGTATTTTTAATTGTTTGTTATTATGCAATATTTCGAACTTCCTACCATACAATTCAATTAAACCATGTCATCATTTCCGATGAAGAACGCATGGCGTTCGAAATATTAAATAATAAAAAATAAAAAAATTGCATCGGGTTATGCTTCAACTACCACCCATACATCATTAATATATATATATATATATATATATATATATATATATATATATATATATATATATATACATATATATATATATGTATATATATAAGTATATATATAGGTATATACATATATGTATATATATAAGTATATATATAGGTATATACATATATGTATATATATATGTATATATATGTATATATGTATATATATATATAAGTATATATATGCATATATATGCAAATATAAGTATATATATACATATATATATGTATATATATGTATATATACATACATGTATATGCATATATATGTATGCATATATGTATATATATATATATGTATATATATGTATATATATGTATATGTATATATAAATGTATATATATTTATGTATATATATGTATATATATGTGTATATATATGTATATATGTATATATATATGTATATATATGTATATGTATATATGTATATATATATGTATATGTATATATATATGTATATATATGTATATGTATATATATGTATATATATATATATATATATATGTGTGTATGTGTGTGTGTGTGTGTAAAGTTAGTGGGAGAGAACCCCAGAAGAATGCTCGATTATTAAGAACAATTAAAAAATAAGAACTTAATATTTATTTACATATGTAATGACAGAAGATTAAGACAACATCGGTACCGTCCGTTTCAAATCCAAACAAAGGGGACCT
Organism: Sepiola atlantica; assembly: GCA_963556195.1. NCBI lineage: Eukaryota > Metazoa > Mollusca > Cephalopoda > Sepiida > Sepiolidae > Sepiola > Sepiola atlantica. The sequence goes on from OY744529.1 coordinate 108,165,697, forward strand.
ATAGTTGGCCTCATATGCCGGACTTTCCTCAGCCTCTGTTTATGTCTGGAGGGAGACATACATAAAGAGAGGCTGAAGAGAGTCCCGAATAGGAGGTCAACTATAGGTCCCCATTGTTTGGATTTCAAACCGACGGTAGCGATGTTGTTCTGATCTTCTGTAATTACATATATAAATAATAGGTACATGTAAAATAAATATAAAAACATTTTGCCCTTCACTTAAAAATTCACCAAAATTCAGTAAATCAACCAATCTTAATGAAATTTTCAGTATATAACAATAACGAAATATAATAAACCTATCATTTAAAAAAATCTTAGTGAAAATGTATTATTTTGTGACCTTTACTAAAGTTACATTTCGGAGTACTAATAAAAAACGCATTAATTAAATAAAATTATGAAAATAAAGCATTATTAAAGATTAAAAAATAAAATATTTCTTATATATTACAAAAAAAAACCCCTAAATTCCGTGTTAATAAAATCAATTAAATTCGAAGATGAATTCATTTCTCGAATTAATGATTCCATCACTTAATAAAGCATTGTTTATCCAATATTTTCAATAAAAAATAATATAATTGAGAAAATATTTTATGTTATTTTAATGATAACAGTTTTCAGGGAAATTTTAAAACGCAATATTAAAATATTTTCCCTTCGCGCATTAACTCGTAATCATTAGCGTAAGAAATTTTAAGTAATTTTTCCAATAAAAAAAGAACTGAAAAAACTGAGAAATTGGTCCATTCCGAAAAAAAAAATGATTCCATCACTTAATAAAGCATTGTTTATCCAATATTTTCAATAAAAAATAATATAATTCAGAAAATATTTCATGTTATTTTAATGATAACAGTTTTCAGGGAAATTTTAAAACGCAATATTAAAATATTTTCCCTTCGCGCATTAACTCGTAATCATTAGCGTAAGAAATTTTAAGTAATTTTTCCAATAAAAAAAAAACTGAAAAAACTGAGAAATTGGTCCATTCCGAAAAAAAAAATGAATTTAAAAATTTGTATAATTTCTACTAACGATTTACTTGAAGATGTATGTATGTTCAGTATTGTAAGAAACAGACGGGATTTGCACCGCCATCCGCCGTCATCAAAATAAAAAAAAAACAGCGTGTGTTCATATGACAAAGAAATGTAAACAACCTCGTTTTCATTTCATCTATTTTGCTCAAATTTTAAATGAAATAGATTGTTAGTCTTAATTGTATTTCTTGTCCTGAAATAAAATTCTAATTCACTTTTTTAAGCTTTGAGAATCGAGTTTTAATTCAATGTTTTAATCGCTTTTCTTACTTTAAATAAAATGAACGAAGGACAGACATTATTACTGACACAAGAATGGAGAAATGTTATGTTTTCTTGTGTAGACCTTATTTTACTTTTAATTAAAATGATAGAGTTTAATTTCTTGATTAAACTCGGGTTGTACCTAGTCTTAAGATATTTCATTATTTTTTGGGGGGATACAAAACTTTATTAATGCAATAATGAAGGGAAGACGTGTTGAATCTTTCATAATTAAAAGATTTAGGGGATGAGAAAAAAAAATTGCCAGTCGACTAGTTTCGATCACACTTTACAAGGCTGATATCGTGGGATTAAAAAAAAACAAAAAAACCCTTTTATATTTAAAATGAAATTAGTGTTATGTTACGAAGGGGGGAAAACAATAAGTTCGAATTTAGAATAAAATAAGCGTGATGTTATATGGAATGGAGGTTGTGTCTTAGAGACTAATCACACTCAACCCCAAGAGACACTCCTTCTGTTTGCAGAGGGAGGGCCTCTTGAGGCGTACGTGGATAGTCTCAAAGATTTTCAAATGATAAGATGAGTGAGCACAGCTTAAGATGGAAAATGAATCTGTGCTGAAGTTCGTTGCGCACGACGGGTTATTTATCAGGTGGTCAGTTATCGAAGAACCGTATGTATTTCTTAGAACGTCCCGTGACCGGAAGGTTCAATTCCTGATTTTACTGGTGATGAGTTGCTGTACTATGTTGTCTAATCTCAACGTCGTCCGGCCCACGTAATTGGCACTGCAATTACATTTAAAAAGATAAATAACATTATTTTATGGTGGGGGGGGGGCAGGACGTCTTTTCGAGAGGATGGTAACAGAGGTTTTGTACAGAACACAACCCGCACATTAGATGAAAAATAACAATTTTCCATCGCTGAGCTGATTTGTTTGGCGAACTTCTCACTTACTGTACCTAACCAAGGCAAACGAATATAAATTGGACATTTAGCCACCGTACTAGTTTTTACATCGGAAAACTTGGCCACTTTCCTATTGATGACTGACCTAATCACATCCAGAGGGTAGTCATTATTGGACAGAGTATCAATAATTATTTGTATTTCTTCATCCAATTTTGATTTTGAACAGATCATAAGAGCTCTGTGTGTTAGTGTCCAAACTAGATTCAACTTTCGCTTGCCCGGGCAGAATGAGTCAACGAGTATACAATCCTGTAAACGTAGGTTTACGATATATTGATGTATGGTAACAGAATGGAGTTTTCGTCACCAATAGATTCAGGAAAGCTAGGGAGGAATTGCACTCGCCTTCATATGTATACTTTAATGCGGGATGCATATTATTCAGTAAGGAGAAGAATTTATTTGCCTCTGTTTCATTATTGAAGAGGCAAAATGTGTCGTCTACATATCTAAAGTAGACTAACGATTTCATGGGTCCTGATAGTAGTTCTTTCTCATGGAAACCCACAAAAATGTTCGTCAACGTTAGTCTCAGGACTGACCCCATGGAAACACCATCGATTTGCCTATACATAACATCGTTGAAACTGAATTCAACAGATGTAGTAGCAAATTTTATCAGCTCAACGAACGTGCTTTCAGGAATGGAAGGAGGCGATAAGTGGCTACGATATAAAAAATCGGCACAAATATCTATCGTTTCCAAAATAGGGACACAGGTAAACAGGTTACTGATATCATAAGAGCACATAAATTTATTTGTAACCTTAGATTGCTGAATGTAGTTTGCAAAATAAAACGAATCTTTTAAACAGTATTTACTGTATGTGCTCTAATACAGGCTGTAAAATACCAAAGATCCATTTTGCCACCTTTTGTTGAGATGACCCGACCATAGAAAAGATAGGTCTTACTGGGATATCCGCCTTATGCGTTTTCGGTAATCCGTATAAACGTGGACGGATAGAGCCAGAGGGTCTGATCTCACTGGTTACATTTGAATGGAGCACACCGCTTTTTACCCATTTGACCAATTTCCTTTGGAAATTGGCTTCTAAGATAGCTGTTGCATCATGGACCCAACTTGACGAATTTCTTCAAAATAACCATCATTTTGTTAATGTAATCTTGATGGTTTTACACAACAACCCCTGAGCCTTTGTCCGGTCTAGTTATTACAAGAGACTTGTTTTGATGTAGAGTTTCAATGACAGAATAGTGTTCCATCCGCCATTTAAACTCTGAATTATAGTACTTGCATAGTTGTGCGCCAGATCATTCAGCCTAGCCTTAAGGTCCCCTATTTTGGTTTCCGAAATAGGTAGAAGTCTCTCTGCTTGAGAATTTAAAATTTCAAATTCTGAAAATATTTCTTCACGTCTAGTACCAGATGGTGGAATACAAAATTCCAATCCATGATTTAGCACTAAAAGTTCAGCAGGAGACAAGTCCTGGGAGGATAGGTTTAGGACGTTCTTACCCGGTTCTGAATTTTTGGAACAACCAAATTTCTATAATATATATAAGATGTTGCAATTTGTTTTTAAATTGAAGCATTAGTCTTTTACGACTACGTTCATGTATGATTGCAAGATACCGTGCGAAACGAACTCTGTCACAAAATGTAAGAGTGCTCACTGATTCCCTCCATAGTTGCATAAGAGTGGTCTTAAACTTTTGGAGATTTAATGCTGATTTATCCAAAAAATTGTGGATAAAAGCATTTTCTATTTTATGCCCTGGATGTAAATTCGCTTTTCTTACTTTAAATAAAATGAACGAAGGACAGACATTATTACTGACACAAGAATGGAGAAATGTTATGTTTTCTTGTGTAGACCTTATCTTACTTTTAATTAAAATGATAGAGTTTAATTTCTTGATTAAACTCGGGTTGTATCTAGTCTTAAGATATTTCCTTATTTTTTTTTTTTTGGGGGGGGGGGGTACAAAACTTTATTAATGCAATAATTAACGGAAGACGTGTTGAATCTTTCATAATTAAAAGATTTAGGGGATTTAGGGGATGAGAATATATATATATATATATATATATATATAGTTAACAAAATCTATTCAAAAATGAAAATATATGATTATCGGTTGCACGAATGAAAAAAAATATATATAGTTAACAAAATCTATTCAAAAATGAAAATATATGATTATCGGTTGCACGAATGAAAAAATGTCGCGTGTAAACATTTTCTTTTTGAGGAATTTTATTTTAAATCCAAAGATTTTAACATTTTGAAGCCACTTTAAAAAAATTAAATTAAATTCATCGAACGAACAGCGGATAAAGTCGAATCGGTTGTCTTACATTCAAACGTATTTTTTAAGATTTGTTCTCTTTTTCTCTACTTTCTTTCTTTCTTTCTTTCTTTCTTTCTTCTTTGCTCTCATTTTGCAACAGTTCTTTTTTCTCTTTTTTTCTCTTTTTTCTTTCTTTATAGAACAATACAGCAGGTTGTTGTTGTCTATTCTTTCTTTCTTTCTTTCTTTCTTTTCCATCGCTATTTTCTAAAAAGAAAGTGAGTTTATTTTTTTCTTTCTTGTTTTTCTTTCTTTCTTTCTTTCTTCTTTGCTCTCATTTTGCAACACTACTTTTTTCTCTTTTTTCTCTTTTTTCTTTCTTTATAGAACAATCCAGCAGGTTGTTGTTGTCTATTCTTTCTTTCTTTCTTTCTTTTCCACCGCTATTTTCTAAAAAGAAAGTGAGTTCACTTTTTCTTTCTTGTCTTTCTTTCTTTCTTTTTTTCTTTCTTTCTTTACCCACTTTTCTTGTTTCTTTCTTTCTCTTCTTATTCTTCCCTCAACCTTTTTTGTAAATTTAATTCCCTTCTCCCTTTCTCATTTATCTTACGCTTTTTGTCGCCTTTTAAAAAATTATCTTCGTGTGAGAATTTAAATACGTATTTATGTTTGCGTTAATCCAATTCAGAGGTTAGAACACCATTGAAAAAAAAAACCCATAAAATCTAGAAGATGGCGTGTGTTTTTCAAAACATCAATTCCCTTGAGCCCCATAACCATTTAGAAGAGAACTCTCCGGTATCAGAAGGAACAGAAACACAATAAGTGAATGCGTTGTCTTGTGGGCTCGTATTCGGATTGGTTAATCCGCTACCAAAACACTCGAAATAGGTTTATTTATTAGCAGGGTCACTCGACGTGTCCTTCTTGTTCTTCACCTTGAACCCATATTAACACATTGCCCTTATTTTTTATTTTCTATTTCTATAATTTTCAATTTTCAAGTAATGAATAAATTGAAGTAAAACGCCGTCTTTGCTGTTTATGGATGTCAATCGCGAACAACCGATTATCTTTGGTATAGATAAGTGTTTATCGCCGTCTGTAACAACAGTTTATAAAAGGTATCTAGTGGTAAGAAAAATAATAATACGTGAATTATCAAAGTAAATTCCTGAAGTGAATTATACACAGCGAAATACACTATCTTTAGTGACGGAATGAAATTAGGAGAATGTTAAATGCCTAAATTAAGTAAGGACGTTAATTTTAGAAAAATAATTTAAAAAACCCAGCTGAATTTGAAATAAAATAAATAAAAGATAACCGTTAAAGTATTTTAAAACATTTGAAAGAGAGAGAGAGAGAGAGAGGGAGAGATAGAGAGATAGAGAGATAGAGAGAGAGAGAGAGAGAGAGAGAGAGAGAAAGAAAGAAAAGGGAAAAGAGAGAAGACAGAACGAGAGAGAGAGAGATAGTTAATTTGGGAAGCGCATCGCTTTTTAGATTGCAATTTCCTTAGACATATTTAACACGTCTGCCCGCTTGACCGATCCTTCCGATTCATCCTAGAATACCGTCGTTTTCGAATATATGACGTCACGTTCACCCATATAGAATCGGCTTCCTGTTCTCACGGTCTGATGCATCATAATCCTAATGACCCCGTTGTGACCTCCGTCTGAAACGCTCCCGATCTTCTAACATAACCGCACCAGTAAATGTATCTACCAGTTAAACTACCGACTCTAATATATAACATTCTACCATTTTTTGTCTACCTACTCTACTTTCAAACCTTATCAACTTGAGCAATGGCTGTTCTAACTTGGTTCTGTGTATGACCTTTGACTACACGCAGAGGTGATGCCGCAGTTGGGAGCTTTGCTGAATGTGGTCACCAGTCAGTTTCCATTACGTCGATTCTGACACTATGCATTAGTACCTGTCAGGGTCCAATCTATGGGATAAATAAAATCTATTGTTTGCAAATTATTTATTTAAAAAATATGACATCAAATTCGTTGCCAAGGTCTCTAGAAAAATGGTTGGATCATTCTACCGCTCCAGAAAGTATCTCACTGCTGACGCAATCCTCTACCTGCATATAAGTCAAATACGCTCTAAGATGGAGTACTGTTGCCACATCTGGGGAGGTGCCGCTCAGAGCACCTTTTCCTGTCTTGACAGAGTGCAAAACCGACTCCAAAATCCAGTGGTCGATATCTTCTTCACTCTACAGCCTCTGTCTCACAGAAGAGACGTTGCTAGTCTTTCTCTACTCTATTGATACTTTCATAACAGGTGCTCGACTGAGCTTCATTCTATGCTCCCCCTCCCTGTAAACAAAAACTCGTTTAGCTTCAACAACTGTCAATATATTTCCATTTATCACTCTGTGTACCTAGAGCTAAACGAAACTTGCATGGACAGAGTTTCTTTCCTAGAAACGTCCGTATTTGGAACACGGTGCCGCGGTGCTGCTTCCCGGCTGACTATGGCATTGCCGTTTTCAAGTCCAATGTAAATAATTAATTTTCAGTTTCTCTATCAGTTACAACCATCGTTACAAACCCCCTTAGTGTCTTATCGTCTACCTGTCATACCAAATAACCATTATCCTCGAGTGGCATATGGGCCTTAATAAGAGATGATAAGTTTGTAAAAAAAAATGCCTACAAAACAAATTAATCTATAAAAATATTTGAGGACATTAAGAACTTGAAGTATGAACACTTTTACCGAAATAACTCAATTGGCCTTTTGGCTAAGATCAAAGTGTTGTATCTGTTCCGATGGATGCTACACTCCTAACACCGGTACTGTCTTGGCCTTCGGCGGTCTTAGAGATTGCCCTGTGCAGTCCTAGGAGGCCCACCCCCCAGTCTTTGCCTTCTAACCCTTTGAGAAGCGGTTAGTTTATTGCTAATCGCTTGAGGCGCCCCTACCGACGGGGCTGCCCAGGCATTTTTTTGTAGGCCAGAATGCCCAACCTCTAGGACGCTGGCTTTTCAATCCCAGTTTCCGAGTTTGTGTTACATCTTACCGCTGTGGGAGGGAGATAACAAAAAATAAAAATAAAATGACCCAAAAGGAGTTGATATTCCGTAGAATAAAACAATCAAACTAAACCATTATCTTGCTGGTAGATGCACGTTTACGAGTTGTTTTGAAGCACTAAGTGTCCTTATGTTGGCGGCCCTGTTCGCGCCGACAAGTTGTTTGCTATTGGGGCGTCCGTTTATTAAAGACAGACTCACAGTAATTAAGAGAGAGAGAGAGAGAGAGAGAGAGAGAGAGAGAGACAGAGAGAGAGAGATGTCCATCTGGCCACGAAAGAAAAACTTATTTTTTTATATCTAGAAAAGAAATGGCAAGAAATACATCCACCGGCCAATTCACCTAAAAATAAACATTTTGTTTTGTGAATGGAGTTCACGTTCCTGTATACATTTTACGCAGAATGATCAACCACTTCCTGACCAGAAAGCATAAATTATAACCGACTTTCGGACCAGATAGCGTAGGCGAGAACGTGTAAGCATGTTTTTCAGCTGAAAGGAGTAATCACTAAAGCTTGCTGGTGAGAAGATGGTTGATCATTCTACGTTAAATGTATAAAAAAAATATTATTTTCTTTTTTAATTACTATTTTGTTGTAGATATATTTTATGACTGTTTCGATGTAATCGTCTGGAAAAAAAGGTAGAATCTCATTGTTTGGCGAAGTTTGTGTTAGGGTCAAAGACTCGAAAATTACCCAAAGAATTATATATATTTTTTCTTCCGAATTCACATTTATCATAGAAAAAGCTTATTCGGATTTTTCATTAATGAATTAAAAAAAAAAAAAGAAACAAAAAAATTGGTAACCAGTTTTAGATAAATAAAAACACACGCAGCTGACAAATGAAATGAGATTTCTTTTCAATTCATTGTCTGTGCTTTAAATGACGTCATTCCGTTTTTTTTTCTTTTTTTCTTTTCTTGTCTTAAGGCGTTAAAGAGCGACATTTGTTTTCCCGCTTTCTTTTGAAAAAAATTGACAAAAACAGGTGTGCTTGTATGTGTGTGTATGTGCGCATGTGTGCGTGTGTGGGTGTGCGTGTGTGCGCATGCGCGCAAGCTTGTGTGTGCGTGCGTGCGTGTGTGTGCACACGAGCGTGTGTGTGTGTCTGTGCGAAGTATTTATTTTATTTTATTCGACATTTCCACGGACATTGTTTCCCTCTGAAAAATTACGCCACGAAAAGAAAACAGAAAAGAAAATGGAAGCCCAGTAGAAGAAGCATTAGGAATTCGTTTTCATCGTTTAAAAACAAAAGTAAAAGACAACAACTTTTAAAGCAGGACTATTATTTCAATTGTTATATAATATAGAAAGGAGTTTATTATTACATTTCGTAGACATCTGAAAACAAAGAAAAAATATAACTGTTCATCATAATTTTCGTTTTATTTAAAAGGTTGGTCTTCCGTAAATAAAAGAAAATCCAATTAATTGTAAAATATAAATTAACAAATGAAATTCTTGTAAAATATTGTGTTCTTCTTGACATTTTTTTATTACTTAAATATTTAGTAAATAATATCATTTAGGTAAGTGTAAGACCAGGAACTGTTAAAAATGTCCTATAAATTTACATGGGAATTTCTATTTAATATCTATTTAATATTCGAAGATCATAAATTTAGTTGTCGGTTTGTGCGTCTGAAATTATAAATTTCCTATAAATTTCCATGGGAATTGCATAAATGTAGTTGTCGGTTTGTGCTGCTAAAACTCCGAAACTACCAAAAATAGACCATCAGACCAATATATTATACGTTTCATTCATAAACTGATCAACTGTTACATTACAATAACTGTGTTTATAATTCTTTCCTTTTGATAGCTTGTTTGTGCCCGAAGATCAACACGTTCCGGATCATCGTTCGACGATCCACAATCTTCCATGATCCAAGAGCACAACATGGCGCGAGAGAATGCGCGTCATATGAATCTCCGACCAAAACATATATATATATATATATATATATATATATATATATATATATATATATATATATATATATATATATATATATATATATATATATGTAGCAGTCACCAGTAGGGACTACTTTTGAATGCGTAATCACTGTCCCTGTGAGCTGGCTTGTCCAATCAAATCACAGGACGCAGTAATATCGTTAGTTCCTTAAGGGACTACTTATGTTCCCTTAGGGTTCGAGGAAAAAGATCAGACGACCTCCTGGCACCAGCTTGGACACATCGCAGAGAGCACCAGCGAGGAACGAGGAAACGCTCTCTCCCGCCGCCGTCGCCACTTGACGACTACTGCCATCTTCACCTGAAGAAATCCACGGGCGGCCCTAAGAACTCTTATATTCTCCCTCTTCCTCAGACGGACACCGTCCCACTCTCTTCTACCTATACCAAACAGTATAGGTAACCTTGAGTTAATAAAACCCCTTTTTGTTATAGTTACAGAAATACTTTTCGTTGTTCCGTTTCTTTACGAGAAGATAAAAGGATAACCCCTTTCATCAACAACTCATCCTCACCTTACACACACCCCTACACACGCACACACACACATATATATATATATGTATATATATATATATATATATATATATATATATATATATATATATATATATATATATATATACGGCTGCCTTTAAATAGGATTATTCTTTCGCTGATTTACTGAGGTGTTAACAGCTCGACGGTTGAGTTTCAATCCCAGCTTGAGGCACTAACTGGTTTAGCCGCACTGAAGAGCTCTGATACAGCGAAACAGTCTGTATGTGGATGACTATATAAAGCTCCCTTCCTGGGTAGTTAACTAAGTCGAGTTTTTCTGGTGACGTCATTGAACCATTAAGTAAGAGCCACTACCAATGACGATCGGAAGTGCCGGAAATGCTGAGGTGCATGCGTCCATCTGTTTTCGGCAAGTAATCAGAGCGAGCAGACTCACGACCATAGGATTATTCATTCTCTTAGAAATCATTGTTAACTTGTTCCTGCTATTGTGACTTTATTCCCCTGCCAAGAACACGGCTATCCTCCTACAGATTTTTCATTCACTTGGAAATCATCGTTAACCTGTTCCTTTTTTCAAACGTATTTCCTTTTTATAGATGTCAAACGCGAAAGAAAATATGAAAATGACAACATGACCGCATTGCATTAAAGTTCAATTTTCAAGACTTTAACAAATAAATTAGAATTTTTTTTCGGTATTTAAAACTAATTAATAAATTTCATCCAAAATGTGTGCGAAAATCCAACGAAATAAGCGAGATATTCTAAATAATAATATATTGTAAATAAATTGCTCGTTTTGAAAAAAAAATCACATATTCAAAGAAACTGTTCGTTTTCACTAATTTGAATTGTTTAAAAACATTGCCCTTTGGAATACCTCCCGCCAAAAAAGATGACTGTTTTAATTTATCACAATGTTTTACTATATTTTAAATATGCTGTTCGTTTTTTTTAAAAAAAAACAGACAAAAAAAAACACAGACACATTTTAATTTATTTCAATAAATGTTCTATTAATTAATTATTTTGAATTATTGATTTTGTGTTACTTTACTGCATTCGTAATCTTTCATGTTTGATTTACTTTTCATGTTTGATTTACTTTTAAGTTTAAAAAATCCATCATTGTCTGCCGTAGACGCTTATTCGTAATACTCCGCCACCCGCTTTTTTACTGACCATTTTTTCTTTTTTCGGTGCATCATATTGCTAGAGAATTCCGTGTTTTGTTTTAATTGTTTTTCTGTGTACAATTACCTATCATGTCGCTAGAAAATTCCGGGGTTAGTATAATAGAAATACAAAAGTAGTTTCATTGCTAGAAATTGAAATTATTACTCATTCGGCATTCTGGATTAATGAGAGAATAAAAAAAAACATCATTTATTCTTTTCGGAAATGAGAGCAACTCTTATCAAATTATTCAGCTAAAACTAATGATAATGAAATGTTCATATAAAGAATAAAACTGCCTCAGAATAGGGATTCGTCTTCTTCTTCTTGTGTTTATAAACCAAGAGATATTTCCATGCAGTATAACTGATACTAGTCTTTTCATTCGATGTAGTCCAGAAAGAATGAACTTATTTAAAGAATGAATCAGACAAATTATTTTTCAAACAAAAATGTTCATGTTTTAAAAATTAAAAAAATTATAACACCATTTTATCATTAAGTATAAATTTAATGTTTGCTGTTTAGGGTACGCAAATTACACGAAATAATACATTTGCATTAAGATTTTTAATAAAGTAATGGATCAATTGTTTTCCGTGATCGTTGATTAAAAAATACTGAAAATTTAATTAAAATTGGTTAATTTCCTGAATTTTGATGAATGTTTAAGTGAAGGGAGGGGTCAAAATTCCCATAGTCTGACTTCGGCAAATTTGTTACTTTAGAGAATGGCGTCATTTTCCAGTACACTGGCCTGGTTCTATTACGATGGTCGTGATAGAACGTCATACAATGAAATTTAGTTTTATTAACTTAAAAAAAAAATTAATTTTCATCAGAATTTCAAATAAAGATACATTAAAATATCTTTTTTTTTCATCTTTTTTTTTGTATTTTCAATTCGTCTGTGGTTGAAACGAATACTGGATGACATTTTTAGTCAAGAACGTCGCACACGAAAGCGCCAAAAGGAAAAAGTATTTTAATGTATCTTTATTTAACATTCTGATGAAAAAGTATAGCTTCGAAAATTAAATTGAAACAAAAAAGTTAAAACTAAATTGCATTGTATGGCGTTCTATCGGCTTATTATTTTTTAATACTATTCAAATTGCTATATATATATATATATATATATATATATATATATATATATATATATATATATATATATATATATATATGTGTGTGTGTTTTCTTGTTATATTATAGTTAAAATAATAATACAAACAGTAGAAAAATTATGATCATTTTTTTGTTTATTTTCTTGCATTGTTTGATTAAATTCGTTTTCAGGGATTTCAGCGTTTTCCCAAATGAAAACAAAATGGCTATTTTTTTCACTATAAAATATGTCTTTATTATAAAATATGTCTTTATTATAAAATATTTCTTTATTATAAAAGTTAACTTCTTTTTCCCAAAACACTTTGTATGAAAATCCAACCGGAAATAAAATCCCACTTCCGCTACAAATTGTTCCCCATTCCACTCCGTAATCAAACAGGGCATAATCCTAATTCCGGTCTCACCGATTCAAAAAACTGGAGAGTAGAAGGTTAGGGTTAGGGTTAGCGTTCGGTAGCCTTATAAACTTTCGCTTCCCCTCCTATTTTGTCATTTAGTCCTCATATTCTATGAGCGATGTTTCTGACAGAGAGTGAAGAATTGCTGTTTTCTGGGTCAGCTGTTGTTTTGAGTGGGTGGTATGTGGAGATCTTCAATCATCTCACAGTATTCATCATCAACTGTCAATCTATCCATCTCATTAACTCTTAGCCTCGAGAGTGGTTTTTGGCCTTGATAAGTGATCATTTAGTCCTCCGCGGAGAGTGCGCATATACTAGCAGCACATTTTCAACGCATGATACTGATGATGATGATGATGATGATGATGATGATGATGATGATGATGATGATGATGATTGAGAAAGAGAGAGAGCGAGAGAAAGAAAAAGAGAGAGAAAGAGAGAGAGAGAGAGGGGGGGCGGGTCAAATGACAACGAAACGACAGGACGATGAGTGCACTTTCATAAGTGCAGGGGACACCGGGACTTCAGTTCATTGCACGACCCCCTATCGTGCACCGCTAAACACGTTGATGTTATGTTTTAGATGGTCGTTTGGATTTCAGCTGGGTTCATAGTCCTTTGCGAGTATTTTCCTCATCCTGATGGGTGACTAACCATCCTCATAACCATCCAGGCCGAGTTTAATCGCCGATAACCCGATCATGCAGAAGGTAAAACTGATATTGTATATTGCATATAATGACTATATCTCAGACATCCCTGAGTTGTCTCAACTAAGATCAAAACAAAATTCAGTAAGAACTCTGATGTCCCTCTCTATCGCAGCGTGTTTAAATTCTCAAGGGCTGACTGGGACAGCCTTAGATCTTTTATATCGGAAATTTCTCTACATTCTATTTAAAAAAGAGTGCCATGTATCGTATCTGATATAACTGATTGGCTGATTGCTGGTATTGAGAACTTCATACCCTCCAAGAAATTTCCAACAGAAACCAAAAATCCAGCTGTGGTACACTTCTAAATGTGCCGTCGCCATTGCTCACAGATGCTCTGAAACCAACGCCGCTTTTAAGACTGCCAGCAACCACTGCGAAAGGGCTTTAGAAAACACGAAAGAGTCCTATGCCCAATCCGTTAAATTGGCCGAGCAGATGCTAGGTTCCCACGAGTTTTGGCGAATAACAAATAGGGGTCTGAACAGATGTAAGACCTCAATTCCAACTATCATCAATGGATCATAAGTGATCTCCTAAGCATCTGATAAAGTCAAGCTTTTCGCAAAAAAAACTTTGCATCATATTCCACCCTTTGCGATCAAAGCCGTTTACCCACTGTATTTACCTATATGACTGAAAACACTTTGAGTAACATCCATATATCTGTCCGGGATTTTGCCAAACTTATCAAGAACCTTGACGCCAGCAAGACAACTCGTCCTGACAGCATCCCAATCATTATGATTAAAAAGCTGCAACCGGAAGTAGCTCCTATTCTTACAAAGCTGTTCAATCGTTGCTTAAAGGAGAAATGCTTCCCATCACCTTGGAAAGCTTCATCAGTTTGCCCAGTATTTAAAAATACTGGAGATCGGTTTTCTGCATCTCATGCAATATTATGGCATCTCTGGAAATGTCTTCTCAGCCATCAAATCCTTTCTCTCTGATATGTTTATAAAAGTAGTTGTTGATGGGCAGGAGTCTGAAACACATTGTAGCAACGTTGGCCGCAATGATCCGTTTTGAGACAAATCCTCTTCCTGATATTCATCATTAATAAAATCACTCGTTAATATTTATACAGATGACAAACCCATCTATGGGAGAACTTCGAAGGGCATAAATGATAAAGATCTTTCTGATTCCCTTTCTTCCTACCTGCAGCACGTTGTACAATGGGGAAAAGCGTGATTGGTTACTTTTAATATATCTAAAAGAAAGCTTCCCCATCTTTGCCCCAATTGAAATGGATGGAGCCCCTTTTTGGGGAGACCTCCTGCTTTGATAAGCTTCTAGGACTGACGTTCACCCCAGCTCTGAAGTGGAAGACTTACATCAGATCTGTTGCTACCGTCTGTGGAAAAATGGTTGGGTCATTCTACCGTTCCACAAATTATGTCACTTCTGATGCAATAAGATGTATAGGAGCCAGATACAGCTTAAGATGGACTACTGTTGCCACATCTGGGGAGGTGCCGCTTAGAGAACTCTCTTATACATCGATAGAGTACAAACTCGACTTAGAAATCTAGTGAGGATGTTCTCTTCTCTTCCCTGCAACCTCTCTCTCACTGAAGAGATGTTGTTAGTCTTTATCGTTATTTTCATGGCAGATGCCTGACTGAGCTACAATCTCGACCCCAGTAAAATATTCACAGCAAAAACTCGTCTAGCTACAACAACTGTAAATAATTTTCCTTTATCCCTCTGTGTACCCAAAACTAAACGGAACCCATATGAGCAGAGTACCACAATACCACAATACCACGGGGTTGATTCCCAGTTGACCACAGCATAGATACCAAATTGCACGTTTGTGTGTGGGCGCCTATGGAGGCAAAGTTCACATTGAGAATGCGTATAAGAAAATCTGTAAATGGTGTTTGTTATGAAATTGAGTTCACGAGAATGTGTTCAACAAAATCTAAGTAGAAGGATGCGTGCGTATGTAGAGAGGAGAAGTCGTAGATACCGAATTGTACGTTTGTGTGTGGGCGCCAATGGAGGTAAAGTGCACGTTGAGAATCTGTATAAAAAAGTCTATAAATGGTGTTGAACTCAATTTCATAAATTGAGTTCACGAGAATGTGTTCAACAAAATCTAAGTAGAAGGATGCGTGCGTATGTAGAAAGAAGTCGTAGATACCGAATTGTACGTTTGTGTGTGGGCGCCTATGGAGGTAAAGTGCACGTTGAGAATCTGTATAAAAAAGTCTATAAATGGTGTTTGTTATGAAATTGAGTTCACGAGAATGTGTTCAACAAAATCTAAGTAGAAGGATGCGTGCGTATGTAGAGAGGAGAAGTCGTAGATACCGAATTATACGTTTGTGTGTGGGCGCCTATGGAGGTAAAGTGCACGTTGAGAATCTGTATAAAAAAGTCTGTAAATGGTGTTTGTTATGAAATTAAGTTCACGAGAATGTGTTCAATAAAGTCTGAGTAGAAGGATTCGTGCGTATGTGGTGTGTAAATAGAGAAATGTCTTGATTGAAATCTTATTATCAGAGGAATTACATAGATGGAGTAGCATGCCCTCGTTCCGTCAGCCATGAAGAAGAAGGCAGGAGGTTACAGCGGCCGAAGCGTTGTAATGTAAGATGAGAACAGTAGTCCGAATAATCAAAATTATACAAATTATCAATCCTCATCTAAAAAGTTCAGAAACAAATATAAAACAGCTTCCAATCGACGTAAAATAATTGGATTTTCTACTGAAGCTATCTTAAATTTTTTTTTGAGAGGAGGGGGTAGTGATTGACAATGAATCTCGTTCTGTTCGTCCGTTGGGCTGTCACGCTGTGGTTTGAAATAGCATTTACATCCCTAAATGTGCAGGTGGCATGGACACGTCTTGTTTTGAATGTGTCCAAGTATCCCCATAAGGAGGCTGCATCCGGTGGTCAGCCTTTCACGTTATTTATCTACCTCCCACAGCGGTAAGATGTGACACAAGGTCGGAAAGTGGGATTTGAAAAGCCAGCGCCCGAGAATTTGAGCACTCATGCCATTAAAAATTGACTGGGCAGCCCCGTCGGCATTCCCCGGTAAGGGGCGCCTTAGGCAGTAAGCAATAAACTTAAAGAGGGGAGGCAAAGCCTGGGAGGGTGGACCTCCTAGAACTGCACAGGACAAACCCATAGACCGGCGGAAATCAAGCCCCGAAGGCCAAGACAATATCGGTCTATGGGGTGCAGTATCCATCGGAACAGATACTACACTTTGATCTTAGCCAAAGGCCGAGTTCTTATTTATCTACCTCCCACTAGGTAAGATGTGACACAAGGTCGGGAAAGTGGGATTAGATAAGCCAGCGCTCGAGAGGTGAGAACTCTGGCCATTAAAAATTGCCTGGGCAACCCCGTCGGCATTCCCCGATAGGGGCGCCTCAGGCAGTAAGCAACAAACCTACTCCTACCTAAAGAGGGGAGGCGAAGCCTGGGAGGGTGGACCTCCTAGAACTGCACAGGACAGACCCACAGACCTGCGCAAATCAAGCCCCGAAGACCAAGACAACACCAGTCTATGGGGTGCAGCATTCATCGGAACAGATACTGCACCTTGATCTTAGCCAAAGGCCGAGTTCGCACTTCAGGTTTAAACAGCTGTATATTTTGCTCTGCCACGCTTAACTAGAAAGAGGCTGTGTCCAGCAGCATGTCGGTTTGTCACGCTTTGAACTGTCAGTGTCATTGCTAAGCGCGCAATTTGAACGGATCCATCTCGGGAATCTCCGTTCTTTCTTTTCTTTTTCGGTAATCTCTCGTCGGTCGATGTTAAAAGGCAAAGTGAGTCTGCTTCGCAACAATTGATGTTGTTATTATTGTTTTTTTTCTGCTCGATTTTGTTTTTCTTTATTCTCCCCCTTCCGTTCCCCCTTTCCACCTTCTTTTTTTTTCTCCTGAAAATTGTCTTCTGCATCTTTGATATTTTTTGTTGTTTTGTCGCCAGCCTTCACGCAAATAAACGCCCACATGACCTGACGCGCCGACAAAGTCTCGTTCTCGGACACAAAGTGACTCCATTAGTGTATCAAATTCAAGATGGCATCCCCAAACAGCCTCGCCCAGCTCCTACTTGGCCCCCAGCCGCTACATTTTAAGACAACCACTCAGCCGCTTGTCCTTCACTGCGCCTTTTTAGAAATCCCTACCCGACGCCCAGCCTGTTACAGTTATTTTCAAAATTAGTTGAAATACCCGTCTACACGGGGCTGAGAAAGTATTGATTTACTCCTCTCCAGGAGTAAGGCACAAGGCCAGTTTTTATCTTACTCCAACAAGTAAAATGTGACCCAAGGTCGAGTCGGGAAAGTGGGGTTTAAAAATTGCCTGGGCAGCCCCGTCGGCATTGCCTGACAGGGGCGCCTCAGGCAGTAAGCAATAAACTTACTCCTCCCCAAAAAGGGGAGGCGAAGCCTGGGAGGGTGGACCTCCTAGAACTGCATAGGACAGACCCATAGACCGGCGTAAATCAAGCCCCGAAGGCCAAGACAATACCAGTCTATGGGGTGCAGTATCCATCGGAACAGATACTACACTTTGATCTTAGCCAAAAGGCCGACGGGGCTGAGAGAGTAGATGTATAAAAGAGCTCTATACCAAGAGTTCTCAAACTCGGGGGTCACAAAAAAAGTGTTCATTGCGTGATAAGCGAGAGGGCAACGGGCCAAAAGCTGACAACGTAACCCGGGGTATTACCAATGGGGATGCTATCAACTCCAGTGCGTGTGCGTGTGTGTGTGTGTGTGTGCGCGGGTGTGTGCATCATCTTCGCCAATATAAATTGCCAAGTATACAACTTTTCATCCTAAAAAAAAAAATCGGCACTTCTGTATTTCAACCGTCACTCGGACTTAATAATTGAAGAGTTCCATTCATTCCACCGAATCAATATTGACTGTTTGTTGGATTTTCGTTTTAAATTATAAATTTTCGTTTTAAAAGATCACTGTTGACTATTTTGATGAATTTTAATTCATACAATAAAACAAATCACTGACTGGAATCACTGACTATTCATTTTAATGATAAATTTTCATTTAAAAAATCACTGTTGACTATTTTGAGAAAGTTTTAATTCATACAATAAAAGAAAAATCATTGACTATTCATTAAAATGATAAATTGTCGTTTAAAAAAACCCAACACATTTTTATTATTTTTATAAATTTTTAAATGATTAAATAAAATATTTTCATATTCAATAACGATACATTGTTCGCTGTTATTATTCTTCGCTGTTAATATTGTCATTTTGAATAAAAACATCTAATTCGGTTACTTCCGGTTGATTGTCTGCCCCTGCCTTCAAAAGAGGAAAGCAAATTAAGTCCAAGTGACGGTTGAAATGCAGAAGCGCCAAAAAATCTTTCCATTTCCTGTCGCTCGAGTTAGTAGTATCGCATCTCAATCATTTTCCACTTCCAGCCCCTCGCTAAAATATGCCACAATAATGCCACACTTCACTGTTATCAAGATTTTTTTTAACGTAAATCTTGATGATCAAACATTAAAAAAAATATTTTAACTTTTTATTTCTTTAAAAAAAGAAAACGGTTCATGTTTTTTTTTTATTTTCATAATTTTATGTAGATAGGTCTTACGAAATCATGTAGAGATTTTTTGTTTACGAAATCTCGCGAGATTTTTTGTTTACGAAATCTCGCGAGATTTTTTCTCATCGGCACTTCTGAGCTGGGCAGCTGCACACATCCAGTTCAGTAAAACGACTGTTTTCGAACCTAGGACATCTGAGATCTGTTACAAGGGTCAGCTATAGGTGATCGGTCTGACAACTATGAAAGAGACAGACACAAATACGGCAATGGCAAAGAAAAAAAAATGACAAACGCAGAGCAACGGAAATATACAAGAAAGATCGGTGTTTATGTGTTACAGGACCGAAACAAAAATTCTATCTTTAATTTTGAAGAGTCAAATGACAGGGGGAGATAATTGTAGTGTCGAAGATCACGTACCAACGTGATCGGTACGAGAGCAGGAAGCAGCAGCAGCGACATAGCTAGGGACATAGATAGAGAGATTACGACCGTTGATACACACATGTTGTTATAAACCCTTGTTAAATAAAGATATGTTTACAACCACCACAATTGACTGTTGTTTATTACCAAACACCACAAACTGGCGACGACGATGAGATGAAATTCTACACAAAAAAAAGCAAAGAAAGACATCTACAAAAAAAAAAAAGTGCAAACAACGAACTTTTCTACGGAAAAAAAAACACGAAAAAAGAGGTCACACGTGCTACAAGAGAGAAAGAAAAATATTTTTTTTTCTTCCAAAGGAAAAGTACAGAAAAAAAACGACAGATAAGTAATTCGTTTGTTATCACATTTATTGTCTTTAAATAACAATCCTTTTGTCATTCACATCTTATTGTCCTTTTAAACAACAATATGGCAAAATTCGTCACATTGGGGGGGGGGGGGGGCTAAGCCCTCCACGTGCGTTAGATACGATCGGAGATCCAGAGTCTTTACATAAAAGATGGGTAAATTGGAAAACCGATCTGGAAATTTTCATACTAGCTTCAGGTGTCATAAATTCTGAGCAAAAAAGAGCTATCCTTTTGTTAACAGGAGGCGAGGGTCTGCGTGAAATTTGGACGAATTTCATGGACGAACAAAAAGCCGGACACGAGGCTAATAAAGAAAGAGTCGATGTATTCCGAACAGCTATAGAACTGTTTGACAAAACTTTCGCTCTAAAGGAAAATATCCCTAAAGCGCGTTCAAGATTTTGGGAGTCTGAACCAAACACGGGAGAAACCGTGAATAATTATATCACTCGCTTAAAGAGTTTGGCGAAGGTGTGCGGTTTCACTCCAGAACCGAACGAATTCGTCAGAGACAAGATCCTTCTTCACATAAAGGACGCGGAACTAAAAGCCAAATTATATGGTGAAAGCAACTTGACGTTGGATCGTCTCATCCAAATTATTGGGACGTACCACCACAAAGAGGCTCTAATTTTAGGATCTACTTGTACGTCTGATATAAATAGATTAAGCGACAGACAAAAAACCTAAACCAAGCCACAATGTGTCATCTGCATGTTATAAGTGTGGGGGGAATGGACATTTTGCAAGAGATTGTGTTAGAAGCAAGCATCACAAGTGTGGAATCTGTGGGAAAAAGGGACATTTTGAAGTCTGTTGTTTCTACAAAAACAAACAAACAAAAACGCAGAATAGAAACGAACATGACAGAGCCCCAAAATACAGTCGTGGTGGACGAAAGCAATATCATAACAAAGGAATTCAACAGAGTGTAGGGGAAAGGGAAGATAACAAAACTGGTGGCGCTAATGGGTTTAATTTATTCAAAATATCAATGAGTGAAAATGTAATAAACCTCAAAGTCAGAAACACCACCATCCCTTTAGCGATAGACTCAGGAGCACAGCATAATACATTATCTGTAGAGGACTTCAAGAAAATAGAAAAAGAAGGACCCAAAATTAAGCTCCAGCCAGATTCTACTAAACTATACCCCTATGCTAGTGAAAAACCACTTCCCCTTCTAGGAAAGTGCATATTGAAGGTTGAAGTTCCTAGCACAAATCGCTACATAACAGTTCCATTTTTTTGTCATACCACAGGCCCAAGCGTCACTTTTAAGTGGTAGAACTAGTAAAAGACTAGGACTTTTAAGTGTGGGCGTTAACGCCAACATCTTGAACTGCTCGGAACTGGATATATGGACAAGAATACTAAAAGAATTTCCAAAGGTTTTCAGTGGATTGGGAAAACTGAAAAACTACCAATTAAAATTCAAAATAAATCCAGAAATTATACCTGTCACTCAGCCAGTACGTCGGATACCATTCAAGCGGCGGCAATGTGTCCTAAACAAATTGCAAGAACTGGTTGATCTGGATGTAATTGAGAGGGTCAGGGAACCTTCTCAATGGGTGAATCCTTTAGTGACAGTGGAAAAAAGGCCCGAGGACAATGGAAAAAGCGATGTGAGAATATGTATCGACATGCGTAGAGCAAACGAAGCTATCGTTCGAGAACGTCATCCAGTGTCCACGATTGAGGAAACTATACAAGAAATGGCTGGAGGCAAATATTTCTCAAAAGTAGATTTGAATATGGCCTACCATCAAATAGAGTTGCATCCAGACTCCAGAGAAATCACAACATTTGCTGCACCTGATGGGCTATACCGGTATAAAAGACTTATGTTTGGGGTAAACATGGCCTCAGAAAAATTTCAGCAAATCATAAGTCAGGTTATAGCTGGCTGCCCAGGAGCATACAACATGTCAGATGACATCATAGTAGTCGGGAAAACAGAAAGTGAGCACGACACTAGACTCGCCAAAGTTTTCCAACACCTAGCCGAACAAGGACTGACCGTCAATGGAAAGAAGTGCCAGATTAAAATGACATCTATAAGATACATGGGCCACATTCTGACACAAGACGGCTTGAAGGTCTCGGACGAAAAGGTGAAGGCTGTAGTTGATGCTCCTCCACCAAAAGATGCATCACAGATGAGGAGTTTCTTGGGACTGGCCCAATTCTGTGCTAAGTTTGTGCCCCATTTTGCTAGTGTAACTGCACCACTTTGGGATCTTACAAGACTAGATTCTGATTGGAAATGGGAAGAAGAGGAACAATATTCCTTTAACAAACTAAAGAAAGGGTTAATTGAAGCGCCAGTCATGGCATACTACAGTGTTGAGTTGCCAACTAGAATCACAACTGATGCTTCTCCCGTTGGCGTGGGTGCAATCATTGAACAACAGCAGCTAAACGGATACTGGAAACCAGTATACTATGCCAGTAGGAAGCTCACACCAACAGAGTCCCGATATTCTCAATTTGAAAGAGAAGCACTGGGAGTATTCTGGGCATGCAAAAAGTTCAGTCTGTACCTCATTGGATGTGACTTTCAGATCCTGACTGATCACAAAGCGCTGGTAAAGGTACTATCACCTTCCTCGAAGCCCCCTTCAGCAAGAGTGGAGAGATGGCTGTTGTTTCTACAACAGTTCACCTACAAAGTCATCCACATTCCTGGCCGAACCAATAAGGCGGACCTGCTGAGTCGACAGCCCGTTGAAAACCCAGACAAAACTGAGGAAAAGGAAACAATGGACTACATCTACAGTATCATTAAAGATACTGTACCTCAGGCACTGACTCCCTGTGAAGTGGGAAAAGCTTCAAAGGATGATGCTACGATCTCCAAACTTCGGCAAGCTATATCCGAAAATGACTGGACCCATTTCAAAGGTACTGCATTTCATGCAATCAAAGATGAACTCTGGATAGCAGGACAGATGGTCATCCGAGGACGCAGGATCATAATCCCTGAGGCACTTCAGGGGCGGGTAGTTGTACTGGCTCATGAAGGACACCAAGGGATTGTGCGAACCAAAAATCGCCTACGGTCCAAAGTTTGGTGGCCAGAGATGGATAGAATGGCAGAAAAGCGAGTAAAAGCGTGTTACCCATGTCAAGTGGTTGGCAAAAATGCCCCTCCAGAAGAACTAGAGAGTACACCGCTGCCTGACCAACCCTGGACCTATGTAGCTGTTGACCTACTGAGTGTCTCCGAAGGGAACTACCTGCTGGCTGTTGTCGACTACTACTCAAGATGGCCAGAAGTTGCGCATATGAAAATAGCAAATGCCAAAAATGTAACGGGTGCACTAGAAATGATGTTCAATCATCATGGATATCCCAACTATCTGAGGAGTGACAACGGACAGCCATTCTCATCAAGAGAATTCAATGAGTATATGAATACTCACGGCATCACCCAGGTGAGAGGGATCCCGTATTGGTCACAGTCCAACGGCGAAGTGGAACGGTTCAACAGAACAATCCTAAAGGCAATTAAGATCGCCAAAGTTGAAGGGAAAGACTGGAGGACTGAACTAAGGAATTTTCTGTTCCAATACCGAACCACCCCTCACACAGTAACCGGAGTATCCCCAGCGAAGTTACTAATGAACCGCGAACTCCGAGGTAAGCTGCCAAGTATTGTAGGAGCGTCCACTGATTTTAGTGACGTACATGATAAGGATGCTCTACACAAACTAAAACGCAACATAGCTGCTGACCAGAGAAGAGGAGCCAGAGACCAACAGATCCAGAGAGGAGACACAGTATTGTGTAAAAATTTACACAGAACAAACAAGCTGGACGCTCGGTTCGAGTCTCAGCCCTATCAAGTTGTGGAAAAGAGGGGAAATGCTGTTCTAATACAACAACCCCAAGGCCAAGTGAGAATGAGAAACGCTGCCCATGTAAAAAAGGTACCCGGCGACATGCAGTATAGTCCTGACTACACCGACGTCCCTAAAGCAGTTTACTCTCCCCCTGATACAACCCACTGGCCCCCTACTTCTACAACAGATATCGAAGACACACACCTCAACCCAATCGATGCACTTCCCATCTCCAGTCCAGACCCTAAGGAAACTGCTCAAGAACCCCTAACACCGGCCCTAACTGCCCCTAGTGGTTCAATCAGAACACCTAGAGTAAGATCCACCCCAGTGTGGCAAGAAGACTTTATAGTGACATAAATTTATAAAAAAAAAAGAGGGAAAATGTAGTGTCGAAGATCACGTACCAACGTGATCGGTACGAGAGCAGGAAGCAGCAGCAGCAGCGACATAGCTAGGGACATAGATAGAGAGATTACGACCGTTGATACACACATGTTGTTATAACCCTTGTTAAATAAAGATATGTTTACAACCACCACAATTGACTGTTGTTTATTACCAAACACCACAATAATTCAACGTGTTCTCCCCGGATTTATCTAAAAATGGATTTTAATGGTCTGAACTTGGAACATATTTTATATTTAACCAGAGATAATGCCAAAATAATAAACTTCTTGCAAGCGCATAGATTCATTTCAGGCGCTGAATTTATTTCAATTTATTTCAATTTATTTCAATATATATATATATATATATATATATATATATATATATATATATATATATATATATATATATATATATATATATACAATTTTACTTGGAAGGGGCTTATAATAATATTAAATTAATTTTTTATATTTTATCTACGTATATATATATATATATATATATATATATATATATATATATATATATATATATATATATATATATATATATATATATATAATGGGTAAGGTACACGATAATTCATGAAAATGAAATGCCGTGGTAGACAAAATGTGTGAAAAATGACAAACGGAAAACAGGTTAAAGTGCAAGAGAAAAACAAAAACAAGAGATTTGACCGGGTTCATTCAGAAAAAGTGAAGATTTGGAAATAATTTTATTTTGAAGGCACACACATGGGAGGAGGAAAGGATGATCCGATTGCATCATATGAGAAGACTTTAAGTGACGTTGAAATATGACAAGTGGGTGACACATTCTTCTTTGTTTCTTATTCATCCTTTTATATTTTTATTTATTTACTTTTTCTTTTCTACTTTCACATCTATTGAGCTAGTATGGGGGAAGCGGTGGTCGGAGGGGATAAAGGGCGATAAGAGGGAAGAAGACAGAGGAACTAGCCAGGATAAACACAAATAGGAGTGGGCATGAAATTGATACACCGTATGCGAGAACCCAAAAATTAATCTGAATGGATCAAAGATAGGTCTGCTAATTTTGTCTCATATTAAGTTTTAAAAAGCAATAAAAATCTTAAACTGACAGTCTAGAAAAAATCTACTTTACAGTCCAACTAATGTAAGTGATATATATATATATATATATATATATATATATATATATATATATATATATATATATAGTAAGTTATGTAAATATATTTATAGCAATTAAACTACACAGAGGCTCCCACGTTTCATTCCCGGATGGAATCTTCAGGCTAAAATGCCTGAAGATTCCCCCCGTGGATGAAACGCGGGAGCTCCCCTCCCCCGGGATGAAACGTGGGAGCCTCTGTGTAGCTTAATTGTCATCAATATATTTTCATAGCTTACTACCTAGCTCTACTTACGTATCGAGCACTGTTGAAGTAAATACTGAAAATTGATACATAACAAATTATATCTCCTTATAAAATTTTATGTGGATACATGAAATATATATATATATATATATATATATATATATATATATATATATAACTTTACTTTAAGTTAATTAAAATGCATAACGGTAAAATCCCCTTGAAGATAAATCCTGGTGGAACGCTTTGAATTATCTCCCCCTATCATTTGACTCTTCAAAATTAAAGATAGAAATCTTTTTCAGCCCTGTATTATAATTAATTAGTTGTTGTTATTATTACCATTATAATGTCTAATTCTAGAATGTAACGTTTATATAACAAAGTTATACTTATTTGCGAAAGAGTAACACTTTTCGATTATCAAGTTAATAATATTTCTTCTTAGGATTTTACTAATAAATAATAATACGACGACCTTAAATGTTTTTTTGTTTTAAATGCAGTATTTGAAGTTCTCGGATGGGATTTTTGGACGGGTCTGGCGCCGATGTGTTACGGAAAGAAATAAGTTGAAATAAAAAAAAAAAGAAAAGAAGGAAAATGTTTTTGACAGCGTCCTCGAACTCTTTAGGATTTTAAGGAAAGGATCAGAGTGAAAAATAACGCAATTCCACCCAAGATGACATGGCACGGAGAGTCAAGGAGAACTTCCGGGAGCGACCTCATCGATGGATTGTCAACAATGGCTACCATCCTGCATATGCCATTAAAAAAAACTATTTAAACAAAACTATGTCGATGGACTTCTTAGAAATATAATCAGTTTTATTCTATTTTTGTTTATTTTATTTTTGGTGCTTCTCCAGATTAGGACCCGAGCTAAAATCGACTTGGCGTTGTTAGGGTTAGGATCAGGGTTAGTGTTCGACTTGGCATCGTTAGGGTTAAAGTCAGGGTTAGGGTCAGAGTTAGCTCGTGTCCTAATCTGAAGAAGTACAGTTTTTTTTAACTCTATATAAAAATAGCAGATGCACTATGTGCATGGATATCCGATGATGAGGCCCAAATTTGAGAACTTTGTGGAATGTGGAGTCACCGCTTAGTCGCCATTACTCAGAGGTCACCCGTGACCGCGGAGTAATAGTACCTACCAGAGTTCCATATATGAATTAAATAAAATATTCCTGGATATGCTATGAAACTGCAGCTGGTCGTATTCACATAAATTCACACAATGAATAACAAGTTAAAGCAAGCACCATAAATAAATATTTGAAGATATGAAAAATGTGAAGCATAAAACCTTAAACCCGACAAGGGTTGATATGGAGTACTGTTGTCATATTTGGGCTGGTGAATCTCTGTCCCATTTGAGGGTTCTTAATAAGGTGCAGAAACGTGTCTGTAATTTGATTGGTCCTACCCTTTCTTCTTCTCTGTACCATCTCTCTCACAGACGTGATGTTGCTAGTCTCAGTCTTTTCTATAAATAGTATTATAGCATGTGTTCTTCAGAATTATGTGATCTATTCCCCGCTTCTTTTGTTCCAGCTCGTTTGACTCGTTGGTCTATAAATACCATTATGGTAGGTGTTCTCCAGAATTGTCTGATTTATATTCTGCTTCCTTTGTTTCAGCTCGTTTGACTAGTTGGTCTAGTGGTCTCCGTCAATTCGCTGTTTTGATACCTCAATAATAATGTAACTCTCTTTCTGATGACTGTTTTCATCCTACTTATAATTTTGGTCTTTTCAAGACTAAGGCATCTCCTGTCTTTGCGATAATCATATTTGCTCTTGTTAGCCTCTTACATCAAGTGGCTTCATGTCTTGTTTGGAACGATTTCCATTAAAAAATACAAAACAATCATACTAGCCAGTATGTTTATTGTCACGAAAATTTTTTCACTTTGTTTTAGTGACATATAACAATGGCTTAAATTATCAATCCGGTGTGTAGTATATTGGATTTGACATAGACGAAAAAATGTTAATTTTATATAGACAACATTGTTAAAGACAACGATAATAGAGTTAAGTAAAAAAATGCGGAATTTTAATGGCGTCCGAGGGAAAGAGTTCGTAGATTACGATTGCTCAGAGAGTTACAAGAAACGTTTCTGTGTGAAAGGATTTTTTTTTTTGTTGTGAAAGGAGAAATTGATTACGCATGTTTGTCTCGCCTAACACCGTGTACGTTAAGAAAGGATTGAGTAAACATGTGTGTGTAAATAGAAATAGGCATGTTAATCTGTGTGCTTATGTTAACGTGTCTGCTTGGTTAGTGAGAGAATCTATGCGTATATGAACTTGTGTACACGTGCTTTGTTGAGTGGCGCGCGTGTGTGCTTCGCCGGACGTTGTGTTTAGTAGTGAATGAAAGTCTCTCGTTATGTGCTGCTGCTTGTCGATGTCCGTTCTTGTGTATCTCTCGTTGCGTTTTTTAAGTCCCTTCGCCCCCAAAGGGGCCCAACGAAGATTATGTCGCACGCACGTCTGCTACCTTCGGAGAAAAGAGGAAAAAAAGAGAAAGAAAGCCGTGTTTACGTTTTTATAGTACGCGCCTATTTTGGCACTGAATATTTATTTGATATTGATGAGCTGAAAGAAACTGCTGATTTTTAGATTTTGTCCAATTAATAGTCGATACATAAAATAGCTGATTCACTGCGCTACTATTCTAGATATTATAAATCACTCAAAATGGTCGTATATTATTCTAGTTTAGGTGTGAAACTTGTGTTAGTGCTCGCAATCTACCACACACCCCGTGCCTTAACATTCATGAACTTTTATAATGTCAGAGAGATCATAACTTTTTATGACATTAGAGAGTAATCAAGTGGTACACAAAGGGAAGACTCAAGTCATGGTCATATATCATTTTGCACGAGCAAATAACTGTCATCAAGGTCTCTCTCTCTCTCTCTCTCTCTTTGTCATTCCCCTTTCTCTCTCTCCCCTCTCTCTCTCTCTCTCTCTCTGTCACTCCCCCTTTCTCTCTCTCTCTCTCTGTCACTCCCCCTTTCTCTCTCTCTCTGTCTGTCACTCCCTCTTTCTCTCTCTCTCTCTGTCACTCCCTCTTTCTCTCTCTCTCTGTCACTCCCCCTTTCTCTCTCTCTCTCCCTCTTTCTCGACGACTGGGCAGTGGCAGATCATTACCGAGACTAACCAAATACTTAGAGGTATAACATTTCAATGGAAAAGATTGTTATTTTTCGCCCCAATCACGAGGGCTCCTTTAAAGGAAGATGGATATTCCTCACATTAAAAAAAAAACGACCCTGTGTCTAACTGTGCCCTCGTGGGGAAATAAGTTAATCTATTAATACTCTCAATGATTAGAAAGTATTCTCTACGACAGCTGCCTTTAAGTAGGATTAACCTCTCGCTGATTCATTGAGTTGTTAACGACGGCCGTGAGTGCAAAGACGTTGGAATTTGAGTTTAAAATATAACTTGTGTTCTGGGGCTGGCGACCGGCAACCGCTGTGAATAATTCTTGTCTACACTGACGATTCCCGTAAGGATAAAATGTATACATATGTAAATAAAAACAAGTATATATATATATATATATATATATATATATATATATATATATATATATATATATAAAGGATCAAGTCATTACATTTTGCGTTCCTAGAGTCTCAACAACAAGTCCAATTTGGCGTACAATCGTTTCCAAAACATTTTGGAAATACTTTATTTTATTTATACTTAAATTATTTTTTTTAAAGATTGTCCAAAAGTCGCTTCATCAGCGCCTGCATCGACACGTTATACAGAAATATATATATATATATATATATATATATATATATATATATATATATATATATATATATATATATATATATATATATATATATATATATATATATAATCCAGGTAAAACATCCACAGGGTAGTAAGCCAAAGAATTTTAACCGGATTTATAAAAAGTGCTCAATATCAAATAGAGCTTTTATATATGATTATTTTTATTTACATAGACATGTAAAAATCTGCGACACTGGCATGTCGATGGTATCGATCAACAGCTATTAAAACTGAGATCTCATCAGGCAGAGTTAGAATCCGATCTTAACCTTAGATCATATTTGGAAAGAATGAAGTGGAGAAAAAAAAGAAATTTAAAATTTAAATTTTGGAAAGTCACGTGGTTGGGACCGTTAAGAATCAAAATCAAAATCAAAATCAAAATCAAAAAATCAAAAAATAAAACTAGTACACCTCCACAGACCTTCACTCTCTTTCATATATATATATATATATATATATATATATATATATATATATGAAAGAGAGAGAAGGCATGAGGGGGTGTACTGGTTCTGCTCGGTGCTAAGGATGCCACCCTCCCAATCATTACTTTCTCCTTTGGGGGTGGAGTTATTGCCGATCCCTCGAGGTCCTCACTGGGAAATGCATATGAGGTTGACTATGAGAAATGTTGCATACGTCCAGAGTCGAAAGGTATGGAATGCATACGTTATAGAGTATTTAACTAATCTAATACTTAACCTCTAAGAAAACTCTGTGAAATCTTTTATTTCACAAGAAGGAATTGATTTTTCAGTATCTGAAAAAGAATAGATATTTGCGACCCAAAATTCATGGTTCAAGACAAAATTTGGGGCATTTGGGAAATTGTACAGTCTTCTTCTTCATTTTTTTTCTTGAGATATAAATAACTCAATTTCTTATGTAAAACTAGCGGGATCCGTTGACATTCCATAGTTGTATCCTTCAATTGTTTTATATTGCTGGCGAGCTTAAAAATATTTCCATTCTATGGATGTACGGCGCGAACGAAGACCTCACGATATTATTGTACAACCTTTGTTCAAACTGAAACATGCTTATCTAAATACTCTGGTTGATTGATGTTGTTTCACAATATATCTGCTTATGGGGGGGGTCTACCTCCCAAACCGGTGCTCTATTCTATGGACATCCGGCGCGAACACAGACCTCACAATTAAATTGTACCATCTTTGGACAGAACAGATAGCACACTTTTATCATACTAGCCAGTATATTTATTGTCACGGATTTTTTTTTTTACTTTGTTTTAGTGACATATAATAATGGCTTAAATTATCAATCCGGTGTGTAGTATATTGGATTTGACATAGACGAAAATGTGTTAATTTTATGTAGACAACATTGTTAAAGACAACGATAATAGAGTTAAGTAAAAAAAAAAAATGCGGTAATTTAATGGCGTCCGAGGGAAAGAGTTCGTAGATCACGAATGCTCAGAGAGTCACAAGAAACGTTTCTTGGTGAAAGAATTGTTGTTGTTTTTTTGTGAAATGAGAAATTGATTACGCATGTTTGTCTCGCCTAACACCGTGTACGTTAAGAAAGAATTGAGTAAGCATGTTCATTGCGGCTGGCGCCGCGTGTGTTTACGCGTGTGTAAATAGAAATAGGCATGTTAATCTGTGTGCTTATGTTAACGTGTCTGCTTGGTTAGTGAGAGAATCTATGCGTATATGACCTTGTGCACACGTGCTTTGTTGAGTGGAGCGTGTGTGTGCTTCGCCGGACGTTATGTTTATTTATTTATTTATTTTGTAAATACATTTTTTAATACATAAAAAGAATTAGGTATTAAGTAAAAAAAGGTGAAGGGGTCGGGGTTTGTCGACATGGTCTATTCTCTAAATAAGTTACATCACCAAAATACCACATTTACTCTATGGGCTAAACTATTTAAAATATCCCTAGATTGCTTAATGATTGTTAGTTACAAAAAATATATACAATTGTTGATGAATGATGGGGATTGGGAAGCCTACCCCCCCCACACACACACAAAGAAAGATAAGAAAAATGAAAATTGAAATAGCTAAATAATCAGATGCCGAAGGGAACGGATACTTCCTTTTTAGTGTTAGAATTGACGGCGTTGCTGGAACAGGCTGCAGCTCCTTCGTTGTCATTTTGGTACCGGGCGACTATTTAGGGGAACTGCAGCCTTACGTCAACCGGGGCCCGCTTCTCTTGGATGGGGAACGTGGTTTATTTTGTTGGGCTGGAGCCAGCAAGAATGGTAGCAGTAGCCTATCCCTTCTTGGCTACTGTGCTACTTGGTTGCGCCTCTCTTATTGATTATGTTTCACCGGGAGCTGCTGGAGACGCAGTGCCAGTTTGCTTTTCGACCGAGGGGGACCTTTGGTGACATGCTTTTGCTATATACCGCTGCTGTTAGCAATGTTAATAATGGGGCCTCATGTCCTCAACAGCTACACTGATTGACCAGGTCTCGCTGGAATGTTATTAAAGCCGACCCGGTCTAAAGGCATTTTTAAGTGGTTGTTCCCTACCATAAGGTTACAGAGATTACAGACCGCGACAACAGCTTCGACGTGCCCATATTGACTCATCAAGGCTCCTAATTGTTTGGAGGCGATATAGCAGTAGACGCCGAGGATGAAGACGATAGTTCTCCTCCTACTCAGATACTCCGGCTTGAGGCGCAAAATTTTCAACCTCAAGTCGGATTTTGCAAATTTCTCCATCTCTAAACTTGTAGCGAGTAGAACATCCCACATAACGAAGCTTCTGCAGCAGATCTATGTAGCCGGGGTCTTGAGATTCCACAGAAAGTTCCGCCAAAATTTCTTTAGAAATCCCAGTCAGCCCCCCCCGCTTTCGTGTTCATAGTCTCCAGAGACACTATTCTTCTAGACAGCTCCTCCACTGACCCTACTTCATTCGAGCGTATTTCAATAAACTTTCATTTAATATCATCCTCAAACATTAAATACTATTATTAGACTCATATGTCTGACTCTCCCAAATATGTAATCCAAACAGAGGATAGCATACTCATTTTTCCCATATATTTTACTCATACCACGCAACTCTTACACACCGTAGATAATATTGAATAAGGAACTAATACTCGAAACACCGATTATTATTACATTTTTAAATCATCACCACATACTACTTATAACAGAAATATCATAAACTGAAACGCACCCTTCATAAGATTACACGAATAACAGAATACCGAGTTTGCGCCTAACGATTTCTTACTAATTCACGTAAATTTATTAACATTCTGGAGTTTCAGAATCAATAAACAAACGCCTCAACTTTTCACCAAACTCAATTCAAAATGTCGTTCTCTATCCACTTCTCCCATGTTCGACGCAATTTTACTTCCAATCTTCCATTTTCAAATTATTAATTATTATCTTAATTTATTATTTCGACTATACAACCTTCCGTACTCACATTCATGACAGCTTTAACATCATTTTCGAACACATAACAGCGTAACAATCAGTACAGCCTTCGATTTAATTGTTTACAACACTTGTAAGGTAGCCCGTAAAGTCACTTTCTTGATGACGCTGTCAGCTACAATTAACATTATTCCTGATATGGAAGCCTCTAGGTTCACTTTCTTGAATAGATCACCTGCTAGAATTCGCATCTTAACATTACTGTTAGTGTTTACTCTTCACAACTTTTCAGTATATTCTTTACGCTACAACAAAATTATTTATTAAATTCTTTAACTAAATCGATCATTTATTCTCCATCAGTAAAATGTTTCGCTTCTGTCCATCCATACGAAGCTTACGTTTACACGAGGGCATTATTCAGCGACATGATTACGACGACAGTTTTAAGTGAAGTAAAGTCCGATCTATGTACTGTGCTGGTTTGACACTTTTTGAATAAGGAAACCGATCACATCTTTGGAGCATTCATGTATACGAATATTTTATATTAGAATTGAAAACCAAAACAGGATGCAATTTTTAAATGAATAAAATCATTTATTTATTGTTTAGGCTAAGACTTTCGATGAAAACATCATTCTCAGTGCAAGGCTTTTTAAAAAAAATATATTCATGGCAACACTTCGAAGAGCATCGAAGATCAAGATCTTGCTGACTCTCCCCCATTTCCCACTTAGAGCAAGTGGTGCAATGGGGGGGGGGGGGAGTGGCTTGTTACTTTTAACACCTTTGAAACAAAACTTCTATATTTTCACCACCAACGTCGAAATGAATGGCTCTCTCCTCGAGGAAGCCCCCCCCCCCTCCTTTGATAAGCTTCATACACCAAAACCTGAAATTGAAGACTTAATTACATTAAATCTGTTGCTAAAGTCGCTGAAAAAAAATGGTTGGATCATTCTACCGTTCCAGAAGGTACCTCACCGATTACGCCATTTTCTACCTGTATAAGAACCAAATACGTTCTAATATGGAGGTTGTCTTGAGAGAGTACAACATCGTTTAGTTGGGGATGATCCCTTCTCGTTCCTACAACCTCTTTCACACCTAAGACATGTTGATAGCTTCTCTTTACTGTATCGTTACATATAGAGTCATCCAGAAGATTGTATTAAGTCGCCCTTCATAGAACGTATTTTATATATATATATATATATATATATATATATATATATATATATATATATATATATATATATATATATATATATATATATATATATATATATATAATGAACTTCGATTTAAATGAACTTTGATTTGATTTGGGTTGCCCAGATCAAGACTTTGGAATTTTAAGTGAGTTTATTGAACTTTCTATATTATTTGATTTGATTTATTTATCGTTGTAATAATTAACATAAACATTGGATACTTTTCACTTCATCGATTGTTGACGCATTTCGCGACTGGATAACTTTGTCAGCTCTTTCAGTTTCTCGTATTTGGACTGGTACGTCATCACCTGGATTAATCTTAAGTCAACCCTCTGGATGTCTTTCCTGATAATGTTTTTCAAATTGTATGACTTGGATGGATTATATAGATTAAACAAAAAAGCATGTTTTTAGGTTGATATATTTGATGTTATATATTTTTATGTATTTTTGTATATATTTTTATATATTTTCAAAGTTTCATTTTATTACCTGTAGCAGTATAACTGCGGTAATGGTCCTCTGAAGAGAAGAATTATCTTTGAAAACTCATGAGCTAAGGACTTTAAGATACTTTGCTTGAACTTTGAATTCTAATAAAATTTGATTGACACCTTATTTTATTACTTCATTTTATATTATAATATATATATATATATATATATATATATATATATATATATATATATATATATATATATATATATATATATATATATATATATATATATATATTATGGCTTTTACCACTTAGGAAGTAGAAAAATACAAACACTGTTACTATTGCCAGTAAAAAAACAATAAAAAATTAATTAATTAATATTTAAGCGATAAAAAATCGTACATATTTCCAGGCAAAGCATCGCAGTCCGCGGGTTGAACTCCAGACTACAGAAAATATAATCGTAGGTTCGATCCTTGTCTAAGTTAACCATGCTGATCACAGCTGATAGCCAGAAACACGTGTCCATGGATTACTTTTATGCGTGTAAAAGAATTTTATATATATATATATATATATATATATATATATATATATATATATATATAAGTAAGTAAATTTCGTGTGCAACAGAATCGTAGGATCAATTTTAGAGGAAGCATTATTTAAATCAATGAAACAGGCGGGTTGAAAAAAAGGAAAATATCTCATTCGACTTTTAGTTTTTAATTTACCATTCTGACGTTTCCTTTTAGAGGGTCAGACGATAAGGCCTTAAGGTAATTTTAACAATTTTCCTTTTTTTTCCACCCGCCTGTTTCATTGATTTAAATAATGCTTCCTCTAATATATATATATATATATATCCTATGAAGGCCAACTTAATGCAATCTTCTGCATGACTCTTTACCGCTTAGGAGGTGGAAAAATATAAACAGTGTTACTAACGTCAGTAAAAACAAAAAAAATTATAACTATATATATATATATATATATGTATATTGTTTGTGTGTTTTATTTAGGCAGCATATTTTCATTTAGGCAAACATTATCAAATAACACGGAGTGTTTTTGCTTGATGAGACTTTTTTTTTCAATTTTCCGAAAAAAAAAGTCTCATCAAGCAAAAACACTCTGTGTTATTTAATAATGTTTGCCTAAATGAAAATATGCTGCCTAAATACACACATATATATATATATGGACATATGTATATATATATATATATATATATATATATATACATATGTCCACCAGTTTGGGGAGCAGTTCCAGTTTTCGCTCTTCTTCCTAAAATATTACGTGGCTTCACTCTACGCTCTTACTTTAGAAAATGGAGCCATTACAAAGAAGCCGCTCCTTTCCTTGCTTCATCTGCAACATGAAATAAAAAAGTACAACATAAAATAAATTCAACACATTTCTAACATTATTTACAAATAAGTCACGCAACTAATCGTTCACAACGTACAATTTGTGAATCATGGTTTGTGTGACAGATATAACAATTAAAGATAACATTCGTTATGAGTATTTCTTTACTTTTAGGAACTGAATTGGAAAACCTCATGAAATTTTATCAGGAGAGGTTAAGTTAGAAAACGGTTAGATGGAAAATGCTATGAAATGTAATGATACTAGAATTCAAGGAAATAAAATATTTAACCGAAGTTTTATGCAACAAATTCTAATTTTATTTTTTTTGTTCTAAACGACATGAAGAGAAAACATTTATGTACAATATTCACTTCAATCGAACAGAAGGGTGCGATATGATACAGTCAGAAAATAGAAGAAACGCCCAAAGAGGAACAACGTTTAGTTTGTCGTCTTTGCAGCATTCAAAAGATGAATGATTCAAAAAAAAGTTTCCATTTGAAAAAATGTCAAGTGCGTAGAAATTGTGAAATATGCAATACATAAAAGTATTGTTTACAAGTTAAATTATAGTTGCGGCTGTTTAACTATAGTAGTTTTGAAATTACTATTACTAATAATAACTAACATTGACCAAATGTGACAGGAAATTCTGGGGATCTGCTTTTAACATTGTGGAGTCTGTGTTTGTGCCGCATCGTTCAAGGTTAGGCATGGGATTTCTTAGGGTATGAGATTTCTTGGGCATGGGATTTCTTGGGCATGGGATTTCTTGGGTCTGGGATTTCTTGGGCATGAGATTTCTTGGGCATGGGATTTCTTGGGTCTGGGATTTCTTAGGCATGAGATTTCTTGCGCATGGGATTTCTTGGGCATGAGATTTCTTGGGCATGGGATTTCTTGGGCATGGGATTTCTTGGGCATGAGATTTCTTGGGCATGAGATTTCTTGGGCATGGGATTTCTTGGGCATGGGATTTCTTGGGCATGGGATTTCTTGGGCATGGGATTTCTTAAGCATGGGATTTCTTAAGCATGGTATTTCTTGGGCATGGGATTTCTTGGGCATGGGATTTCTTGGGCATGGGATTTCTTGGGCATGAGATTTCTTGGGCATAGGATTTCTTGGGTCTGGGATTTCTTGGGCATGGATTTCTTGGGCATGAGATTTCTTGGGCATAGGATTTCTTGGGCATGAGATTTCTTGGGCATGAGATTTCTTGAGCATGAGATTTCTTGGGCATGGGATTTCTTGGGCATGGGATTTCTTGGGCATGAGATTTCTTGGGCATGAGATTTCTTGGGCATAGGATTTCTTGGGCATGAGATTTCTTGGGCATAAGATTTCTTAGGCATGAGATTTCTTGGGCATGGGATTTCTTGGGCATGGGATTTCTTGGGCATGGGATTTCTTAAGCATGGGATTTCTTAAGCATGGGATTTCTTGGGTCTGCGATTTCTGGGGCATGAGATTTCTTGGGCATGGGATTTCTTGGGCATGGATTTCTTGGGCATGAGATTTCTTGGGCATGGGATTTCTTGGGCATGGGATTTCTTGGGCATGGGATTTCTTGGGCATGGGATTTCTTAAGCATGGGATTTCTTAAGCATGGGATTTCTTGGGCATGGGATTTCTTGGGCATGGGATTTCTTGGGCATGGGATTTCTTGGGCATGAGATTTCTTGGGCATAGGATTTCTTGGGTCTGGGATTTCTTGGGCATGGATTTCTTGGGCATGAGATTTCTTGGGCATAGGATTTCTTGGGCATGAGATTTCTTGGGCATGAGATTTCTTGAGCATGAGATTTCTTGGGCATGGGATTTCTTGGGCATGGGATTTCTTGGGCATGAGATTTCTTGGGCATGAGATTTCTTGGGCATAGGATTTCTTGGGCATGAGATTTCTTGGGCATAAGATTTCTTGGGCATGGGATTTCTTGGGCATGGGATTTCTTGGGCATGGGATTTCTTAAGCATGGGATTTCTTAAGCATGGGATTTCTTGGGTCTGGGATTTCTGGGGCATGAGATTTCTTGGGCATGGGATTTCTTGGGCATGAGATTTCTTGAGCATATGGTTTCTTGGGCATGAGATTTCTTGGGCATGGGATTTCTTGGGCATGGGATTTCTTGGGCATGGGATTTCTTGGGCATGGGATTTCTTAAGCATGGGATTTCTTGGGTCTGGGATTTCTTGGGCATGGATTTCTTGGGCATGAGATTTCTTGGGCATGAGATTTCTTGGGCATGGGATTTCTTGGGCATGGGATTTCTTGGGCATGGGATTTCTTAAGCATGGGATTTCCTGGGCATGGGATTTCTTGGGTCTGGGATTTCTTAAGCATGGGATTTCTTAAGCATGGGATTTCTTAAGCATGAGATTTCTTGGGCATGGGATTTCTTAAGCATGGGATTTCTTAAGCATGAGATTTCTTGGGCATGGGATTTCTTGGGCATGGGATTTCTTAAGCATAGGATTACTTAAGCATGGGATTTCTGAAGCATGGGATTTCTAAGGCATGGGATTTCTTGGGCATGGGATTTCTTGGGCATGGGATTTCTTGGGCCTGGGATTTCTTGGGCATGGGATTTCTTGGGCATGAGATTTCTTGGCCATGCGATTTCTTGGGCATGGGATTTCTTGGGCATGGGATTTCTTGGGTCTGGGATTTCTTGGGCATGACATTTCTTGGGAATGGGATTTCTTGGGCATGAGATTTCTTGGGCATGAGATTTCTTGGGCATGGGATTTCTTGGGCATGGGATTTCTTGGGCATAGGATTTCTTGGGCATGGCATTTCTTAGGTCTGGGATTTCTTGTGCATGGGATTTCTTGGGCATGGCATTTCTTGGGCATGAGATTACTTTGGCATGGGATTTCTTTGGCATGAGATTTCTTGGGCATGAGATTTCTTGGGCATGGGATTTCTTGTGCATGAGATTTCTTGGGCATGAGATTTCTTGGGCATGAGATTTCTTGGGCATGGGATTTCTTGTGCATGAGATTTCTTGGGCATGCGATTTCTTGGACATGAGATTTCTTGGGCATGAGATTTCTTGGGCATGAGATTTCTTGGACATGAGATTTCTTGGGCATGGGATTTCTTGGGCATGAGATTTCTTGGGCATGGGATGTCTAGCGCATGAGATTTCTTGGGCATGGGATTTCTTGAGCATGTGATTTCTTGGGTCTGGGATATCTTCGGCATGAGATTTCTTGGACATGGGATTTCTTGGGCATGAGATTTCTTGGGCATAGGATTTCTTGGGCATGTCATTTCTTGGGTCTGGGATTTCTTGGGCATGAGATTTCTTGGGCATGGGATTTCTTGGGTCTGGGATTTCTTGGGCATGAGATTTCTTGGGCATGGGATTTCTTGGGTCTGGGATTTCTTAGGCATGAGATTTCTTGGGCATGGAATTTCTTGGGCATGAGATTTCTTGGGCATGGGATTTCTTGGGCATGGGATTTCTTGGATATAGGATTTCTTGGGCATGAGATTTCTTGGGCATGGGATTTCTTGGGCATGAGATTTCTTAGGCATGAGATATCTTGGGCATGAGACTTCTTGGGCATGGGATTTCTTGGGCATGAGATTTCTTGAGCATGGGATTTCTTAAGCATGGGATTTCTTGGGCATGGGATTTCTTGGGTCTGGGATTTCTTAAGCATGGGATTTCTTTAGCATAAGATTTCTTAAGCATGGGATTTCTTGGGTATGGGATTTCTTGGGCATGGGATTTCTTGGGCATTGGATTTCTTAAGCATGGGATTTCTTAAGCATGGAATTTCTTAGGCATGAGATTTCTTGGGCATGGGATTTCTTGGGTCTGGGATTTCTTGGGCCTGGGATTTCTTGGGCATGGGATTTCTTGGGCATGGGATTTCTTAGGCATGGGATTTCTTGGGCATGATATTTCTTGGGCATGGGATTTCTTGGGCATGGGATTTCTTGGGCATAGGATTTCTTAGGCATGGCATATCTTGGGTCTGGGATTTCTTGGGCATGGGATTTCTTGAGCATGGCATTTCTTGGCCATGAGATTTCTTGGGCATGGCATTTCTTGGGCATGAGATTTCTTGGGCATGAGATTTTTTGGGCATGGGATTTCTTGGGCATGAGATTTCTTGGGCATGGGATTTCTTGGGCATGAAATTACTTGGGCATAGGATTTCTTGGGCATGAGATTTCTTGGGCATGAGATTTCTTGGGCATGAGATTTCTTTGGCATGGGATTTCTTGGACATGAGATTTCTTGGGCATGGGATTTCTTGGGCATGGGATTTCTTGGACATGGGATTTCTTGAGTATGGGATTTCTTGGGTCTGGGATTTCTTGGGCATGGGATTTCTTGAGCATGGCATTTCTTAGCCATGAGATTTCTTGGGCATGGCATTTCTTGGGCATGAGATTTCTTGGGCATGAGATTTCTTGGGCATGGGATTTCTTGGGCATAAGATTTCTTGGGCATGGGATTTCTTGGGCATGGGATTTCTTGGCCATGGGATTTCTTGGGCATGAGATTTCTTGGCCATGGGATTTCTTGGGCATGGGATTTCTTGGGCATGGGATTTCTTGGGCATGAGATTTCTTGGGCATGAGATTTCTTGGGCATGAGATTTCTTGGGCATGGGATTTCTTGGGCATGGGATTTCTTGGACATGAGATTTCTTGGGCATAGGATTTCTTGGGCATGAGATTTCTTGGGCATGGGATTTCTTGGGTATGGGATTTCTTGGGCATGGGATTTCATGGGCATGGGATTTTTTG
Organism: Sepiola atlantica; assembly: GCA_963556195.1. Taxonomy (NCBI): domain Eukaryota; kingdom Metazoa; phylum Mollusca; class Cephalopoda; order Sepiida; family Sepiolidae; genus Sepiola; species Sepiola atlantica. The sequence goes on from OY744529.1 coordinate 108,206,187, forward strand.
GGCATGGGATTTCTTGGGAATGGGATTTCTTGGGTATGGGATTTCTTGGGCATGGGATTTCTTGGACATGGGATTTCTTGGTCATGAGATTTCTTGGGCATGGGATTTCTTGGGCATGGGATTTCTTGGACATGGGATTTCTTGGGCATGAGATTTCTTGGGCATGGGATTTCTTGGGCATGGGATTTATTGGGTCTGGGATTTCTTGGGCATGAGATTTCTTGGGCATGGGATTTCTTGGGTCTGGGATTTCTAAGGTCAAGGATTTCTTGGGCATGTGATTTCTTGGGCATGAGTTTTCTTGGGCATGGGAGTTCTTGAGCATGAGATTTTTTGGGCATGAGATTTCTTGGGCATGGGATTTCTTGGGCATGGGAATTATTGGGCATGAGATTTCTTGGGCACGAGATTTCTTGGGCGTGAGATTTCTTGGGCACGAGATTTCTTGGGCATGTGATTTCTTGGGCGTGAGATTTCTTGGGCATGAGATTTCTTGGGCATGAGATTTCTTGGGCATGAGATTTCTTGGGCGTGAGATTTCTTGGGCACGAGATTTCTTGGGCATGTGATTTCTTGGGCATGAGATTTCTTGGGCATGTGATTTCTTGGGCATGGGATTTCTTGGGCATGTGATTTCTTGGGCATGTTATTTCTTGGGCATGGGATTTCTTGGGCATGAGATTTCTTGGGCATGAGATTTCTTGGGCATGGGATTTCTTGGGTCTGGGATTTCTAAGGTCAAGGATTTCTTGGGCATGTGATTTCTTGGGCATGAGTTTTCTTGGGCATGGGAGTTCTTGAGCATGAGATTTTTTGGGCATGAGATTTCTTGGGCATGGGATTTCTTGGGCATGGGAATTATTGGGCATGAGATTTCTTGGGCACGAGATTTCTTGGGCGTGAGATTTCTTGGGCACGAGATTTCTTGGGCATGTGATTTCTTGGGCGTGAGATTTCTTGGGCATGAGATTTCTTGGGCATGAGATTTCTTGGGCATGAGATTTCTTGGGCGTGAGATTTCTTGGGCACGAGATTTCTTGGGCATGTGATTTCTTGGGCATGAGATTTCTTGGGCATGTGATTTCTTGGGCATGGGATTTCTTGGGCATGTGATTTCTTGGGCATGTTATTTCTTGGGCATGGGATTTCTTGGGCATGAGATTTCTTGGGCATGAGATTTCTTGGGCATGGGATTTCTTGGGTCTGGGATTTCTAAGGTCAAGGATTTCTTGGGCATGTGATTTCTTGGGCATGAGTTTTCTTGGGCATGGGAGTTCTTGAGCATGAGATTTTTTGGGCATGAGATTTCTTGGGCATGGGATTTCTTGGGCATGGGAATTATTGGGCATGAGATTTCTTGGGCACGAGATTTCTTGGGCGTGAGATTTCTTGGGCACGAGATTTCTTGGGCATGTGATTTCTTGGGCGTGAGATTTCTTGGGCATGAGATTTCTTGGGCATGAGATTTCTTGGGCGTGAGATTTCTTGGGCACGAGATTTCTTGGGCATGTGATTTCTTGGGCATGAGATTTCTTGGGCATGTGATTTCTTGGGCATGGGATTTCTTGGGCATGTGATTTCTTGGGCATGTGATTTCTTGGGCATGGGATTTCTTGGGCATGAGATTTCTTGGGCATGTGATTTCTTGGGCATGTGATTTCTTGGGCATGGGATTTCTTGGGCATGAGATTTCTTGGGCATGTGATTTCTTGGGCATGTGATTTCTTGGGCATGTGATTTCTTGGGCATGGGATTTCTTGGGCATGTGATTTCTTGGGCATGTGATTTCTTGGGCACGAGATTTCTTGGGCATGTGATTTCTTGGGCGTGAGATTTCTTGGGCATGGCATTTCTTGGGCATGGGATTTCTTGGGCATGTGATTTCTTGGGCATGAGATTTCTTGGGCATGAGATTTCTTGGGCATAAGATTTCTTCGGCATGAGATTTCTTTGGCATGGGATGTCTTGGGCATGAGATTTCTTGGGCATGAGATTTCTTGGGCATGGGATTTCTTGGGCATGGGATTTCTTGGGCATGGGATTTCTTGGGCATGAGATTTCTTGGGTATGGGATTTCTTTGGTATGGGATTTCTTGGGCATGGGATTTCATGGGCATGGGATTTCTTGGGCATGGGATTTCTTGGGTATGGGATTTCTTGGGCATGAGATGTCTTGGGTATGGGATTTCTTGGGCATGGGATTTCTTGGGCATGTGATTTCTTGGGCATGTGATTTCTTGGGCACGAGATTTCTTGGGCATGGGATGTCTTGGGCGTGAGATTTCTTGGGCATGGCATTTCTTGGGCATGGGATTTCTTGGGCATGTGATTTCTTGGGCATGGGATTTCTTGGGCATGAGATTTCTTGGGCATGAGATTTCTTGGGCAAGGGATTTCTTGGGTATGGGATTTCTTGAGCATGAGATTTCTTGGGCATGGGATTTTATGGGCATGGGATTTCTTTGGTATGGGATTTCTTGGGCATGGGATTTCATGGGCATGGGATTTCTTGGGCATGGGATTTCTTGGGTATGGGATTTCTTGGGCATGAGATGTCTTGGGTATGGGATTTCTTGGGCATGGGATTTCTTGGGCATGGGATTTCTTGGGCATGGGATTTCTTGGGCATGCGATTTCTTGGGCATCAGATTTCTTGGGCATGGGATTTCTTGGGCATGGGATTTCTTGAGCATGAGATTTCTTGGGCATGAGATTTCTTGGGCAAGGGATTTCTTGGGCATTGGATTTCTTGGGCATGAGATTTCTTGGGCATGGGATTTCTTGGGCATGAGATTTCTTAGGCATGAGATTTCTTGGGCATGAGATTTCTTAGGCATGAGATTTCTTGGGCATGAGATTTCTTGGGCATGGGAATTCTTGGGCATGAGATTTCTTGGGCATGAGATTTCTTGGGCATGGGATTTCTTGGGCATGAGATTTCTTGGGCATGGGATTTCTTGGGCATGGGATTTTTTGGGCATGGGATTTCTTGGGCATGAGATTTCTTGGGCATGGGATTTCTTGGGCATGAGATGTCTTGGGTATGGGATTTCTTGTGCATGGGATTTCTTGGGCATGGGATTTCTTGGGTATGAGATTTCTTGGGCATGGGATTTCTTGGGCATCAGATTTCTTGGGCATGGGATTTCTTGGGCATGGGATTTCTTGAGCATGAGATTTCTTGGGCATGAGATTTCTTGGGCATGGGATTTCTTGGGCATGAGATTTCTTGGGCATGGGATTTCTTGGGCATGGGATTTCCTGGGCATGGGATTTCTTGGGCATGAGATTTCTTGGGCATGGGATTTCTTGGGCATGGGATTTCTTGGGTTAATATCGAGCAAGCCAGCGTACGGGTTGGCTAGTTTAAAAATAAATGCATTCGTGAAATTGGTTTTGTGTAAAGAAATATTATCGAAAATACATTTTATCTATAACCTATCGTAATTAACTTTATGAACTGTATGAACTAACAAAATATCACTTTCAGAAATTTCACAATATTGACATTTCACAATATTGAAGTTTCACAATATTGGCATTTCACAATCTTGACATTTCTTAAACGTACCTAAGATCTCTGAATAATAAGTATTGAAAAAAATATTTTCTCCTTAATTTAGAAAATAATAATACGATAAAGAGATTATTTTGTAATTTTTCTTAGTGGAACATTTTTTGTTGGCTTATTTATTTAGCATACCCCTCTCGCGTTTGACCAGGAATTAATGAGGATTCCTGCCTACTCCTGCTCCCAGTCCTGAACCCATATCACTATTTTTATTCTTACTTTTTAATTTCTATCATTTTTTAATGTTACAATTATAAAAAAATAAAAATAAAATTAAAAAACGTCGTCTTTGCTGTTTATGGATGTTCGGCGCGTATGCAGACCCCACGATATTGTTGTTAACAAACCTTAATACAAAATTCATACCACCATTGGAATTCCCGTTAAATTTGACTCTAGAAAAGCTGTGTTTGAATTTGGGGTACTCTTATAGAGAACGCACCGCGTTTCCGTGACTTCGCGTTGTCAACGTTCGGGCAACTCTCGGAAGCGTCCGAGAGTTGACGAAACTATTAACCAATCAGGTTGCAGCAGGCATTAGACAATCAGGTTGCACGATAACTTTTGGAATAAATAAGTTTCTACGATTTGCAGCGTGTAAAAAAAATGAATTTCTACGATCTGTGTCAGCACGTTGAATCTCCCGAAGGACTCATTGAGTTCTGTCAGTAACGGTCACTTCTAGCGAAAGACTAACCCTAAACCCTAACCTTAAACTCTAAATCTTAACCCAGAAAACGTTAAAAAGAAAAAAAACCTTGAAAAAAAAAAATGAAAAAAACAAACAAGAAATTGGTTAAAAACACTGATTTCGTTGTTTGTTATATATAAAAAAATATATATCATATTTTGAAACTTTTCGGTGCACAAAAAGACAAACATTTTATTTTAAAACATTTGCTTAACAATAGTTCTTTTGACAGAAAATAATAAACATCTAATTAATAACAGTTGTTTAGCTATGGTTTATTCGTTCTTTATTTTATATATGTATTTTACGCATACGATAAATGTCAACAATCATGCGAAAATGTAATGCTCTATCAGTTTCTATCAGTATATTGTTTAGTATTCGATTTTTTATCGATTTTCAAGTTCTGGCCATGGGCAAGCCTCGATTTTGATTTTATTTCGAGCAGTCAGCACTGACTGTTTTGAACAAGAAAACCACCCTTTAAAATAAGTTTAAAAAAATAAAATTATCCAGGTAGGTAGATGAGTAATTTAACTTGCCTTTGCTGACATTTATTTGTTGCACATTTGTTTTTCACCCTTTTTTCGTTCTGTTGATAATAGTAAAAGATTCCCAGGAAATGTACATGGAGACGTTCACATCGGCTAGAATATAGCTTAATAAATAAAACTAAAAATCCCGGGAAAAATGTCCAGTTACTTAGCTTAAAATGAAATGAATTTTTATTCTTTGCCAAAGTATACGTTCAGATGCATTCAGCGGATCTCTGGATCGGTTTTGCTCGTGGGTCGGTTTACTTAAGATTGAAAGTCGATTTATAAATATGTATCAGGTTGGAAAGAAAGTAATGTCGTTTTTGTCCAACACATTTATTTCATCTGAAATATTCACATTAGGGCATTTTTACTCTTTACAGTCATTTCCCTCATTTTCTATGACTTCTGTCCAACGATCAACTAGCTTCTTGATGCCTTCTTAAAAAAATTCTCTGATTTTTAAGAAAAAAACAAATTTAGGTCATTTTTGAGTTGGTCTTCATTTTCATAAACTTTATTGTTTAAGTGATGCTGCAATGACTGGAAAAGATGGAGTCGGATGGAGCAATGTCAAGTGAATAAGGCAGATGAGGCAAAACTTCCCGATTGAAACTCATGATTTTTTCTTGAGTGAGTTTTGCTGTGTGTTGTTTCGCGTTATCATGCTGAAGCACTACATCCTTCCCATTGAGTAATGCTGGTCGATTTTTGGATAGTGCAATTCTTAGATCATCGAGCTGCGAACAATATTTTACTGCTGTGATCGTTTGAGTAACTGATAATGAATCAATCCTCTCATGTCCCACCATAAAGAGAGCATAACCTTCTTCGGGTGTAGTTCTTGTTTTGGAACAGGCTGTGGACTTTGGTCAAATCGTGGAGAACCTACACTCCAAGTTTTGAAACTTTTCCTAACTCGTGAAGACATGAAATAATTGTGGTATGGGTTGTATTGAATTGTTGAGCTTATTCTCTGCTGGTTAACTTTGGATTGACCTCCACAGCATCTTTAATGGCGTCTTCATCAATTTATTTTGGCCTTCTCGAACGTCGCCGATCTGACAGGTTTAAATCTCCAGAAGATATGTGTTAACTATCCTTTGATCTTTCAGGTATGTTAGCAGTGTCCTCCCTCGTAAACGCGCTGCTGAAAAAATCATTTAGAATTTCAGCTTTGGTACAGTCATCTGTGTGTACACTACCATCATCCCCTTTCAAGTCACTCACACGACTTTTCACAGTTTAAACTTGGTGGACTTCCAAAACGCCTTTGGGTTTGTCTTAATCTCTCTTGCCAATATCTCTTCAAAGTTTTGCCGTAGTTCTCTGGTATGTCAGTACAACCTATTTCTTGCCTTACACCATCTCTGCTAATCATACGTTTGCCATATTCTCTGCTTTGCTTTTACGAGTTTCATGTCGTGTGTGTCCATATAAGACTGATGCTCCTTTTCCCGTTTACTTCCTTTTGGGCAGGTATGTTGTCTTTCATAGCATTTTCTTGAGTGTCACCGAAACTGGTCCAAACTTCTTGAATATTTTTGTTTTGGAACTCACTCACTCTTCGCATACCATCATAGTCCCCTTGTCATATCTGTAGTTCTTAGTCTTGTCATCTATTTGTTCTACTGTACATGAATATTCAAAGAGCAGTGTATAATGCTCACTATTACCCAGCGGAGACAGGTAGTTTAAGTTCTTTACGACATTTTTTTGATTGGTAAAGAATCAAATCGAGTATTGAAGGTCTTTGCTCTCCTCTGTACCGAGTTGGCTTATCAACATGTTGTATGAGAAAACAATCACTAAATGATTCAACAAATTGGTCACTGTCCCTAACCCTAACCCTAATCCATCAGTGTTACAGAACCTCTAAGTCACACCCAAACTTCTATTTAAAAAAAAATACCTATCCATATTTCAAAGCTAAAAGTTAAAACGGGTGATACCTGTATTCGAATCTGCAACATTATCTCCATTGCCAATAACATGACAAATATGGTGAAAAATACCATAATATATTATATACTAGCAGGACTCGTGTTCCGGCGTTACCCGGGGAATATACAAGAATGATTTAACTATCAAGTTCCAATGCTTCTACACAATACGAACCGTACTAAACCGATTTTGCAATCCAAAACTAAAACTTAGTTTAGGGTTGATTTAGGGTTAGTTTAGTGTTAGGTTCGGGTTAGTTTAGGGTTAGGGTTAGGTTAGGTTAAGGTAAAAATTAAAAAAAAAACAATTCGGTTCGTATTGTGTAGATTGTTCGCTGAAGTTCGTTAACGTTCGTGGTACACACTTTGCAGCATGAAGATCACCACCAAATTATTCGATCCGACCGTGAACTTCTTGTTTTGCAATGAACCAGGATAGTTTGAGCAAATGCATCAGTTTTCACATAGCAAATCTTTCCCTCACTTTTTCGTTTATAATCTTTTTTCGTAGTGTCAGTTCCACAGAAAAAGAAATGCGTTTTACTGTCATATCGTCCCAGAAAAACACGAGCGCCTCTTTTTACTGGCCGAGCAGAATCATCTTTTTTTTAGGCTAAAGCAATGTCCTTTTTGTTTATGTGAACACTAGTTCCGGCTTCAACAATGACTTTCACACGTCTTTCAATACTTGCACAGTTGACACCCGCAGCACCGTTTCTCGAAGCACCACGGTCTCATCACAGTCCAAATCCTGTTTGCATAAAGAACAAGTTTCTCTACTGGCGACTGAACTCATGTTTGACCCTGAAAATATACGAAAATATATTTGTATTAGTATATGGAGCTAGTGAATTATTTGTGAGGGCAGTTTTTGATGGGGGTCAAACGTGGTCTCTTTGGGTTTTTCAGTTGTTTTCTCAGGAATCCTAACCCTATAAAACAATGTCATTTATATACGGAGGTAAGGGGCCCGATTAATTGAAGAAAGTAATAATTCACCACTGGTACCCATATAAAAATAATCATCCATATGCCTGTTTGTGAACCTGAGTGAATGCAATAAGGTGTTTAGGGGTATGGGTTCCAATGTGGATGTAATGAGGGGTTTAGGGGTCCGGTACATCTAGATATGGTATAAGGGTTCATTTGGCATCACTGCTAACCCCTTTTATATGAAAGATTGACTCTGAAACCTTAAAAAAATCAAATATGTATTGATTTATCATGAAAACTGACCGAGTTAGTGTTTCACAAAAAAAGTCATATTCAAAATTCGACACTTTCCCATACTCGGATCTTGTCCAACTTTTAGTATGTTGTATACTAGACCCAACCTAGCACAAACCACCGAAGAACAAAATGTTGCGATTTTTTGGGGGGGCCAATCAGTATACTGACCCGTCTATTATCCAAACAGGTATTTTTCATCAACGTCGATTTTTTTTTGTCAAGTGGGAGCTACTTTAAGAATTAAAAAAAACCCCTTACCCACCAAAAAATCTCCCCCAAAATTGAACAATTTAGAAAAAAAAATCCCCCATTTATATTCAAAATTGGATGAAAAAAATGCCCCCAGCCCAATTTTTCCGTCCCAAAATTGAGAAACCATTCGGTTATACGTCTCGATTTACTGCTAACTGGGCAGGAATTAGGTTCTCATATTACGTTAAATTTATATAGGAAAGTGATCCCCCACTTTTCTCGTATTTAATCTCAAAAAACTTATGTTTACTCAAACCATGTTTTAGTAAGTAAAACAAGAAACACATTAAAAGCAGTAGTCATAGCAAGTTTGCTCGTACACGTGAAACGCCGAAATGATAAGGTTTATGGTATCATTTTTAGCATTTTTACTCCAAACTATGAGGCCGTGTCGTCGCGTATGAAAAG
>OY744529.1:108219817-108232317 GCA_963556195.1 Sepiola atlantica
TGCTATTTCAAAAAGAAAGCGTGACAAACCAACGAATATGCTATTTAAAAAAGAAAGCGTGACAAACCAACGAATATGCTATTTAGAAAGAAAGTGTGACAAACCAACGAATATGCTATTTAAAAAAGAAAGGATGACAAACCAACGAATATGCTATTTAAAAAAGAAAGCGTGACAAACCAACGAATATGCTATTTAAAAAAAAAGCGTGACAAACCAGCGAATATGCTATTTAAAAAAGAAAGGGTGACAAACCAACGAATATGGTATTTAAAAAAGAAAGGGTAGTAAACCAACGAATATGCTATTTAAAAAAGAAAGCGTGACAAACCAGCGAATATGCTATTTAAAAAAGAAAGCGTGACAAACCAACGAATATGCTATTTAAAAAAGAAAGGGTAGTAAACCAACGAATATGCTATTTAAAAAAGAAAGCGTGACAAACCAGCGAATATGCTATTTAAAAAAGAAAGCGTGACAAACCAACGAATATGCTATTTAAAAAAGAAAGGGTAGTAAACCAACGAATATGCTATTTCAAAAAGAAAGCGTGACAAACTAACGAATATGCTATTTAAAAAAGAAAGCGTGACAAACCAACGAATATGCTATTTAAAAAAGAAAGGGTGACAAGCTAACGACTATGCGATTGGTCATTTTTTAACGTCAGCTAACAGAACGAAAAAGGGGTAAAAACAAAAACAAATAGGCAACAAATAAATGTTACCAAAGGCAAGATAAGTTACTCTTCTACCTACCTGGATAAGTTTATTTGTGTTTTAACATACTTTAAAGCGTTTTTTTTTAGCTCGATTTAAAAGTAGAATCGAAATTTCAGGTGGTAACCTGCGACCATTTTTTCCTATTCTAACGTCACATCTCGACACTACTTTTGAATTGAAGTAAAAAAAAATGTTTAAAATAAACTTATTTTGCCTTTGGTAACATTTCTTCGTTACCTATTTGTTTTTTGTTTTTTTACCCATTTTCGTTCTGTTAGCTGTCGTTAAAGATGTCCATGCTATTTCAAACGGAAGATTGACAAACTTACCTATATGCTATTTAAAACAGAAGGCGTGACAAACCAACGACAATGCGTTTTCAAACGTAAGCGTGACAAACCAACATGTGTGCTAATGAAAAAGTAAACGTGCCTAAATAACCAATATGCTATTTACAAACTTAAGCGTAACAAACCAACTAATATGCTATTTACAACTTAAGCATAACAAACCAACCAATATTCTATTTCAAACTAAAGCGGAACAAACCAACCAATATTCTATTTAAAACTTAAACATAACAAACCAACCAATATGCTATTTCAAACGAAAGTGTAACAAACCTACCAATATGCTATTTCAAACTTAAGCGTAACAAACCAACTAATTTTCTATTTCAAACTTAAGCGCAACAAACCAACCAATATGCTATTTAAACTTAAGCTTAACAAACCAACCAATATGCTATTTCAAACTTAAGCTTAACAAACCAACCAATATGCTATTTAAACTTAAGCTTAACAAACCAACCAATATGCTATTTCAAACTTAAGCTTAACAAACCAACCAATATGCTATTTAAAACTTAAGCGTAACAAACAAACCAATAGTCTATTTAAAACTTAAGCTTAACAAATCAACCAATATGCTATTTCAAACTTAAGCGTAAGAAACCAACCAATATGCTATTTCAAACTTAAGCGTAACAAACCAACCAATATGCTATTTACAACTTAAGCGTAACAAACCAACCAATATGCTATTTACAACTTAAGCGTAAGAAACCAACCAATATGCTATTTCAAACTTAAGCGTAACAAACCAACTAATAGTCTATTTCAAACTTAAGCGTAAGAAACCAACCAATATGCTATTTCAAACTTAAGCGTAACAAACCAACCAATATGCTATTTCAAACTTAAGCGTAACAAATCAACCAATATGCTATTTCAAACTTAAGTGTAACAAATCAACCAATATGCTATTTCAAACTAAAACGTAACAAACCTACCAATATGCTATTTCAAACTAAAGCGTAACAAATCAACCAATATGATATTTCAAACTTAAGCGTAACAAATCAGCCAATATGATATTTCAAACTTAAGCGTAACAAATCAACCAATATGCTATTTCAAACTAAAGCGTAACAAATCAACCAATATGCTATTTAAAACTAAAACGTAACAAACCTACCAATATGCTATTTCAAACTTAAGCGTAACAAATCAACCAATATGCTATTTCAAACTAAAACGTAACAAACCTACCAATATGCTATTTCAAACTTAAGCGTAACAAATCAACCAATATGCTATTTAAAACTAAAACGTAACAAACCTACCAATATACTATTTCAAACTAAAACGTAACAAGCCTACCAATATGCTATTTAAAACTTAAGCGTAACAAATAAACCAACATGCTATTTCAAACTAAAACGTAACAAACCTACCAAAATGCTATTTCAAACTAAAACGTAACAAACCCACCAATATGCTATTTCAAACTTAAGCGTAACAAATCAACCAATATGCTATTTCAAACTTAAGCGTAAGAAATCAACCAATATGCTATTTCAAACTTAAGCGTAACAAATCAACCAATATGCTATTTCAAACTAAAACGTAACAAACCCACCAATATGCTATTTCAAACTAAAACGTAGCAAACCAACCAATATGCCATTTAAAACTAAAGCGTAACAAACACACCAATATGATATTTCAAACTAAAACGTAACAAATCAACCAATATGCTATTTCAAACTAAAGCGTAACAAATCAACCAATATGCTATTTCAAACTAAAACGTAGCAAACCAACCAATATGCCATTTAAAACTAAAGCGTAACAAACACACCAATATGCTATTTAAAACTTAAGCGTAAAAACCAACTAATTTTCTATTTAAAACTTAAGCGCCACAAACCAACCAATATTCTATTTCAAACTTAAGCGTAACTAAACAAACAATAGTCTATTTAAAACTTAAGCGCCACAAACCAACCAATATGCTATTTTAAACTTAAGCATAACAAACTTACCAATATGCTATTTTAAACTTAAGCATAACAAACTAACCAATATTCTATTTCAAATTTAAGCGCAACAAACCAACCAATAAACTATTTTAAACTTAAGCGTAACAAACCAACCAATATGCTATTTCAAACTAAAGTGTAACAAACCAACCAATATTATATTTCAAACTTAAGCGTAACAAACTAACGTATTTCAAATGTAAGCTTGACAAACAAACTAATAGCTATTTGGAACGTAAACGTAACAAACCAACGATTATGCTTTTTCTAACGTAAGCTTGACAAACCAACGAACACGCTATTTCAAACTAACGAATGTTATATTTCATACGTAAGCGGGACACACCAACGAATCTGCTATTTCAAACGTAAGCCTTACAACTCAACGCATACGATATTCTGAACATAACTTTGACACCAACGAATATGCTATTTCAAACAGAAGGACTCGTCGGAATGCTATTTCAAACGGAAGCGTAATGGTTACTTGCAATAATACGGTGTTCTGAAATAGTGCCGAACGGTATTTATTAGGAGTCATTTAAAATTCATATGAATTATTAATCTCTTTTTAAAACATTTTATGGCTCTTAAAAATAGAAATCTACGAAAAAATGAAGTAGTTAATCACGTGAACTCTAACCATTGGAGGGAACCGATTCTAGTGATTTACCGGTTCTGAGAACCGTTGAACGGTTTCCCTTGATTGTACCCGAATGGGACCAGAGACTATTAAGAACGCACTACCGTTATGACCGGTTCAGTGGCGCTCCCACGAAAAGGAAGAATATAGGTCCCCTCCATCAATCAATGTTCCCATGTTAAAGGTTAAGTAAGAACTAAATATCTTTTATTGCTTTTCTTTTTATAATTTACGTTGCTTGTCTGTTATAATTGTCAACTGTAATTAAATGTGTTAACTATTCTTTTAGTCTAAGCCTTTTCGTTCTGGTGATGGATATGTTTGAAATATATGTTTAATACATGAGCTGTGAAATAAAATAGCGTATATTCTAACAGTAGTAATGAAAGATACAGCAAAAAGATGCTATACTCCCAAAGCAAGGTTGGACAGAACAACTGGCAGACTACTAGCAAACTAAATTGATCTCGTTTTTTATCATTAACTATCGGTTTTCATCCGGCGTTGTCCTGTGTAGAAATATGTTGCTGGTCGGAAGTTGTTGTTGTTTTTTATCAAAAGGTAATTTAAAATATAGTCATATTTACAATTATTGCATTGAAAGAAAGATACAAAAAACATTTGTAATACGAGGTCAAGTAATGAAAAGATTGTGAGCACAGCCGTGTTCTTAAAAATACTTACAAATAGCATTTGTAATATGAGGTCAAGTAATAAAAAAAACCTTTTGAATGCCGAGTGCATCACAAGATATCAAAATGATACTAATAATCCTACTACGCCCATCATCACGTATAATGCTACTAATCGTTTTTGACACTTAGAGAGTCGAAAAGTAGTGTAGGGAATTCAACCAAATTTAGCATGAAGAGACGTTGAATTGTCCTGTCGTTACAGAGTGGGTCAAAATTAGACTACTACTACTACTACTACTACTACTACTACTACTACTACTACTACTACTACTACTACTACTAAGAAATAAGGAAGTAGAAATAGAAATAAAATATACAAAAATACCCTAACCCCCAAAACGGAAGTTGTACTCACATCGGTCGGTACCATGGAAAATGGCCGTTAAGCTTCTGAGACGATGGAAAGATCGAGGGGAGCATAACACTATGAAGGGGTGGCATAACACTATGAAGGGGTGGCATAACACTATCGAGGGGGGCATAACACTATCAAGGGGGCTTAACACTATCAAAGAGGACATAACACTATCAAGGTAGGCATAACACTACCGAGGGGTGCATACCACTATCGAGATGGGCATAACACTATCGAGGGGTGCATACCACTATCAAGGGGGGATAACACTATCGAGGGGGCATAACACTATCGAGGGGGGCATAACACTATCGAGGGGGTATAACACTATCGAGGGAGACATAACACTATCGAGGGGGGATAACACTATCGAGATGGGCATAACACTATCAAAGAGGACATAACACTATCGAGGGGTGAATACCACTATCAAGGGAGGCATAACACTATCAAGGGGGACATACCACTATCAAGCGGGCCATAACACTATCGAGCTGGACATGACACTATCGAGGGGGACATAACACTATCGAGCTGGGCATGACACTATCGAGGGGGCATAACACTATCAAAAGGGCCATGACACTATCGAGCTGGACATGACACTATCGAGGGGGCATAACACTATCAAGGGGCACATACCACTATCAAGGGGGCCATAACACTATCGAGCTGGACATGACACTATCGAGGGGGCATAACACTATCAAGGGGCACATACCACTATCAAGGGGGCCATAACACTATCGAGCTGGGCATGACACTATCGAGGGGGCATAACACTATCGAGGGGGCATAACACTATCAAGGGGGACATAACACTATCAAGGGGGGCATAACACTATCGAGCTGGACATGACACTATCGAGGGGGCATAACACTATCAAGGGGCACATACCACGTTCGAGGTGGGCATAACACAATCGAAGGGGGCATAAAATCATCAAAGGGGTATACCACTATCAAGGTGGTATAACATAATCGAGGGGGGACTAAAGCTATCGAGGTGGGCTGAACACTATCGAGAGGGGCATAACACTATCGAGGGGGCATAACACTATCAAGGTGGCCATAACACTATCGAGGGGGGCATAACACCATTAAGGGGCCATAACACTATCGAGGTGGGCATAAAACTATCGAGGGGGGGCATAACACCATTAAGGGGCCATACCACTATCGAGGTGGCCATAACACTATCAGGGGGGGGGGGCTTAACACCATTAACGGGGGCATAAAACTATTCAGATCTTGACTGGAAGGGTAGGAAGAGTACGACAATATTGAGGAGATTTATTGTACTACAATTTTAAAGTCAGTGGTAATCGGCCAGTGCGATGACAGTAACTTACAAAAATAATGTAATTACAGGAGGGGGGGGGGCGTGGAAACATGGGAAGACTTGCTGTCATCGAGGCTCCAGAATAGAAAAAGATCTTTTCATCAGCTAGACAGAACAACTGATTACGACTAACGTGTGCATTCTTAATAAATAAGAAATTATAATGATAATTATTATGTATTACTCACTAGAGGTTCTCACACGGTGATGTCTGACTGGTAAAAACAGGTGGTGGTCACTGGAGTATAATTGACAAGAAGTCTCCACGGATTTCTAGTATTCTCCGCTTCTTTCGATCACCATTACGCCTCACTTTGAGTTCTTGCACTAGCCGTTTACCATTAAGTTCTCACTGATAAAGTTAGATGAAACTTCTTACACTATTACACTTCCTCTAGCACGCTGGCTTTCCAAACGCCACCTGACCTTGTCTAACCGCCTAAGGTGGTACATTAAATCTGTATATACTTAGTTAAACGCTGGTCGCCATTTTACCTGTCACTGCGGGGAAAGATTGGCTCCATACCTTTTTTTCCAATTAATGTTAGCGCGTCATTGAACATAATTGATTGGAAAGGATTTGAACTCAGTCTAGCCAATATTAAACGGCGACGGTATGGATTAGTTCGGACACGCACCCCACGGGATCTTTGAGGTCAGAAATTTATTTACAGTTGGATTAAAGTAAGATAAGCTTGAAATGAAAGAGAAACGGAAGGGGGGAGAGAGAAAGAGAGGGGTTTAAAGAGAAGAAGAGGGTGGAAAATAGCTGAAAAGAGAAGCGAAGAGAGAGAAAGAAAGATAATCAAAATAGAAAGAAAGAGAGAGAGAGAAAGACAGAGAGAGGGGAGAAATTCGTGGAATATAGCTGAAAGAGCAGCGAAAGAGAGAGAGAGAGAAGTTATGGAAAGAGAGAGACGATGAAGAGAGAGAGAGAGAAATAAAGAGAGATGGTCAATAGAAACTGAATGAGGAGGAGAATGGAGAATGAAAAGACAGACGAAAAAAATGGGACAAAGAATGACAGAAGAAGAATAGGGAGAGAAAGAAGGAAAGAAAAAGAGAGAGAAGGAGAGAGCTAGAGAAAAGAAGAGAGAGAGACAGCTAGAGAGAAAGAGTGAGGGAGAGAAAGAGAGAGAGAAAAAGAGAGAGAAAGAGAGAGAGCTAGAGAGAGAGAGAGAGAGAGCTAGAGAGAGAGAGAGAGAGAGAGAGAGAGAGAGAGAGAGAGAGAGAGAGTTCAATCGATAAAAGATGAAAGCAGAAAGTAAACGGGTTAGAGAGAAATTAGAGAAAAAGAAAGAAAGAAAAAGAGACAACATATGAAGGTGGGAACGAGTAGAAAATTTAAAGAGACGAGGTAGAAAGATGGGATCTGAAAGGAGAGAAAGAGAGAGAGAGAGAGAGAGAGAGAGAGAGAGAGGGGGAGGACACTGAAAGAAGAGAGAGAGAAGGAGAGAAGACATCTGAAAGGAGAGAGAGGGTGAGAGAGAGAGAGGGAGGACACTGAAAGAAGAGAGAGAGAAAGAGAAGGAGAGAAGACATCTGAAAGGAGAGAGAGGGAGAGAGAGAGAGAGAGAGAGAGAGAGTGTGTGTGTGTGTGTGTGTGTTTGATATGTACGGCGGTTTAGTCTCTAATCAAACATCCAGATGACGTTTTAAAAGATAAAGTTCCACTTCTGGACATTACCTTTGTCTTTTTATCCTTTCAACTATTTTAACCGCTTCACCCTTTCATCTGCTCCCCACTCTCTTTGATCAGCAACTTATCAACCTTTTCCCACATCTTTTTCTCCCTCTCTCTCCCCCCTCTACACACACACACACACACACACACACACACACACACACACACACACACACACACACATCCTTATTGGCAAATGATTACAGCTGAAGTGCAACATGATACACTAATGGCCGACAAAAGTTTGGACAACCCATTCTCACTCTTCTTTGTAGGAGATAAAAAAATAGTTTCTATCCTTTTCTTCTTCTTCTTCTTCTTCTTCTTTTTAAAAAATCAACGATTCGTTTTTTCTTTCACTTTTTCTCATTTTGGGCGGCCTTCCTTCCTTCGTGGAACACCTTTGTTTTTTCTTCTTTCCTTTTTTTTAAGAAAAAAATGTCTTTGTGTTTCAACTTCCAGTCTCTTTCCCCTCACACACAAATATACACGATGTTTTAATGTATATCAAAGGACTAGTGGTATTTGAGAACGCATTCTTTCATCTTTCCATGCAGAAAATAAAAGGGGGAAAAAATCAGAATAGACTCTATCCATCTATCTATCTATCTATCTATCTATCTATCTATCTATCTATCTATCTATATATATTATTTATAAATAACTATCAAATTATTAATACCCCTCCCCCACACACAAACACACACACACACACATATATATATATATATATATACAGGGTGGGCCAAAATAAGGGTCCTATCTTTAAATTTGAATAACTTGAATTTGAATAACTTCCACAAAATAAAAGTTAAACTCACCAAACTTTATGTGTGTGTAGACTGACCCTTCCGAGATTTTTTGAAATAAACAAAACAAATTTTAGCCGAAAAACACTTCTTAAAACTTACAAAAACTAAAGTATTGTTTTTTACACGGTTTTGAGTTTTTTAAGCAAAAATAATGTTTTCTAAATGAGGGTACGTTCCTTAGGGCTAATACGGCTCATGCTTGCTTCGGAAGGGGTCCTTTACTTATTCTAAAAAATTTTTTTAAAAAAATCAATAAATAAAAAAGTTATGAATTTTTAAAAATAGGACCCTTATTTTTGCCCACCCTGTATATATATATATATATATATATATATATATATATATATATATATATATATATATATATATATATATATATATATATATATATATATATATCTTTTTCTTATTCTGAGATCCCGAGTTACAGCGGGGGCCACAACTGAGTTAAATATGACTTTCATATTGGGGTTCGAACCGTGTGACCGACAGGGATTGTCTCCTTCCATACTGATGATTGCAGGTTTGGCACGAAACACATGTGTATATGGGTTAATTTGAAAATATTATTTAAAAATAATCAGTAAAAGCTATCGCTACTGTAATTTATACCGTTATTTATCGCGAAATGCGGTACACTATGCACCGTCTATTGAGTCCTCTTGATTACTTGCTAGATGGCCGCCGAATTTGCAATTTAGACGTTAATTTACTCTCCCATTTCCAGGCAATGCGTGGTGAGCACATCGGTACGTACTCCGACTACTGAGTCAAATATGACTTTCGTATTGGTGTTCGAACAGTGTGACCTGCAGGGATTGTCGAGCCCATACTGATGATTGCAAATCTGGTATGAAACACATGTGTATATGGGTGAATTTGAATATATTATTAATAAATAATTATACGTATATATATAGTCTTTTTATCGTTTCCCTTCTTTTATATTTATATATGTACGCAAAATGAATTAATACACACACACACACACACACACACACACACACACACACACACACACACACACACACATATATATATATATATATATATATATATATATATATACATACAGGATCAAACAACGTAAGGATATACATATATATATATAAATATTTATATATATATATATATATATATATATATATATATATATATATATATATATATTACACCATCAAACAACGTAATGGTTTCTATAATTTATCTCCGATGACTGAACAAAAATTAACATCAGATTATGGATAACCACCCTATACCGCATTTTCTCCACATGTATTTTCAGTAAATCACTTTCACATATGAAGCTACTTTTTATGGCCTGTACATGTGTACGTCCACATATATATGTTCACTCACATGTGTGGGTCATTAAGTATACATTAATATATACACTATCAATATTTTCGAGTAATATATTTAAATTTATCTTTTCCCTAGTCTCTTTGAACCCCTCACCATTCTATTCTCTCCCACTATATTGTCAAACATTAATGTTGTTTTTACCACATGTTGTTTTTACCATATGCGCATGATGTATATAGACACATATATATACATATTGCATATGCATATACTTATATGCTAATAAATAATTTGATAATTATTGATTGGTTAATAAGACACAAATTATTTAAATAAATAGGAATAAATAAATACATTCACACATAAATAAATAAACTTGTTAATATTATTTCCATCTCTTTCTTACACAAATAAATACATATTGCATATGCATACACTTATATGCTCATGAATAATTTAATAATTATTGATTAATCAATAATACACAAATAATTAACTAAACAGGAATAAATACATACATTCACACATAATCAATAAACTAGTAGATATTATTTCCATCTCTCTCTCACACAGATATATACATATTGCATATGCATATACTTATATACTTATATACTCATAAATAATTTAATATTGATCGATTAATTAATGATACACAAATAATTAAATAAATAGGAATAAATAAATACATTCACATATAAATAAATAAACTAATAGAAATTATTTCTTTCTCTCTTTTTTACCAGATTTTCGGTTTTCATCAGAATTTGCATTTCTAAATTTTTTAACACAATTTCATTCGCATAGAAATTTATTTTACTTTCTCCTTTCTTTTTTAATTTGAAACGTCGCAATGAGTCTAGACTTCCGCCCCCATCTACCACCGGCCCCTACGCTCGTTATAACACGATGACCCAGACAATAACTTACTCATATTCAACCAACTTATCACTTCCCCTTCCTAAAAACTCCATTGAACCGCTGCTGCGGGCAGATCAAAATTGATGATTATATGATTATTTTTTATTCATTTTTCTTCATCCGGAGGAAGTCTCACAATAAAGACGAAACGTTGATGAATACATTAATAATATAGTTTTTGGCTTTCCTTTTTCAATTTCCATATATACATATATATATATATATATATATATATATATATATATATATATATATATATATATATATATATATATATATATATATATATATATATAATAACTAATATAAGTTATCAAAACATTTATACGGAACAAAACTTAGGTTTAGTATACGGAACGTTTATGTTTTTGTCTTTTAAGGGAAGTGGGGTTTAATCAACTCTGCTGGGAAGCCATGAAATTAAATACTGTCTTGTTTTTAAATTCCCGAAACAGTTTTTCATGGTAAACAATTGATGATCCCTTAAATAATGTTAGAAGCAAACTAATATAATAACTGTAAAAGTTAAATTGACTTACTCGATGATTTTCCACTGAACGACTTGGGACTTAAGGTTTAAAATTTTTTTTTTTATATATAGTTTTAATGGTTGAGAAACTTCCAAGACTATATATATATATATATATATATATATATATATATATATATATATATATATATATATATATAGAGAGAGAGAGAGAGAGAGAGAGAAGGAGAGAGAGAATTAAAATTTAAAAATATATATCTCGCTTCCAATCTGAGGGGCCTCACAATGTAAAAATTCTTTTTAATTGAATTCGTTTAAAAGTATCGGAAACAAAAATAAACAAATAAATGGCATCTCTCTCTCTCTCTCTCTCTCTCTCTCTCTCTCTCTTTATATATATATATATATATATATATATATATATATATATATATATATATATATATATATATATATATATGGAAAAAGAATGATAAAGTATCGGTATAAAAAGAGTTTAACCTCTCATATCGGTGATGGGGAGATGCTCAATATTTCACATAGAGCATAGTAACAGTTAAACATATCAAACAACAAATACTATTCACATACGAAAAATTACTTGTTTTTTAAGGGTCTAGTAAAGAGTCTATCAGATTCACTTATTTTCTAAAAATTCAGAAGTCTTCTTCATAAAATAAAAAGAAATTCTTCTAATTTACCAAAAGGTCTGTCTTGTTCAAAGAATTGTTCAAAGAATTTCAGAATTTAGTAAAAGAATTTTCAATGATTATTTGAAAATAATTTATATATATATATATATATATATATATATATATATATATATATTTAGAACTTGACGTGCCTTTCTACTTCTATCGTTATTCGACCCCTCGCGGTTAATACCATCAAAACGAGGAAGAAGAAAAGAAGGAACAAACTATAAGACAGTCTCGCCTGACAAAGTTGTTCTACAACGAAAGCTTGCAAAAAAATTAAATAAATTAATTTTTCATTTAAATTGCACGTTGTGTTGATTTTCAAAAAATTTCAATTAAATACATTTTCATGCGTGCCTTAAAGATGTTGTCAATTTTATATATATATATATATATATATAAAATTTCAATTAAATACATTTTCATGCGTGCCTTAAAGATGTTGTCAATTTTATATATATATATATATATATTTAGAGAGTTTACCAAGATATTTTTTCTAGAGAGGTT
>OY744529.1:108244817-108297317 GCA_963556195.1 Sepiola atlantica
AGACGGGAAGAGAGAGAGACAGGGAGAGAGATGAAAAGAAACGGAGAGAAAGACTGAGAGAGAGAGAGAGAGAAGTATATGGAAAGATGTATACATTATAAGAAAAAAAAACAGTTAGAAACGGAAAAAGAGAAAGTGAAAGTGAGAAATACACAGAGTGAGAGAGAGAGAGAGAGAGAGAGAGGGAGAGAGAGGGAGAGACAGTGAGAGAGAGACAGTGAGAGAGAGAAAGAAAGAGTGAGAGACAGAGAGAGACGGGAAGAGAGAGACAGGAAGAGAGAGATGAAAAGAAACAGAGAGAAAGACTGAGAGAGAGAAAGACTGAGAGAGAGAGAGAGAGAGAGAGAGAGAGAGAGAGAGAGAGAGAGAGAGAGAGAGAGAGAGAGAGAAGGATATGAAAATATCAGCTTCCAGTCTTCACGCTGAAAAGAACTTCGACACTCAGGAGTTTGTCGCAGAAAAAAGAGTCAGCAGAGAAAATTCGAGTCAGACATTAGCTTCCAGTACCCATGCTTACAAGAACTTAAACACTCAAGAATTCGTCTGAGAAAAAAAAGTCAGCAGACTCAATTCTAGTCAGACATCAGCTTCCAGTACATACGTTCAACAGAACTCCGACACTCAGTAGTCTTTCTTAAAAAAAAGTCAGTAGACTCAATTCGAGTCAGACATCAACATCTAGTACCCACGCTGAAAGAACTTCGACACTCAGGAGTTCGTCTCAGAAAAAAAATAGTCAGCAAACTCAATTCGAGTCAGATATCAACTTTCAGTACCCACGCTGAAAGAACTTCGACACTCAGGAGTTCGTCTCAGAAAAAAAATTGTCAGCAAACTCAATTCGAGTCAGATATCAACTTTCAGTACCCACGCTGAAAGAACTTCGACACTCAGGAGTTCGTCTCAGAAAAAAAATAGTCAGCAAACTCAATTCGAGTCAGATATAAACTTTCAGTACCCACGCTGAAAGAACTTCGACACTCAGGAGTTCGTCTCAGAAAAAAAATAGTCAGCAAACTCAATTCGAGTCAGATATAAACTTTCAGTACCCACGCTGAAAGAACTTCGACACTCAGGAGTTCGTCTCAGAAAAAAGAGTCAGCAAACTCAATTCGAGTCAAACATTAGCTTACAGTACCCACGCTGAAAAGAACTTCGAAACTCAAGAGTTCGTCTCAGAAAAAAGAGTCAGCAAACTCAATTCGAGTCAAACATTAGCTTCCAGTACCCACGCTGAAAAGAACTTCGAAACTCAAGAGTTCGTCTCAGAAAAAAGAGTCAGCAAACTCAATTCGAGTCAAACATTAGCTTCCAGTACCCACGCTGAAAAGAACTTCGAAACTCAAGAGTTCGTCTCAGAAAAAAGAGTCAGCAAACTCAATTCGAGTCAAACATTAGCTTCTAGTACCCACGCTGAAAAGAACTTCGAAACTCAAGAGTTCGTCTCAGAAAAAAGAGTCAGCAAACTCAATTCGAGTCAAACATTAGCTTCCAGTACCCACGCTGAAAAAAACTTCGAAACTCAAGAGTTCGTCTCAGAAAAAAGAGTCAGCAAGCTCAATTCGAGTCAAACATTAGCTTCCAGTACCCACGCTGAAAAGAACTTCGAAACTCAAGAGTTCGTCTCAGAAAAAAGAGTCAGCAAACTCAATTCGAGTCAAACATTAGCTTCCAGTACCCACGCTGAAAAGAACTTCGAAACTCAAGAGTTCGTCTCAGAAAAAAGAGTCAGCAAACTCAATTCGAGTCAAACATTAGCTTCCAGTACCCACGCTGAAAAGAACTTCGAAACTCAAGAGTTCGTCTCAGAAAAAAGAGTCAGCAAACTCAATTCGAGTCAAACATTAGCTTCCAGTACCCACGCTGAAAAGAACTTCGAAACTCAAGAGTTCGTCTCAGAAAAAACAGTTAATAGACTCAATTCGAGTCAGACATCAGCTTCTAGTACTCACGCTAGACAGAACTTCGACACTCAGGAGTCTGTCTGACAAAAAGAGTAAGTAGACTCAATTCAAGTCATTCATCAGCTTCTAGTACCCACGCGAAAAGTACTTTTACACTCAGGAGTCTGAAGAAAAAATCAGCAGACTCAATTCGAGTCAGATATCAGCTTCCAGTACGCACGCTGAAAAAAAACTTCGACACGCATGAGTTCGTCTCAGAAAAAAGAGTCCGCAGACTCAATTCTTGGAAACGATCGTGCGCCGAATGCTCGTTAGTTTTTAATTCTTTGAACAATGTTTAAATTTAATTGATCTCAACAAAAATTATATATATATATATATACATATATATATACATATATATATATATATATATATATATATATATATATATACATATATATATATATATATACATACACATCATTTTATTATTATACACGTATTATATTATAAGGTGATATAATATATTGTGCATATGTTTTCAGTATTTACTTCAACAGTACTCAATACGTGAGTTAACTTAATTTTATTACAATTCAAAGTTCAAGCAAAGTAATTGAAAGTTACTTTGCTTGAACTTTGAATTGTAATAAAATGTGATTTGCACCTTATTTTATTCTTTCATTTAATCTAATGCTATATATATATATATATATATATATATATATATATATATATATATATAATGATAAGAAATATTACTATATGAACATGTTTAACACTTTTGATTTATTATTGTCATAAAGCACTATCTTCTTCTTCTTCTTCTTCTTCTTCTTCTTCTTCTTCTTCTTCGTCGCTTTCACCTGCATTCGAATACACTCATCTCTTCAACACACTTGTTACTCTTCCTATTCCATTATCCATTATCCTGTCTTCAGAACCACGATTTGACCAAAAATCGGTAAACATGGTTTTCCTTAAAATGGAACCGCGAATCCTTCTTAAAACAAATAATAAGTGGCCGGCTCGCTTTTGTCCGAAGCCGTCCAAGGACCATTTCAAAGACTTGTTACGGCGACACAACCCCACGGACATCAAGAGGTTGACAGGAAAAGAGCGTGCAAAGATATTGGACTTCAATTCAGCTCGCCCCTTCCATCAACAGCTCCCCTCCATCCCTCCCCGAGGAGAGTGTGGTCGGCCACAAAGCGACGAGCAGCGAAAGCAGCGAAAGAACTTTTGGCGGCCACTGATAAAAACGATTCTTTAATGGCACAACAAACAGAAAATAAGGACGCGAAACTCGTTTGATGTTTCTTTTAATCTTAGCGACAAATAATGAGAAAGTTTGCAAACTATACATACCATTCCGACAACCATCCTCTTTCCTCTCTCTCATCAGTTAGTTTGAGAGAAAGAGAGAGAGAGAGAGAGAGAGAGAGGAGGAGGAGGAGGAGGAGGAGGAGGAGGGAAAACCTACTTATCTACTCTTGTGTGCTCTTATCTCCAGCAGGGGAAGGGAGGAGAAGAAAACCTACAATATCCCCCCTCTCTCTCCTTCTACACACACACACACACACACACACACACACACACACACACACACACACACACACACACACACACACACACATATATATATATTGGTACAGAAAAATTAGTACAACATTCGTACTGTCGGTTTCATTTCCGAAACAGATGACAACAGAAGCTGAAGAAAGCCGGATGGCTAAGTCCTTCTGTGCTTGAAACCGACGGTACGAATGTTGTACTAATTTTTCTGTACCAAAATAAATAAATATTACGCTCTTAATTTTTAATTTTAATTCTTAATTAATCGAGCATTGCTCTATTAGTTTTTGCTATTGTAATATCGAAGGTTCGATCCTTGCTCGGGTTAGCCAGAAACCATATGTCCATGCATTCCTTTTATGTACGTACAATTTATATATATATATATATATATATATATATATATATATATATATATATATATATATATATATATATATATGATGATAGCTTCCAATATATCTAGATGGAAGCGGTGTCGTGCTCTGTGCACAATGGTAAATGTATCATCAGAATATAGATCACGACAGATTCTTTTGTCCAAAAGGTGGTCACCTATGGCAGACTCCTGGGCTTGTGACCGCCCGGCTAACGGGACGGGTTCATGACGACGAATGCATCCGGGCACATGTTGAGCCACTCTCACCGATAATCACTGAATGGTCTTGCCTACATAGTCAGCGTCGCACTTTCAATGTCAGTGCGACGCTGACTATGTAGGCAAGACCATTCAGTGATTATCGGTGAGAGTGGCTCAACATGTGCCCGGATGCATTCGTTGTCATGAACCCGTCCCGTTAGCCGGGCGGTCACAAGCCCAGGAGTCTGCCATAGGTGACCACGTTTTGGACAAAAGAATCTGTCGTGATCTATATTCTGATGATATATATATATATATATATATATATATATATATATATATATATATATATGTGTGTGTGTCTGTGTGTCTGTGTGTGTGTGTGTGTGTGTGTGTGATTATTTTTATTTACACAAACATGTACAAAATCTGCGACACTGGCATGTTATCGATCAACAGCTTTTATAAACTGAGATCTCATCAGGTAGAGTTAGAATCCGATCTTAACCTTAGATCATATTTGGAAAGAACCTGATGAGATCTCAGTTTATAATAGCTGTTGATCGATAACATCGACATGCCAGTGTCGCAGATTTTGTACATGTCTGTGTAAATAAAAATAATCATATACAAAAGCTCTATTTGATATTGAGCACTTTTTATAAACCCGATTGAAATTCGTTGGATTACTACCCTGTGGATGTTTTACCTGGATTATTTTATATATGATGATCATGATGATGGACTCTCCCGTCCATTTCGACGTATGAGTGCCCCGCCTGGGGCTGCCCGCGCGTGAATTTGTAATTGCAAGGGTTGCGCAATCTCCATCAACCGCTCTCCTGAGTCGACATTGCTTGATTCCAATGGCAAGTAGTAGTACAAGACGACTGGAAACAATGCCGAGATGAGCAGAGATCACATACAGCACCTGGTATTCCTAAATGGAAGGCTCGACGCCGCTTAACTTCGGTGATCTAACGGGAACAGGTGTGTCAACGTGATTGTGCCGTACATTATATATATATATATATATATATATATATATATATATATATATATATATATATATATATGGACGGCGGCACCGGGGGGCAGGGGGGGGGGGCTCAAGCCCCCCCCCCACCACACTTTTTAACTTAGCCCCCTTCACTTTACGGTCATCAATAATGAAGTTATATATGCATGTGTTTAACCGGGCCCCCCACTTTATAGGAGAGCCCCCCCTCTCACTTTTATAACTGTGCCGCCGGTCCTGATATATATATATATATATATATATATATATATATATATATATATATATATAACAAGAAGAAGGAAAAGACGAAGAAGAAGAAGAAAAGTATATGTATGCCAGTCTACCCGCTTTTCATTCATCCCCCATACAATTACGATACAAAAGTCACACAAACGACAACAATTTAGAACAGGAACCGTTAGAATATCTCACCTATTTCGTCTATTTTTTTCACCTAAATTTGGGATGAAATTGATTTTTGAAAAATTATGTAATCAGAATTGAAATTTTGGATGAAATTGATTGTTGGTGTTAAATTTTATTTTTTTTTGTCCTGAAATAAAATTGTACTTTGCTTCATGCAATCTATAAATTTAAACTTTATCTAACGTTTCTTAAGGTTACATAAACATCATATTATTATTATTATTATTACTTGCTCACAAATAGTTTTCACACGTGTCATTATCAGTGATTGCTTACTAACAATAACGAATGGTGTTCCCTGGACTCTGAGTAACAAAAAGTCTCCCCATATTTCCAGCACTCACAGCATCTTCCGATGACTGTTGCAAATCATTTTACGTCATGGCAACAACCGTTTACCATTTGTTTCTCGCTGACAAAGATCGTTAGAATTCTTTGGAATCTGGTTGGCAATACCCCCCCCCCCGTTCTTGGTTCAAGTCTTTTTCGCAAACTTCGAGCGGAGGTGGGGGTTTGTTTGATCCGTCCTCGTTTTTTTTGGTTCATCCTCTTTGACCCTTTACTACCATTTTGTGTTGTGACAACCGAGGCTTGTGTCACCACGGTGTCTGTTATTTTTTTATTTTTTTTTTTTGGGGGGGGGGGGAATTTCATTTCCATTAGGCTTGTGTGTTCTTTTTATATGTGTTTTTTTTTCTATTTCTATTTCAAATTGGTTAGTTGATTGGCATTCGAGGGTTTTTCTTACGTTTTTGGCGGTTTTCATCATTGCACTTCGTTGTATGGTCCCAATCTTCACTTTATTCCAATTTCTCCTATTCTTTATTCTCGTTTTTTTGGGGGGACTGTTCCTAGTGCTCCTACAATTATTGGCATTACAGTGATTTCCTTTGTCATTCATATTCCTTTCAGTTCTTTTGAAATTTCCATGTATTTGCTTCATTATTCTGTCTTTTTGATCTTCACTCTGTGAACTTATGGGACAGCGAATCTATGATTTGTAAGTTTATTTCTGTTTGTTAACTATTACCACGTCTGATATCCTAGCTTGAATGAGTTTGTTTGTACATTCATGTACCAGAGGATTTGGGTTTTTTCATATTCCAATACTTTTTTCGGTTTATGTCTGTACTATTTGTCGGCATATTCAAAGTGCAGGCGTTGACATAGTTCCTAGCATATTCAAAGTGCAGGCGTTGACATAGTTCCTAGCATATTCAAAGTGCAGGCGTTGACATAGTTCCTAGCATATTCAAAGTGCAGGCGTTGACATAGTTCCTAGCATATTCAAAGTGCAGGCGTTGACATAGTTCCTAGCATATTCAAAGTGCAGGCGTTGACATAGTTCCTAGCATATTCAAAGTGCAGGCGTTGACATAGTTCCTAGCATATTCAAAGTGCAGGCGTTGACATAGTTCCTAGCATATTCAAAGTGCAGGCGTTGACATAGTTCCTAGCATATTCAAAGTGCAGGCGTTGACATAGTTCCTAGCATATTCAAAGTGCAGGCGTTGACATAGTTCCTAGCATATTCAAAGTGCAGGCGTTGACATAGTTCCTAGCATATTCAAAGTGCAGGCGTTGACATAGTTCCTAGCATATTCAAAGTGCAGGCGTTGACATAGTTCCTAGCATATTCAAAGTGCAGGCGTTGACATAGTTCCTAGCATATTCAAAGTGCAGGCGTTGACATAGTTCCTAGCATATTCAAAGTGCAGGCGTTGACATAGTTCCTAGCATATTCAAAGTGCAGGCGTTGACATAGTTCCTAGCATATTCAAAGTGCAGGCGTTGACATAGTTCCTAGCATATTCAAAGTGCAGGCGTTGACATAGTTCCTAGCATATTCAAAGTGCAGGCGTTGACATAGTTCCTAGCATATTCAAAGTGCAGGCGTTGACATAGTTCCTAGCATATTCAAAGTGCAGGCGTTGACATAGTTCCTAGCATATTCAAAGTGCAGGCGTTGACATAGTTCCTAGCATATTCAAAGTGCAGGCGTTGACATAGTTCCTAGCATATTCAAAGTGCAGGCGTTGACATAGTTCCTAGCATATTCAAAGTGCAGGCGTTGACATAGTTCCTAGCATATTCAAAGTGCAGGCGTTGACATAGTTCCTAGCATATTCAAAGTGCAGGCGTTGACATAGTTCCTAGCATATTCAAAGTGCAGGCGTTGACATAGTTCCTAGCATATTCAAAGTGCAGGCGTTGACATAGTTCCTAGCATATTCAAAGTGCAGGCGTTGACATAGTTCCTAGCATATTCAAAGTGCAGGCGTTGACATAGTTCCTAGCATATTCAAAGTGCAGGCGTTGACATAGTTCCTAGCATATTCAAAGTGCAGGCGTTGACATAGTTCCTAGCATATTCAAAGTGCAGGCGTTGACATAGTTCCTAGCATATTCAAAGTGCAGGCGTTGACATAGTTCCTAGCATATTCAAAGTGCAGGCGTTGACATAGTTCCTAGCATATTCAAAGTGCAGGCGTTGACATAGTTCCTAGCATATTCAAAGTGCAGGCGTTGACATAGTTCCTAGCATATTCAAAGTGCAGGCGTTGACATAGTTCCTAGCATATTCAAAGTGCAGGCGTTGACATAGTTCCTAGCATATTCAAAGTGCAGGCGTTGACATAGTTCCTAGCATATTCAAAGTGCAGGCGTTGACATAGTTCCTAGCATATTCAAAGTGCAGGCGTTGACATAGTTCCTAGCATATTCAAAGTGCAGGCGTTGACATAGTTCCTAGCATATTCAAAGTGCAGGCGTTGACATAGTTCCTAGCATATTCAAAGTGCAGGCGTTGACATAGTTCCTAGCATATTCAAAGTGCAGGCGTTGACATAGTTCCTAGCATATTCAAAGTGCAGGCGTTGACATAGTTCCTAGCATATTCAAAGTGCAGGCGTTGACATAGTTCCTAGCATATTCAAAGTGCAGGCGTTGACATAGTTCCTAGCATATTCAAAGTGCAGGCGTTGACATAGTTCCTAGCATATTCAAAGTGCAGGCGTTGACATAGTTCCTAGCATATTCAAAGTGCAGGCGTTGACATAGTTCCTAGCATATTCAAAGTGCAGGCGTTGACATAGTTCCTAGCATATTCAAAGTGCAGGCGTTGACATAGTTCCTAGCATATTCAAAGTGCAGGCGTTGACATAGTTCCTAGCATATTCAAAGTGCAGGCGTTGACATAGTTCCTAGCATATTCAAAGTGCAGGCGTTGACATAGTTCCTAGCATATTCAAAGTGCAGGCGTTGACATAGTTCCTAGCATATTCAAAGTGCAGGTGTTGACATAGTTCCTAGCATATTCAAAGTGCAGGCGTTGACATAGTTCCTAGCATATTCAAAGTGCAGGCGTTGACATAGTTCCTAGCATATTCAAAGTGCAGGCGTTGACATAGTTCCTAGCATATTCAAAGTGCAGGCGTTGACATAGTTCCTAGCATATTCAAAGTGCAGGTGTTGACATAGTTCCTAGCATACCGCCTTTTATTATGCAGTCGCGTTTGCTGCATTCACTAATTATGTGATTTACCGTTTCGTATCTGTTTATCTGTTGTTGTTGTTTTTTTTAAATTTTAGCTTTGATATAGTTCGTTCGGATCGCGTTGTTCTGTTCAGCTGTCAGTAGCGATTCCGTTTTACGTTACGTTTTTGAAGAGCATGGTATCGGCGCAATCCCTTAAGCTTAAGCCTTAAATTTTAGACATTTGCTAGAATAAAAACGCATATAAGGATTCTAGACATAATGCTTAGTAGCATTAAATCTTGATTTTAATCTTCGTAAAGGGGACATAAAAGTGGTGCAAAGCGTTTCTATTCGGGGAATTAATTGTACCGGTGCCGGGACGGGTATTTTTTTAGTTTATTTATATAGATACAACACCACATAAAATAATGATTGAGATAGTAAAAAAATGTTTCACAAAACAACTGAGAATTGAAACACGGTCACCAGCCTGAATGACTTGCAAAACAATTTTTATTATTCACCCCAAACTATGCATATCTGGCCCCTAATCACAGTAGCCACTAAGACGTAAGTGGCTGCTGTGATTAGGGGCCAGATTTATAGGGGGGGGCATCCTTAGTGGGGAGTTGTGCAGCAACCTGTTTGTTTACACTACATTTAGATTACTGAATGTTTTTACAATCGTGAAAACAGGGAGTAGGGATGGAATTCCAAAGGCAAGCGGGCTGAGAGAAGAAGCTATTTGAGTAGAAAGTTCTCCGGCATCTGGTGACCTCTACAGTGAAGGTGTGGGATTCCACTGCTAGTAAAGTTGGTTCGGGGTATTTACGCTGAGGGGTAAGTTTGTCGGAGCACATTCTGTGAAAGTACTTTTAAAACGGACACGGGGATGCAACATTGCGACGATCGTACGGGAGCTGGAGCTTAGTAGCCAATGCAGTACCCATTATGTTAGAAACTCTTGTTTTTACATCCTGTTTAGATGTGTGAACAATATATATATAAATATATATATATATATATATATATATATATATATATATATATAATAGAGAATGGTAGTTTGCTTGAAGCATTGCTGGGAATAGTAGTAGTATGTTTTTAAAAGGCTGTGGGCAATGCAAATTCCGGGTAGGATGTAAGTTGGAAAGGAACAAAAATAATGAATCGAATACGAAATGTGAATTACTATTTATTTTTTCTTAAAATCTTACATAACAGCAAGTGTGGTGTTAGCTTTTTGTGTGATGTCCGAATGATTATAAAAATCATTTATTTAATATTTCGGGAAAAGAAACTTCCATTTGTCAAAAATAATAAACACCAGAGAAAGATTCTGTCCGTACAGAGAATCTGCCAAAATGGATGCCAGAAGACAGAGACAGCGTAGCAGCTCACCAGTCCCGCAGAGAATAGAAATTAATAAGTTTTAAAGCTATGTTATGTATATAAACGTGGTGTTAAAAAATCTGTGTGTAATATTGGATAAATGTATGGTGATCGATTAACTGTTAGTTTTAATAATATATATTTTTATTTTATTTTTTTATTTATATTTTAATTATTTACTTTTTATTTTCGGTGTGTTTTATTTTCGTTTTTTTTTGTATTTTAAGAATTTTAATATAAAGTAATGTAATTAATCTCTCATTTTAAATATTCTAGATTTTACTAAATTTATTGATTATCATATATTCAAGAAGTTTTATTAATTGTTTCATCAAATTAGTTCATCGAATTAATGTGATATGTTATTTACTATAAGATTAAATTCGGTTGTGAAGACGATGTGGGGGAAATGACTCTGTTTGCTATTCGGGTCATTAATGTGAATTAATTTATAGATTCGGTCGGTAAAAGTCTGTGTATTAAGTTATTAGTTATATATATATATATATATATATATATATATATATATATATATATATATATATATATATATATATATATATACATACATATATACATACACACACACACACACACACATATATATATATATATACATATATGTATATATATACACATACATGTATATATATGTATTATTGTTTGTTTATTTATTTATTTATATATTCTTTATTTTTCATCTTTTAGTGTTTTTTCCTTTTTCTTTTTTAAAAATATTTTTTTAATTTTTTTATTTTTTATTTTTAAAAAAAAATGTATGTCTATATTTATTTATTTATTATTATTATTATTATTATTATTATTATTATTATTATTATTATTATTATTATTATTATTATTATTATTATTATTATTATTATTATTATTATTATTATTATTATTATTATTATTATTATTATTATTTTTTTATTTTTTATTTTTTTTATTTGTATGTTATTTGTATACATTTTATATGTGTGTTAGATTAGTTAATTAATAATGCCAGGTTATGGGGTGACTTATTTTTTAATTCACACCAACCGTTATTGTCCTTATTCTTCTATTTTTCTTTTTCCGCTTCCTTTTCTTCATTTTCACTTTTGATTTTTTTTTTCATTTTCATTTTCTCTTTAGGAGTAACGATCTATTATGTACACGTTTCTTTTCTTCATTAGGCACTTCCGGTGTAATTTTATTAAATCGCTAATTTTTTTACTAATTTTTATTTAAAACTGTCAATCTATCTTATTACGCCAATGATTATTATAAAAAATAATCATTAATTATTTATAAAATATAACTAAACTATGTAACTCAATATTGTTTCAATCACTACACACGGTATAATTAAATTGTACTATTTTTTATATAGTCATTTCATTAATTAATCACTATATAATTTTACTTATAATCATACTTGCAGCATGCTTGTTCAATACGTCCATCTATCTCAGCATCCAACGACCCGTTTCTCAAAATAACACTACCTAGATACATAAAACGATCCACTACAGACAGTCTGTGGCCTTGAAGAAATATATCTATCTGGGGCAAACATAGCCTTTGTCTTGTCCAGGCTTATTCTGAGACCCATGCTTCTACACCCACACGAAAAGCGATCCATAATATACTGCATATCACTCTGCGAGCGAGCCACGAAATCCACATCATATGGGTAGAGCAAATCCCGAACAACTGTGGAGAATGTGCTTGACAAAGTCTTAAAACGCTGTAAGTTATACAGCCGATCCGATGTGCGAAATCGAAGATACACACCTTTGTCACAGTTATTGAAAGCCAACGACAAAGTTACAGCAAAATAAATGGAAAACAAAGTAGGTGCAGGTATATCACCCTGTTTAACACCGTTGCCAACTGCAACGGGTTCAAATAGATACCCATTACAGTTGACACGTGCTTTCATGTCGTGCAGCTCACGAAGGAGTCTAACAAAGTTAGAAGGACATCCCAACTTACCCAATACCTTCCACGGCGCATCCCGATTAACTGTATCGAAAGCTTTTGTCAGACCAACAAAGACTTGCCATCGGTCTAAACGATGTTCAATACACTTTTCCTGCATTTGACGTGCCGTAAAGATCATATCAGTTGTAACCCTATTTCTTCTAAAGCCACACTGACTCCCAGGAAGCATAAACGGACAGATGTAGACATTCAGGCTATTCAACAGGATTCTGGTAAATACATTCAAAAGAGAGAGTCCTCGATAATTGCCGCACTCATCTTTCTTCCCTTTGCCGCCCTTGTACAAAGAGACCATAATGGAGTCACACCAATCTTGGTAAACATGTCCGTCAAACCAGATGTTGTCAATCAACCCTTTAATTTGAGCTGCTAATGGTCTTCCAACACAGCGCAGGACTAACAAATGTATACCATCTCCACAAGGTGCTCCGCATCTCAACTGCCATATAGTCTCCTCCACGTCCTTGAGGGAAGTAACAGAATCCATTCCGGCAATGATAGCCCTCTGAGGCAAGTTAACTATCACCCCAGTACTGACTATCGACGGATTAGTGAACAGATCAGTATAATGCTCTGTTAATCTATCAAGTAGCTTGCGATATATATATATATATATATATATATATATATATATATATATATATATATATATATATACAGGGCTTTACGGAGCTCTCCAAATAGGAGTGCGCTCCAGGTGCACGCTCTTTTTTGCTGGAGCGAAGGAGAGGAGGGCTCATTTTATATTCAGCGGGAGTGGAGCGGGAGCAACCCCATTTGGGACTAAAGAGCGGTCGTTTTATTGCTCCGCGCTCCTCAGCTAAAAAATTATTTGATTTTTTTGTTTGTTTAAACATTATTTTTTTTATTCAGCAATAAAATGGAAAAGAAAAGAAAGTCTCAGAGTTTACTCTGAGTTATTTAAAAAAAATTATATCTCTGGTAAATGTATATGAGAGAGAGAGGGGGATA
The DNA here is from genome assembly GCA_963556195.1 of Sepiola atlantica. Classification (NCBI taxonomy): domain Eukaryota; kingdom Metazoa; phylum Mollusca; class Cephalopoda; order Sepiida; family Sepiolidae; genus Sepiola; species Sepiola atlantica. Next base: position 108,258,134 of record OY744529.1, read on the forward strand.
GGAAGGGAGAGAGAGGGAGAAAGAACGAGAGAGTTAAGCTTGAAAACAGAACATTTTTACATCGACATGTTAAATTTTTGATGGGATACTTTTCTTAAGGCAGGAGACAATTTGGGTAACAAATGTCGCCAATGAGTCTATAGATGTTTTTGAAGTTATTTTCTTACAGATTTGAACTTTTTTGTATTTATGACAAGGATGTTTATTGCTGATTGAATAAATAAGCCAATTTTTCTGTTATTTCGTGTTTTAAAACAAATAGTTTTAGGTTCAATTATACTATAGGGGTCGTTGGATTTTCTCGCCCATTTCGCTCGGTATTCACTCAAATGTTCGATAAAATCGATTTTTGGGCTGAAATGGTACATATTGTCCTGACAAAAAATTATAATTTATTTTTTAGCATATATCAAATTGAACTTTTATGCGACATTTTTACCTGTCGTCTTTTCGGTGACATTTTGTTATTCTGAAATTCACGACTAGTATATTTTAACCTTTTTATGTTTTAATCTAGTATGTTTTAACCTTTTCATGCTTTTAAATTCGTTAAATTCCGTTAAAACTTGCTTTTGTAAATAGAATGTTCAAAGTTTTTTTTTGTGTGTAATAAAATGTTAAAGAAGTAAAAATATCTTTAGTTCAAAGAAAAAATATCTTTAGTCCAAGGAACAAAACAATAAAAAATAACATGGCCATCAGCGATTAAAACCTGGAATTAAAGTTAAATTCTCAACACTTTAAAAATAAATGAGAATTTTATTTCAGGACCCAAAATATAATTAATACCAACAATCAGTTTCATCCAAAATTTGGGCGAATACCAAGCGAAATGAGCGAAAGAAAACAGCGGTCCCTATTCTACAATTACACCGATGTTTAAACTTAATTAAATTAAGGAAAATATCTCAAATTTTAATTTTAAAAAAGCAAATAATTAGACTTTCTGACTAATTTGTTGTCTTTTTAGAACCGAAAGTAGATTAGATATCTTTCTTTATCTTAAAATATCTATTATCGAATATTAAAATTGTAAACAGTTTGTTTTTGTTAAAGATTTCAAATATAGACGTTTTCACCTTTTTTATTCAAATTTTTAATTTTAATAAATGTTTTTGCCCGACCTAGGACAACTTGCTCCAGTTCATTTTTCGGGGGAAGAAAAATTTGACTCGATATTTTTTCAACTCCCGGTCTAGGCCAGATATTTTGTATGAAATTTTAAGACATTAAATGAATCTCTTAATTAATTGATATTTTTTGGCCAACTTATGAAAAATATTTTGTTTATTCAATCTTTAAAAAATAAACTTTATTGTTTTTTTTCGCCCCAAATTGTACTATTGAAAAAAAATGGATAAATTGATTTGTTTAAAAGTACTTGCGCGTTTCTCTGTTGTAAATAATAATATACATTATACAATATAGTTACGTTCGTAAAACAAACAAATATTAAACAACAACACAACGATTAATGTTGCCCTGGCTGTCTCTCCTCTCCCAGAGAAATGTTTTCTTTAAAAAGAAAATAATCACTAATAATGTTTAAAAGTAAAACTTTATTTACTTAAAACAAATCTAAATTCCCTTCCAAAATAAATTAAAAAAATATCGGGTCAAATTTTCCTTTCCTGAAAAAATAGGTTGTTAATGTAATGAAAATTAAAATTGTTTTAAAATATTTTTCTATTTCTATTTTATACCCCAGGGAACGAAAATTTACGTATAATCCTATACTTCGTCCGACATGTTCTCCTATAACTCTCAAAATATTAGCGAGATTTTGTCAAATATTATCTTACGGTCTTACACTTAAAGTGACATCCCTACCCCTATTGACGAGATCCTTTGACGCCCACCCCTGTCCTTCAACTACTCATTGGCAGAATAGAACGTTTATAAAAGAAAGTACATTTTCATTAAGGAGCGCTAAACAAAGAGCCGCTCCTTTTTTTTATAGGAGTTGGAGCAGGAGCGGCTCCTTTTTGAAAATGGGGAGCGTGAGAGGAGCCAGTTCCAATTTTGGGGCATTAGAGCAGGAGCGGGAGCAGCTCCAAAAGTAGTGGAGCAGCTCCAAAAGTAGTGGAGCAGCTCCAAAAGTAGTGGAGCGCGTAAAGCCATATATATATATATACTAGTGGAACCCGTCGCCCGGCGTTGCACGGGAGAAAGTAGTACCTATTGCATAGAAAAAGAAACCGACTATTATTCTCCCCCTCTACCGTGTTGGTGAATGTTTTAAATTAAAAAAATAATAAGAAAAAGTGGTAGAGTAGAATGGGATCGAACGCTGAAACTGGCGATCATGAAACCTCCCTTTTTAACCACTGCGTCACAGCTTCGACTTGAAAATACGTGCGAAAATAGGCCACTTAAGCTAGAATTAGAAAGAACGTAATCTGATATTCGCGGAATATCATCGAGGTGAACGGGAGCGATCATTAAGTCTCTGCGTATTGCTTTATATCATGTAGTAAATTAATACCAGGCAAATAATAAATAAGGACGGACTGTTTTGTTAAAAGTAAACTGTGTTTATTAGTTCCCGGTGTCGATGAGTGGAGTAACAGTACATAATTGTTAGGGAGGAAAGTTTTTGCTACCACCTATATGGAGTTGGTGTGTCGGAGAGACGTTGATGGTGGGTCGAATGTAATATTTAGTGTTAGGTAGGGAAAAATAATAACAAATTTACTGAAACACGCTCGAGTGAATAAGTGTAGTATAGTGGTGAGTTTAGTAGCCTGAGATGCATGTGGTTATTTTCCTATACTCCGAGAAGGTGCAGGCGAAAAAACGTCTCTACTTTATATATTAAAAAGATATATATATATATATATATATATATATATATATATATATATATATATATATATATATATATATATATATATATATATATAAGTATGTATATAAAAAAATAAAATAATAATGTGAAAAAAGTTTATATTGTGTTATAACTTTTTATTATTTATTTTTCCATTTATTTATTTTGTGACGTGTAGGAATATAAATTGTTCTGTAAAGAAAAATAGTTTTTTCTTGTTGATCGTATGGAGAACAAAATTTTCGACTGATCCTTCAGTCTTCATCGGTGTTTGGGGTTTGCGTGTGTACGGTGGGAGGTTTTCCCAGGCAATGAGGGGGAAAGAGTAGAAAAATCATAAATTAAATATGTGTATAAATGAGCACACGCACATACGCGTCCACACACACGTAATGGGACGTGTACATGTACATTGATACACACACACACACACACACACACACACATACACCGACACGTGCCTATGCGCGTAAGCATACATACATATATACATACACCCATTCACAAATACCTTTTTTCTTTCTCCTTTTCTTTCTCTCTTACTGCTCGATACATACACACACACACACACACACACACACATACATACATACATACAAACACACACACACACCATGCGATCAATCATACACATCTCTTAGCGTTGTAGTCGACTTAATTGTTTAAAATTACTACTACTGCGTTCAATTTAACCGTTTAATGAATAGTTTTTTTTCTTTCGCTCTTTCTTTCTTTTCTCTCTTCGTCTGGGCTTGCGTGCCTTTTTTCTTTCTCTCTTTCTTTGTCTCTTACTGCTCGATACACACACACACACACACATACACACACACACTCATACAAACACACACACACACTCGTACGTGCCTATGCAGGCCAGCATACACATGTTTTAGCGTTGTAGTCGACTTAATTGTTTGAAATTACTGTTACTGCGTTCAATTTAACTGTTAATTGAATTAATTACTCGTTCTTTTCTTTCGCTCTTTCTTTCTTTCTTCGTATCAGCGGTCATTTATTTTAAAAATTTAATTCTCTAAAAAAACGTTTTTTTAACTTTCTATTTATTAAAATTTGCGTCTAATAATAATAAAAAAAAAAAATATATATATATATATATATATATATATATATATAAAACAAATATATATGAAAATTCAAATAAATAAATATAATACTAATGAAAATAATAAATTAAATAATCTAAATAATATAATCTAAATAATATAAATAAATAAGTCAGTAGATAAATGATCAATATTTAAATATATAAATAAATGACTATAATAAATATTAGATAATAAAACCTACATACATACAACGAAATAAATAGATGTAATAAAAACTGTTAAAAGTTAAGAGTATATATATATATATATATATATATATATATATATCAAGAGTTATCTTTCTTTAATTTCATTTATTTTTCATTCAGTAATTAAAAAAATGATTATCTTTTATATTAATATACTCCTCACACATTTGTAGAAAGAAAATATTTTCTGAATATTAGTATTGTTAAAACCTCTCCTGTGGAAATCTCTTTATTCCAAGATGGTGGCAGTGAAGCGTTCATAAGTAAAAAATCGGAAATCCTTTATACACTTAAAAATACAGCATTCAAGATAATTCATCCATTGTAGTATCTAATAGAAACGACCGGTTATTTGGACAATAGAAAAATCTATGTAAGGATAAGAATTATTATATTTAAGTTCATTTGAAATACATATAATTGGTTAAACGTTTATTTTTAGCTTACTCTTACGTTTTTTAGCTTACCCATACGTTTTTTTAGCTGACCCTTACGTTTTTTTTAGCTCACTCTTACGTTTTTTTAGCTTACCCGTACGTTTTTTTTTAGCTTACTCTTACGTATTTTTAGCTGACCCTTACGTTTTTTAGCTTACTCTTACGTTTTTTTAGCTTACCCTTACGTTTTTTGCTTACCCGTACGTTTTTTAGCTTACCCGTACGTTTTTTTAGCTTATCCATACGTTTTTTTAGCTCACCATTACGTTTTTTAGCTTACCCATACGTTTTTTAGCTTACCCTTACGTTTTTTTAGCTTACCCTTACGTTTTTTAGCTTACCCTTACGTTTTTTTAGGTTACCCATACGTTTTTTTAGCTTACCCGTACGTTTTTTTTAGCTTACCCGTACGTTTTTTTAGCTTACCCGTACGTTTTTTTTTTAGGTTACCCTTACGTTTTTTTAGCTTACTCTTACGTTTTTTTAGCTGACCCTTATGCTTATCCTCTTTGTAGTTGTAACTGAAGAAAAACGAATCGAAATGAATTATATTTGTGGGAAAACTAACGAAAAAATAGATTAGCCAGAATCAAATAGAGATATGCATATGGATTGTTATTTGGGTATGACTTTGAACATCCGATAGACTTCTTTTTATATATGAACATAAAAATGAATGTATATATTAATTCAATTATGAGACTTCCAGCTTACATGTGTAAGTGTGCGTCAGTTTGTGTGTGACCCTGAAAGGGAGGACAATCTATTTTTAAAAATCTAATTGGTTAAGCAGTAGTGCAAATGCTCTCCATTTAAGTGAACGTACTGAATCAAAAGTAGTATTTACATTTCTCATTCGCACAGCTGATCAGTTGGCCGCACGGTTATAGATATCGGTTGACAAAACTCGAGGTCTGAAGTTCGAACCGTGCGGTCGACGGATCAGTTATAGAGCCACATTGATGAGCCTTGTCTGTGGATATAAATAATATTTAATTTTTAAAAATGTATAATTATAATTTTAAGATCCCTTGAAAGGGAGGGATCTCTGTTTTGAAAAAAATAATTGTCTCGCTTAAACTGTAATGAAAAGGTTCCCTATCTTGGTTGAACTATCTTGATTCAATTGAAATAGTACTGATTTAAAAGCAGTATTTACATCTCTCATTTGTACAGCTTATCGGTTGGCCACACGGTTATCGATGCGGGGTTACAAAACGCGAGGTCTGAGGTTTAAACCGTGCGGTCGACAAACCAGTTGTAGAGCCACACCGATGAGCCTGCAAAAAGCGAAACAAGTTTGTTTTGGGATATAAATAATATTTAATTATTAAAGATTTATAATTATTAACATATATATGGCTCCGTGTGTTAGATTCAAGATAGTGCCTTGAGTGGAATTCTGTCATCCTATTACCGACCGTTGAGAATTAGTTCCTAGACTGAAGATTGCGTTAACATGAAACATCGATGTCTCTATTTAAATATTTAATATTTATTTATAAAAAAAATATTATTGTTTATCAGCCCCCTCCCACGGGGCACTTTCGAGTAGCTTTAATAACAAGCAGTACAAATAGCTATATGCATGATCCGAACGACGTTTCGTAGATCACTCTAACTGCCTGGTAAGTAGCCGCCGATTTCCGCTATTTACATTTAAAGTTCCTCTCTATTTACTAACTAATTGGCTATGGCCGATGGATAAGATCCCCGACTACGAATCAGTGGCGATTCGACCGTTGAGAATTAGTTCCTACACTGAAGATTGCGTTAGCATGAAACATCGATGTCTGTAGGTATTTAAATAATTAATATTTATTTATAAAAATATTATTGTATATATATATATATATATATATATATATATATATATATATATATATATATATCAGAGGAAACATTTTTTATCAATGAAACGGGCAGGTGGGAAAAAAGAAGAAAATTGCTAAAATTTTCCTTAAGGCCTTATCGTCTGACCCTCTAAGAGGAAACGTCAGAATGATAAATTAAAAACTAAGAAAACCGAATGAGATATGATCGGAAAAATTGTTTAAGTTGGAGAAAACGATTGAGAGAAAAAAAAGAAGTAAATCTCTCAACGTTATGGTGGCTTTGAATCATTAAAGATCTCCAACTGATGCTTCAAAATCTTTTGTCTACACAGGCTAGGTCGAGAATTGTTAATAACTAACGCCTCAATAATATTGAGATAATAGTTCGACCTGACACTGTGTAAAACAGAAAACCACCCATCGGAATACTTGTCAGAACAACTATTTGTACTAACGAGGTGATTACCGATGGCTGATTCCTGTAAGTAGATAAGTGATAAGAATAAAAATTGGATGAAGTGAAATATTTATTTAATCATCAATAGTTCAAACAAGGGTAATAAAATAACACTTTTTTTCTTTCCTTTCTGTAGAGTTCGTTGGTAGTGAAATTAATGGCGGTTAATTTCATTATCACTTTGGATTTGAATACCTAAATTTCCCAGATTGGAACTTTCCGAAAAATCCGGATGTTTGGATCATCTTCAACACCTCACTTACTTCATGATTTGATTCCTCGGATTTGATTAAACAGACTGTTCTATGCTGCTTCAATGGTGATGATTTTCTTTGAATATTTAAACCATTAAAATTGTTTGTATTTTTATATCTTTTATATTTTTTAATTTTCAATGGTGATGATTTTCTTTGAATATTTAAACATTTAAAATTGTTTGTATTTTCATGTCTTTTGTATTTTTTTTATTTTCAATCGTAATTATTTTCTTTGAATATTTAAACTTTTAAAATTGTTTGTATTTTCGAGTCTTTTGTATTTTTTTATTTTCAATCGTAATGATTTTCTTTAAATATTTAAACTTTTAAAAGTCTTTGTATTTTTATGTCTTTTGTATTTTTAAAATTTTCAATGGTGATGATTTTCTTTGAATATTTAAACCTTTAAAATTGTTTGTATTTTCATGTCTTTTATATATTTTTATTTTCAATGGTGATGATTTTCTTTTAATATTTAAACTTTTAAAATTGTTTGTATTTTCATGTCTTTTATATATTTTTATTTTCAATGGTAATGATTTTCTTTGAATATTTCAACCTTTAAAATTGTTTGTATTTTCATGTCTTTTATATATTTTTTATTTTCAATGGTGATGATTTTCTTTGAATATTTAAACCTTTAAAATTGTTTGTATTTTCGTGTCTTTTGTATTTTTTTATTTTCAATGGTGATGATTTTCTTTGAATATTTAAACCTTTAAAATTGTTTGTATTTTCGTGTCTTTTGTATTTTTTTATTTTCAATGGTGATGATTTTCTTTGAATATTTAAACCTTTAAAATTGTTTGTATTTTCGTGTCTTTTGTATTTTTTATTTTCAATGGTGATGATTTTCTTTGAATATTTAAACCTTTAACATTGTTTGTATTTTCGTGTTTTTTGTATTTTTTTATTTTCAATGGTAATGATTTTCTTTGAATATTTAAACCTTTAAAATTGTTTGTATTTTCATGTCTTTTATATTTTTTTATTTTCAATGGTGATGATTTTCTTTGAATATTTAAACCTTTAAAATTGTTTGTATTTTCATGTCTTTTGTATTTTTTAATTTTCAATGGTGATGATTTTCTTTGAATATTTAAACCTTTAAAATTGTTTGTATTTTCGTGTCTTTTGTATTTTTTTAATTTTCAATGGTAATAGTTTTCTTTGAATATTTCAACCTTTAAAATTGTTTGTATTTTCATGTCTTTTATATATTTTTTATTTTCAATGGTGATGATTTTCTTTGAATATTTAAACCTTTAAAATTGTTTGTATTTTCATGTCTTTTATATTTTTTAATTTTCAATGGTGATGATTTTCTTTGAATATTTCAACCTTTAAAATTGTTTGTATTTTCTATATCTTTTGTATTTTTTAATTTTCAATGGTGATGATTTTCTTTGAATATTTAAACCTTTAAAATTGTTTGTATTTTCGTGTCTTTTGTATTTTTTTATTTTCAATGGTAATAGTTTTCTTTGAATATTTCAACCTTTAAAATTGTTTGTATTTTCATGTCTTTTATATATTTTTTATTTTCAATGGTGATGATTTTCTTTGAATATTTAAACCTTTAAAATTGTTTGTATTTTCATGTCTTTTATATTTTTTTATTTTCAATGGTGATGATTTTCTTTGAATATTTAAACCTTTAAAATTGTTTGTATTTTCATATCTTTTGTATTTTTTAATTTTCAATGGTGATGATTTTCTTTTAATATTTAAACCTTTAAAATTGTTTGTATTTTCATGTCTTTTATATTTTTTAATTTTCAATGGTGATCATTTTCTTTGAATATTTAAACCTTTAAAATTGTTTGTATTTTCGTGTCTTTTATATTTTTTATTTTCAATGGTGATGATTTTCTTTGAATATTTAAACCTTTAAAATTGTTTGTATTTTCATGTCTTTTGTATTTTTTTATTTTCAATGGTGATGATTTTCTTTGAATATTTAAACCTTTAAAATTGCTTGTATTTTCATGTCTTTTATATTTTTTTATTTTCAATGGTGATGATTTTCTTTGAATATTTAAACCTTTAAAATTGTGTGTATTTTCGTGTCTTTTATATTTTTTATTTTCAATGGTGATGATTTTCTTTGAATATTTAAAACTTTAAAATTGTTTGTATTTTCGTGTCTTTTGTATTTTTTATTTTCAATGGTGATGATTTTCTTTGAATATTTCAACCTTTAAAATTGTTTGTATTTTCATGTCTTTTATATTTTTTAATTTTCAATGGTGATGATTTTCTTTGAATATTTCAACCTTTAAAATTGTTTGTATTTTCATGTCTTTTATATTTTTTTATTTTCAATGGTAATGATTTTCTTTGAATATTTAAACCTTTAAAATTGTTTGTATTTTCATGTCTTTTATATTTTTTAATTTTCAATGGTGATGATTTTCTTTGAATATTTAAACCTTTAAAATTGTTTGTATTTTCGTGTCTTTTGTATTTTTTTATTTTCAATGGTGATGATTTTCTTTGAATATTTAAACCTTTAAAATTGTTTGTATTTTCATGTCTTTTATATTTTTTTATTTTCAATGGTGATGATTTTCTTTGAATATTTAAACTTTTAAAATTGTTTGTATTTTCCTGTCATTTATATTTTTTATTTTCAATGGTGATGATTTTCTTTGAATATTTAAACCTTTAAAATTGTTTGTATTTTCATGTCTTTTATATTTTTTTATTTTCAATGGTGATGATTTTCTTTGAATATTTAAACCTTTAAAATACTTTGTATTTTCATGTCTTTTATATTTTTTTATTTTCAATGGTGATGATTTTCTTTGAATATTTAAACTTTTAAAATTGTTTGTATTTTCCTGTCATTTATATTTTTTATTTTCAATGGTGATGATTTTCTTTGAATATTTAAACCTTTAAAATTGTTTGTATTTTCATGTCTTTTATATTTTTTTATTTTCAATGGTGATGATTTTCTTTGAATATTTAAACCTTTAAAATACTTTGTATTTTCATGTCTTTTATATTTTTTTATTTTCAATGGTGATGATTTTCTTTGAATATTTAAACTTTTAAAATTGTTTGTATTTTCCTGTCATTTATATTTTTTATTTTCAATGGTGATGATTTTCTTTGAATATTTAAACCTTTAAAATTGTTTGTATTTTCATGTCTTTTATATTTCTTTATTTTCAATGTTAATGATTTTTTTTAAATATTTAAACTTTTAAAATTGTTTGTATTTTTATGTCTTTTATATTTTTTTATTTTCAATGGTGATGATTTTCTTTGAATATTTAAACCTTTAAAATTGTTTGTATTTTCATGTCTTTTATAATTTCTTTATTTTTAATCGTAATGATTTACTTTTAATATTTAAACTTTTAAAATTGTTTGTATTTTCATGTCTTTTATATTTTTTTAATTTTCAATGGTGATGATTTTCTTTGAATATTTAAACCTTTAAAATTGTTTGTATTTTCGTGTATTTTGTATTTTTTTATTTTCAATGGTGATGATTTTCTTTGAATATTTAAACCTTTAAAATTGTTTGTATTTTCGTGTCTTTTGTATTTTTTATTTTCAATGGTGATGATTTTCTTTGAATATTTAAACCTTTAAAATTGTTTGTATTTTCATGACTTTTATATTTTTTTTTATTTTCAATGGTGATGATTTTCTTTGAATATTTAAACTTTTAAAATTGTTTGTATTTTCATGTCGTTTATATTTTTTTTATTTTCAATGGTGATGATTTTCTTTGAATATTTAAACTTTTTAAATTGTTTGTATTTTCATGTCTTTTATATTTTTTATTTTCAAATGTTTGTATTACAGTAAATTTTGTTGAAATATCTGTCGAATTTCCTATGATAATAAGAGAAAATCTTTGATAATCCATGAATTAATGAAAGGAAAATTTTTTTTTTATAACTTTTGTTTGAACAATTGATTATTTTACCAATATTTATTCTCATTATTTATCTACTTATACTATTGCTCTATCCTATGCTCAATCGCGGGTCTTCTAAGAGCTACTCTTATGTGTTTTATTTGAAAACTATACATTACAGTAAATATTTGGTGTACCGGAGTTTCATTGTCAGGGACAGACGGTATCTGGGATAGCTAAAATCTCGGTACACACGCACACACATAGAATTACCTACTGAGCACCACCCTTGAGTGTCTTCGGTCTTTCTGTACAATGGTTTGTCACGACAACCCTACATGAGGATACTTAATCCTACAAGTTAACCCTGACCAATGATTCTAAATAACATCGTATTCGAAGCCCAAATGAGATCCCTCAACGCAACAGCTATACATTGGCTCATACGAGGAATGGCGCACCTCTTCCAAGTAATGTTACCTCAAGTAACAACAATTAGCTGGATACTCCACCAGACCAGATTAATTATTGTCCTGGAATCCGCTAAGACCAATAGATCAAAAGAAAGATATACTATGAAATAAAAACCTCATCAATTGTGGAGAGGAAAATTAATGTTCTTAACTTCTTTACTTACTCAACGTTTGAAAGATAAAAGAAAATTTTAATAGAATATTCGAATATCTATGTATCTCATATAGAGATCAAGTGTTCTTCATCTTTCGTGTGAATCAGATGATTCTGGTGCTGGCATTAGTTTCCTCGATGTTTTTCTAGTTAGAAATCTTTCTGGAAAGACATCGGGTACTTACGAGAAGAACCACAAGAAGGTTGCCAACATCCCTAAGTGAAAGTGGTACTGTGGAACCGACTAGATTCGAACTTGGAACACCCAGGTCTTCAGTCCGTGTCGATATCCGCTTAGCCACCGTCACCTCCCATCAAGTGTTGGTTTCTGAGAACTTCGACTGAAGTAAAATGAAACAAAAGTAAATATATATATATATATATATATATATATATATATATATATATATATATATATATATACTACTACTACTCCGACTCCTACTACTTCTACACCATACGAGATAAAAACGCTCGATCGAGCAACAATTCGGCTCATCTTTATTACACTAATGGCATTAGTGTTATTACACTAATGGCATTAGTGTTAATGGTCTTGTTTTTTATTTATCAATTTTTAGTTTGAAAGCAAGTGCTTTGCGTCGATTGTTTTGAAAAAAAAATCTCGTTCAACCCGGCTGAAACTCAAAGAGTGTAAATCGTGATGAGGCCGCGAATGGTTTTGTGAAAGGACCGTATTTTGATACAGCTTGCAAGAGGCGAAATGTTTATGACCTTCGCCCCCCTCTCAATTGGCTTTTGTATGGGTCATTAAGAGTCATTTTGATATGAAGTAGTATCGAATTCCTATCGTCTCTACCGACTCTCGACTTAATACATATCGGTAAGCGGGCGGAAATTGAGGGGAAAGAAGAAATACGAACCAATACGATACGTCCATTCAGTCTGTACGTTTAGCGATGAAAATACAAATTTAAGTGGGAAAGACGAAAGAAAATGCAGTTTCAGATTTAAGCGTGACAGATAGACGAAAATAATGATTTTAAATTTAAGCGTGACAGACCGACGAAAATACGATTTTAAACGAAAGCGAGAAAGACAGGAGAAAATGTTATTTAAAAAAATTTCCCGATTCATATAATGTATTTAGTGTAGGTTTTTTTCACGGTTTACGATGAATTCTATTAATATATATATATATATATATATATATATATATATATATATATATATATATATATATATATAAGTACTATTATTACGTTTTAATGCATGTTTTTTTTATTAAAAAACTCCCAGATACCGTATTTAAATTTTGTTACCAGCATTAATTGATTAAAACAAACAAAAAATCAATTATTACGTTTTAACGCATGTTTTTTTTTTACTAGTAAAAAATCTGGTAACTATATTATAATTTTGTTACCAGAATTAATTGATTAAAACACACCAAAAATCCATTATTACGTTTTAACGTATGTTTTGTTTGTTTTACTAGTAAAACATCGGTAACTATATTAGAATGTTTTAACCAGCATTAATTGATTAAAACAAACCAAAAATATATTATTACGTTTTAGCGCATGTTTTGTTTGTTTTACTAATAAACAACCGGTAACTATATTAGAATATTGCGACCTGCATTAATTGATTAAAAGAAACAAAAAAACCCATTATTACGTTTTAATGCATGTTTTGATTTGTTTTACTAATAAACAACTGGTAATATATTATAATTTTGTTACCAGCATTAATTGATTAAGACACACAAAAAATCCATTATTACGTTTTAACGCATGTTCTGTTTGTTTTACTTGTGTTCGGATCGAGAGGGTGATGTTCCCGGACTATAAACGTGCAAAGTTGAATCAAGCAATGTTGCATGCAAGGACAGCGTAATAATTAATAAACAAAATGAAGTAGTTCAAATAACGTTTATTGAACGTGTGTGTACGTGGAATGATGAAGTGTGTGATGTATGCATGTGTGTCGATGGAAAAACAGTTCTTGAAAAAAGTATAAGAAGAAATGAATCCGGCGAGAGGAAAGTCTTTGAAAACCGTACACAAAGAAAATGAGTTGAGAACTCTTACCGTTGTTTGACCACGTGTGTTGGTAGTTGTTATGCCGATGCTAGTTGAAAAGAAAAAGAGAAAAGCGTGATGCGAAACGCTAGTGTATTAGCGTCGTTCTACCGAGGCCAATTGACCAGAAGAGAAGAGTGAAACGGAACGCTAGTGTCAGCGTACTCCTGTCGAGGCTGGTGAAGAAGAGATAGATTTTCCGTTTGCAACGGTTTTTATAGTTAGAAGGGCAGATAACTCTGGTGTCGCTTTACAGCGCCACCTGTCGGTGAAAAAGCGACACCTACCGGCAAACCGGTGTAGTTATGTTTTGAAAGGAGGAGGTAACTGCTACAAGGACTCCCCCCCAGATTGAAAAATATGAAAATATTATTCAATATGTACAGTTGTAGATGAGAAGCATTCTTTGTGGGTATGTCTGTTTTGCTGTTGAAGATTAGAAAAAGTAGTGTGCACGCTACTTATTTCTGTATCTGTATTGAATGATTGATCGCAAGTGCGTCTGCGGAATTGAGTGTTTGTAACACATGCGGATCTGCGTGTTGTTTGGGTCTGCATGAAGTTTGAGCGCAAGTGAGTTTGCGGTCGAAAAATGTTGAGTGCAAGTGAATTTGCACTTGTTGGTGGCGTTGTTCATGTTGATTAGTCTGCGTGATGCGGAGCTGATGAACGAACGTTGAATTGTCAGTGTTGTCCGGGAATGTTTGGTGCTTGGGTCTGCGCGGTTGTTGATGAGTGAGCACAAGTGGGTCTGTGCGGTGTTGATGAGCGAGCACAAATGAGTCTGTGCAGTTGTTGATGAATGAGCACAAGTGGGTCTGTGCAGTTGTTGATGAATGAGCACAAGTGGGTCTGTGCAATTGTTGATGAATGAGCACAAGTGAGTCTGTGCAATTGTTGATGAATGAGCACAAGTGAGTCTGTGCAATTGTTGATGAATGAGCACAAGTGAGTCTGTGCAGTGTTGATGAATGAGCACAAGTGAGTCTGTGCAGTTGTTGATGTTGTTCATGTTAATTAGTCCGTGTTGTGGAACTGATGAACAAACATCTAGTTGTTGAGATTGGTGGTACACTATGGTCAAAATCAGATGCACAAATGTCTGCAAGTGAGTTAGCAGGTCCAGGTACAAGTGGGTCTGTACTGGTGTTGGTGCGCGTCGTTCGAGTTGATGTGTCCCCCAGTTGATCAACGAACGTCCAGTTGTTGAGTATATAGTCGTGCTTGTGCAGTTGTACTCATTTTGAACTGATGTAATTTCTTCCATAGTGTCGTCAGTGATGTCCGGAAATGTTTCGTGCTTGATGAATGTCCGGGAAAATGTGGTTGTTCAAGTTGTGTTGAAGATTGTTGGTAGGCCTTGAAGGGTGATGTTGTTCGTGTTTGTCTGTTTTCTAGTTTTCTTTTCCTTTATATATATATTTCCAACACGTGGGTAGAAAGGAAAAAGAAAAGAAAAAAATGGAGTCATAATTTGTTTCACACGAGGAATGGCGTTTTTTGTTTTCGTTTGTTTGAATGTTAGTTTCCACGTAGAAAAAGAATGGCGGCTTCTCTTTTCTTTGTTGTCAAAAAGAAAGAAAAAAAAAATTCGTATTTTCTTTTTTTGTTGTTTGAATTTTCATTTCCACGTGGAAAAGATGGCGGCATTATTTTGAATTTTTTTATCAACACGTGGTCACGAAAAAGATGGGCAGAGTGAGCGTTTGTTTTCTTTTGTTTTCTTTTTATCTCCACGTGTTCAAAACAAAAGAAAATGGCGTCTTGTAAGGTCCTTTTGTTCGTCGAAAAAGAAGAAAAAAAGTTTGTTTTTTTCATTGTATATAATTTTCCGACACGTGGGTAGAGAAAGAGAAAAAATGAAATTGTAATTTGTTTTATACTCGGAGAGAGCCGAGAAATGTTTGTTTTTCTTTGTTTGGGTATTTCCGCGTGGCCAGGAAAAATGGAGACGGTGGCTTCTTTTTTTTGTTTGTTTGTATATTTCTACCACGTGGGTAGAAAAAAAAAGGAAAAAGATGGATGCGTAATTCGTTTCACCACGGAAGAAAAAACGAGAAATGATTTTTTTTTTGTTCTAGTATGAAATTAATTACTCTGCCCCATACAACAAAGCTATCACGTCGGGGTCACCAATGTTCGGATCGAGAGGGTGATGTTCCCGGACTATAAACGTGCAAATTTGAATCAAGCAATGTTGCATGCAAGGACAGCGTAATAATTAATAAACAAAATGAAGTAGTTCAAATAACGTTTATTGAACGTGTGTGTACGTGGAATGATGAAGTGTGTGATGTATGCATGTGTGTCGATGGAAAAACAGTTCTTGAAAAAAGTATAAGAAGAAATGAATCCGGCGAGAGGAAAGTCTTTGAAAACCGCACACAAAGAAAATGAGTTGAGAACTCTTACCGTTGTTTGACCACGTGTGTTGGTAGTTGTTATGCCGATGCTAGTTGAAAAGAAAAAGAGAAAAGCGTGATGCGAAACGCTAGTGTATTAGCGTCGTTCTACCGAGGCCAATTGACCAGAAGAGAAGAGTGAAACGGAACGCTAGTGTCAGCGTACTCCTGTCGAGGCTGGTGAAGAAGAGATAGATTTTCCGTTTGCAACGGTTTTTATAGTCAGAAGGGCAGATAACTCTGGTGTCGCTTTACAGCGCCACCTGTCGGTGAAAAAGCGACACCTACCGGCAAACCGGTGTAGTTATGTTTTGAAAGGAGGAGGTAACTGCTACACTTGTAAAACATCGGTAACTATATTAGAATGTTGTAACCCGCATTAATTGATTAAAACAAACCAAAAAATATGTTATTACGTTTTAACGCATGTTTTGTTTGTTTTACTAATAAACAACCGGTAACTATATTAGAATGTTGTGACCTTCATTGATTGATTAAAACAAACCAACAAATCCATTATTACGTATTAACGCATGTTCTGTTTGTTTTACTAATAAACAACCGGTAATCTATTAGAATTTTGTTACCAGAATTAATTGATTAAAACAAACCAAAAATTCATTATTACGTTTCAACGCATGTTGTGTTTTGTTTTACTAATAAACAACCGGTAACTATATTAGAATGTTGTGACATGCATTAATTGATTAAAACAAACACACAAATCCATTATTACGTCTATTCAATTTTCTGACTATTCTTGTCAACTGGCAGCCGAATCAGTGCCATAGAAATCTGAGTTGACCAATTATGCCTCACTTTGGAAATACATAGATTTCCAGTATGTAGCTGTCCCGTGAGCAATCTGAAGAGGCCAGGAGGTCAAAATAAATTATAATGCCGACAGTTACAATGTGTAAGTGAATTTGTTCTTTCTATGTTCTATTCTTGCTCTGTTATCTACACTGAGCTCTCTTACTCGAATTTCTTACCCAAATTATTCACTTTAACACTATATAAACAGGACCCGACAAGCTTCTTTCTGACCCCGTGAGTATCGTAGTCGGTTACTCACGCACAGGTGTTTGATATCCCGGTCGCGGTGCCGAGTAAAACAGATACCTCACTCTGCTCCGGTGTCACTGAACCACTTGTAACATAGGTGGTCCACTCGTGTCTCTATATCTGTGCTCACACGTCTGGTTCTCTTCGCAGAAATCTTTCCAGACTGTGAACACCCTCTCTGGTCAGTGATGTCGTCCTAGTGGCAGCAAAAAATAAAGATGTGCTGAATCTCCTCCGGGTCGGATGATGATGATGATGATGATGATGATGATGATGATGATGATGATGATGATGATGATGATGATGGTGATGATGATGATGATGATGATGATGATGATGATGATGATGATGATGATGATGATCTCGCGATTCTGTGAAGGCAAAGTTACCTAGCAGGACAATTCGACAATAGAATAATTTAACAACATCGGTTTCTCTTTGCAGCAAATAATTATTAAAACAATTAAAAGGAAGGATTAATTTTACACTTGAATTTTAGAGTCTATGGTTTTGGTAAATTGTCTTTGTTTACTAAACTAGTTCGTCGTCTCTCTGTGCGTGAAACTCCATTTACGATTTTCAAGTTGTTAATTAAGTTGTAACTTATCTGCTGAAAACGGTGTGGGGGGACACTATTGTTAACACCACCCAGACAAGAAGTTGTTCGCGCAAGCTTCTCGTCTGGCGATCGCTCGTCCCCGAGCCCGGGCTAACACCTCCGTCAAAGCAGCGATCTCAAAACTAACTGACTGTCCACTCAAAACAAAAAAAAACTTTTCTTTTCCCAAAGAGGCATATTGTAACACTCTCTCTTTCTCTCTGTGTCTTTCCTCCTCCCAGAAAGGCATATCATCACACCTTTTCTTTCTCTCTCTCTCTCTCTCTCTTCCCTTTTTCTGAGTCTTTCTTCATCTCTTGGTGGTCTGGGGAGAGGCGGCTCAGACAATACGACACGGGTAATTACAACTCTCCGTTTGGGCTTATTTCTTTCCTGTTATCGTAAAAGACTTATTCTCTTTCTCTCTCTATGGGGGGGGGGGCGCGTTCGCGCCCGCGACCCCCCACGAGCTGATATCCATCAGTAACTAAAAGACCCTTGACCAAATTGTTCAGTTGGTCAAACTCATCGAGTTACAGACCTAATTGCTACATACAATTTAAGGAATCCTTCCAGACTTTTCGGCACCATTCCTTTTCTTCGCCAGGATGACCGATTTGGGTTGAATATATACTAGTGGTAACTCTACCTCATTTCTACGTAGGGTCCTAATTATTGCCAAGATGCATGCCAGTGCGGCCTAAAGTGCAGATTGTTGTTGGTTCTATTCGTTGTTTCATATCCGCCCAATCCTTATTTCGTGTCAATTGGTAGTAATTGACATCTCCCAGGCCGTCATCTTTCCCCACACACAGAGAGAACAACGGGTAACACAATCAAACAATAATAATAATAATAATAATAATAATAATAATAATAATAATAATAATAATAATAATAATAATAATAAAAGAAAACTGTAGCTAAAAAATGGAACAAAAAGTTTTCTTTTTCTGTTTTGCTTCCTTTGGTCTGTCCTTCTTTTCTCTTTCCAGTCTATTAAAACATCAGGACTACGTATGTATGGGTGTATGTGTGTATGCATTTTGTGGTTCTTGTGTTGGGAGGTGGGTAGGTGACAAAATGAATTATTATGCATGCAATTAAAAGTTTGTTAATACAATCGAAACTCGCAACGCCGCTTACAAATTACGTCACAATCACCCTCTCCTCAGAATCAATCTCTACTACTTCACTGGGCATCCACCTGGATTTCCAACAGGGGCAGCGATTCCTGCCCCCGCTCGTGATCTGGGTGCAGTGTACTCAATGGTAACCCTTCTTCGCTCATGCACTCGGTTGTCAGTGTACTCGCGCCGTTTAATTTCTCCCTATGTCTTTCTCACGCCCTTTGTCTTTACCGCAAAGGCCAACCCTATCACTTATGTGCATAATTCTCACTAACATCGGTCAAGCCCTATCGTGCCCGTGTCTAGTTCTACCTTTTAACGTGAATTTTCCCTTCCTGCCGGGGTTAATCGAACCTTCAATCTTTTTAAAGCTAATAGCTATTACCTTCTGGTTATGCAACGCATCTTAACACATTATAATACTTTCATAACTGTTCGGTGGGGTCGACCGGTAATCTCAAATGATTGGGTAATTCGGCCTGTATTTGTAACAGCGCCTCCCTTAATCTGCCGAGTTTATTATATTCGGCGACAGGTGTCTTAGCGATAGCGTATCCAACTGTGCACCTGGTGCACTCATTCGTCAGTGTCAACAACTGAAATTCTCTTGGTACGGACCTGTCTGGTTCGCATACCGTCACTATCATTGTGTCGGCCACCTCGGCCAGTTTCTCTTCGTTCCCTTTCCCTGGGAAAACAATTCTCTCAAACTAGTGCCTCTCCCAGCAACGGGGGCACTGATTTCTTCTGCTTCGTCTGTATCAACACTATCTTAGATAGGATCTCATATCCTTCTCTTCGCTTATCATTACTTCTGTGCCCTTTCGTAAGGCGCACCACAATCTATCATATTCACGGTTGTTCGAACATCTGTCGATTACTTCAACTTTCTTTTGTTTTTAAAACTCACTATATACCTGCCTGGTCGTTTCGGCAGCAGCCCATCCAGCTGCAGGTATATTACTACTTGTGATCGGCCATTTGGATCCAACCTCGATGACCCTCCATCGGTCCCAGTTATGCATCTCCCTCTATCTCTATCAGTCCATTTATCTCGGGGGATCCAAGACAACTGTCCGTGCCACAACCACCAGCAACGCACATGCATGGGGGCCCTCCCTGCACGCGGTGCAGCCAACAGATGCGACACAGCACAACCTCGGCCTCTCCCCCAAATCCCTGACTATTTTTGGCTTTGCTTTCCTACTATTCTGTGGTGGGGCGTTTTGCTCCCCTCAGCCGTAACTTCATAGGTAATTCTTCTACCTTTTTGGCTAACCGAGTCTCTTTCAGTCTCTTCTGGAGCTGGGCAGGGGGGTATTTTGCCGCTCTCCTCCCACTCACTGGACTCATCAACCGACCTAGCAGTCGGGTTTAATTCAATCTCTTTCTCTACGGGGGGGGGTCATTGCTTCTTGCGGTTTCTCATAAACCGGCGAACAAAACCCAAGCCCGTCTTCTTCCCATTTAATTTCACTATCCTTCACTAAACTTATCATTCCGGGGGCTACCCTGCCTTTTATTCTCTGTGGAGTGGCCTCTGGGCGCTTCCCTGGTTCTTTACCCCAGCGTCAGGTGGCACACTGAGGTTCGGAATCCTAATCCCTCACCTCCGATCTACGCTGCTGTGCACCACCGACTCTCATGTCCGAACTGACCACACCTAGTGCAGTTCGGTCTAAACGTGCTGCGTGGGCGCCCATAATTTGTGGGACACTCTGCTGCTCTATGCCCCTCACCCCTACAGGTCAAGCAGACTGCTACCTGTCTGGCCGGTGCGGACCTATAGTGCTCGTATTGAAGGTCCTGTACCTTCCTTCTAGGATCGGAGTCTGCCTCCCAATCCTCTCCGCCCCCTCTCTCCATTCGGGGTCCCGGACTCGCCCTGCTCCCCACCGTTTTCCTTCTCCCAGGCCTTTCCTCGCCATTGCCTCTCTCTACGCCTTCCCCTAGTCTTATACTATTTCTCGCTAATCCCTGGGCCTCCGCTAGTGTGAGCGGGTGACCCCTTAGTACGTCTCTCTAGGTCTCTCTATCGCCTAACCCGTCCACCATGGCATCCACCAGGATTGCCTGGATAGGACCCGTATTTCGGATCGCCCCATCTTGGAAGTCTTGAACTGCCAACCCCTGTATCCGCTCGACTAACTCGTCGAGCCCCTCGCCGTTGTTTAGCCTTAGCCGGGTCAGCTTGCGTACGGCCTCAATCGCAGTTCGCTTGCTGGCATATCGTTTCACCAGCTGCTCGCGGAGCTCCGTCCAAGCTATCCCCGGGTTCTCTACATACCTCCCCTCAATGAATCTCGACACTGGGCCCCTCGCTCCCTCTAGAGCGAGCAGCATCATCTCGTGATCTTCTAAACCGTAAATTAAACTTCTATTTTCAATTACCGCCAACCATTCTTTTAGATCGGCGGAATCCCCTTTAAAGGAGGGTATACGTATCCCTCCGATCGGTTTCTCTAATTTTCTGGTCTCATCTCCCCTCATATCTGTTACACTATTTACAAGGTCTTCCTCTGAACCCATTCTCTTTGCGTTCTAGTTTACCACCCCAACAACAGAACTACCAACTGCGTGCAAAGTTTGGACAACAATCGATACACTGACAGAGTACAAAACTGAGCAAACGAACAAGGGAAATCAAAGAGTCACTTACCCCTCTTTCTGTCGTCTGCTCCTTTTGTGGTCTTCTGCTTCTGGGGTGGTTGTATATTCTTTTTCGCGTCCGTTCGGGCCTTATAATCAATCGATTAAGGTTCGCGATCCCAGCCGGCCTCAAAGTCTATTACGAGAATAAAAATGGTTCCTTTTTTTTCAGTCTATCTCATTTTCAATTCTTTTTCACACGGGTTTTGGGTGCCCGTTAAACTGTCTCTCTTTTCTTTCTTTTTCTTAAAGTATTCTCTGCCGGTAAAAAAATCGTTTGTTGTGCCTGTGGGTTTGTTTGTTTTTGTTTGTTTTTTGTTTTTTTTTGTGTTTTTTTTTTCAAAAAGTTCTGCCGGTAAAAAAATCGTTTATTGTGCCTGTGGGTTTTTTTGTTTGTCTTTTTTTTCTTCGAAGTACCCTGATCCTAAGGTCACGGCATCAAATATAAAACAGGACCTCACACGCTTCTTTCTGACCTCGTGAGTATCGTAGTCGGTTACTCACGCACAGGTGTTTGATATCCCGGTCGCAGTGCCGAGTAAAACAGATACCTCACTCTGCTCCGGTGTCACTGAACCACTTGTAACATAGGTGGTCCACTCGTGTCTCTATCCCTGTGCTCACACGTCTGGTTCTCTTCGCAGAAATCTTTCCAGACTGTGAACACCCTCTCTGGCCACTGATGTCGTCCTAGTGGCAGCAAAAACAAAGATGTGCTGAATCTCCTCCGGGTCGGATGATGATGATGATGATGATGATGATGATGATGATGATGATGATGATGATGATGACGACGACGATGATGATGATGATGATGATGATGATGATGATGATGATGATGATGATGATGATGATGATGATGATGATGATGATCTCGTGATTCTGTGAAGGCAAAGTTACCTAGCAGGACAATTCGACAATAGAATAATTCAACAACATCGGTTTCTCTTTGCAGCAAATAATTATTAAAACAATTAAAACGAAGGATTAATTTTACACTTGAATTTTAGAGTCTATGGTTTTGGTAAATTGTCTTTGTTTACTAAAGTAGTTCGTCGTCTCTCTGTGCGTGAAACTCCATTTATGATTTAAATTAAAGGTAATTACAATTCTCCGTTTGGGCTTTTTTCTTTCCTGTTATCGTAAAAGACTTATTCTCTTTCTCTCTCTATGGGGGGGGGGGCGGGGGCGCGTTCGCACGCGCGACCCCCCACGAGCTGATATACATCAGTAACTAAAACTCATCGAGGTACAGACCTAATTGCTACATACAATTTAAGGAATCCTTCCAGACTTTTCGGCACCATTCCTTTTCTTCGTCAGGATGACCGATTTGGGTTGAATATATACTAGTGGTAACTCTACCTCATTTCTACGTAGGGTCCTAATTATTGCCAAGATGCATGCCAGTGCGCCCTAAAGTGCAGATTGCTGTCGGTTCTATTCGTTGTTTCGTACAATATATATATATATATATATATAATATTGTATTTACATTCCATACAAAACCATAATTTTCATTGGTTTTAAAAACTTCTTAATTTCGGTACTTCGATGAGTTTTTTTACATCTCTCCTTTTGTACACAAAAGTAGTTCATTCGAATTTAATATCCATTCTTTTCCCCTACGCGCGTTTCATGGCAAAATTCGGATAAGTGTATTTTTTCAATTAGTCCAATTTTGTCAATCTTCAGAGGGTGTAGTATATGTTGTTGAGTAGCGAATAAGCATGTCATAACAAAAACACCGGTTAAAATCCAAGTTGATTTCTGATAAAAATTCGGAAAACTTAAGTATATAAAAGCAAAACACTCACTTGGGGAAAAAGGTGATTAGTTCAGAAAAAAAGGAAAGAAAAAATTCTACCCTCGTTAAGATTTTCACGCCCGAAAAAAACACACGAATCAGATTTCTCCCGAGTTTTGACGTCGATTAAGTCCACCTTCAGATTGAGCCATAATATGACTTCTCTAAAACTGATAATTCTACTGCTTTTCTTTGCTCGTGTGATAATTAAATGGTGATATATAATAGACATATTGATATCTGAAACACAAAATGTCAATTACTGTACAATATCGATGCTTTAAACTTTTACTGTTGCTCTGTACAGCTCCGTGTGCTGGCTGTCGACGAAATAATCAGATACTTTAAGTATGTATAAATTATTTGTGTAGGGAGTCAGTCTATTTATTTCACATCTGTATATATATATATATATATATATATATATATATATATATATATATATATATATATATATATATATATATATATATATACACACACACTAGCTGTACATACCCGGCGTTGGCTCTTTATATATATTATAGCAGTTTGTTTTGCTTCTTTTTTTTTTAAACTATGCCGTTTTTCAAAATTATTATTTTCCAATCAAAGTTGGATGTATTGACAGATACAGAATTACGTCATTTTTTCAAACTGGCAGCCATTTTGAAATAATTCCGATCCAGACAAAGTATTTTCTGGAAGGAAATAATCGAATTACATTTTATTCTTCTTAAGAACATGCTGCAACGATCCATAAGAAAAAAAGACAAATCAGAAGAAAATATTGATTTTGTGTGAAAAACGCTCTCGATGACAAAAAAACAAACAAACGATGAAGAGACTGTCTTTACTCGCAACAATAGTTACTCTCTCATCCTCTCTCCCTCTCCTATCTCTTTCTGAAAAAAAATCGGTGAAGCATTTATTTATAAGACTAAATCTTATAATGTCAGTTCGATTTTATAGAGACTTATATGTATATTAACATATATACAACACCAAATGAAATAATAATTCAGTAACCAGAAAATAGTTCATATACTAAAAGAAAAGAGAAAGAAAAGGAAATATAAGAAAGGAAAAGGAAAAAAAAGAAAACATGTATAAAAAGGGAAAAAGAAAAAAGAAAGAGAAAAAATATGAAAAAGAGACGAAATAAGAGAAAAAGAAAAGAACAACGAAAAAGAAGGAAAAGAAGAAATAAAAGAAGAAAAGGTGAAAAGCGAAAGAAGAACAAATACGAAAATACAAGTCAAGGAAGAGGAAAGAGAAGGAAAGACAAAAAAGAGAACGAGAAAAAGAAATGGAGAGAACAGAGAAAAAGAATGCATAGTTAAAAAGAAAGGAAAGGAAAAAGAACATGAAAAGAAAGGAAATGAAGAAAAAGAAAGGGAAAAGATAAAGAAAAAGAAATGGCAGGAAAAGTAGAAAAGGAAATGTGAATGAAAAGGGCAGAGAAGAAAAAGAAAAAGAAAAAGGAAAAGAAGAGAAGTAAAATTAAAAGAAAAAGAAAAAATTAAAATAAAAGAAAAAAGAGAAGGGAAAGGAAAGAAGAAAAAAGAGAAAAGATGGAAGTAAACGAAAGGGAAGAATAGGGAAAGCGAATAACGAATCGCAAATTGAAGATAACGAAATAAACAAAGAAATAAATCATAAAAACAGAAAGAAAATGGAGAAAAATGAGATGCCCCACCACCAACTTTTCGTAAAACATAATTTGTTTGTTCTTTCGGTAATGATGTATTAAGGGGCAATAACTCTTTCCCCCATTTTAGGCTTGCGGGTCGGGTGAGTACACAAAGCGATCTCTTGTTACCCATTCGCTACTTAAAATATACTTAACGGTCTTTTTTTAATCTACTTCCTTGTTGCTTAAAGTTATCAGCATTTCTGCTGAGATACTTAGTTGACATGCATTGGAAGCAATGATTACCAAAGGCATTCACCCGTGAAAGTAGTTCCTGATTGTTTAGCCGTTCGCGGAAAGGATAAAATAATAATAATAATAATAATAATAATAATAATAATAATAATAATAATAATAATAATAATAATAACACCTGGGCAGTATCACTAATAAGATACGCTGGACCATTGATAGGCTGGACTAAAGAAGAATTTAGGCACCTTGACCAGGTGACTAGAAAATTAATGACCATGGACAACGCACTACATCTAAAAAACGATACGGACAGACTCTGCGTGAAAAGAAACGAAGAGGGAAGAGGACTGATAAGTATAGAAGACTGGGTGGAAGACACAAAAAAGAGCTGGAGAAATACATAACCCACAATACAGAAAGGCTAATTACGCAGCAAGAGACACCGTCGCAATAAAAAGCTCAGGAAGCATCGAAACAAGAAACAAAAAGACATGGAAAGAAAAGTGGGGCAAAAGCAACCACATGGACGTTTTATAAGACTGACAAGAGAAGAGATCCACGAAAACAGCTGGGAATGGCTAAGAAAAGGACACTTGAACAGAGAAACGGAATCTTTGCCGAGGGCTGCACAGAACAATGCAATTAGGACTAACTACATCAAAGCTAGAATAGATTAAAAAAAACAGGAAAACAGTAAATGCATGCTGTGTGGACAAACAATAAATCACATTATAAGTGAATGCAGCAAACCAGCCCCAAAAGAATACAAGAACAGACATGACTGTGTGGGAAAAGCTGTACACTGGGAACTATGCAAACGACTGCATTTCGAACACGCAGACAAATGGTGCAAACATAAACCAGAGGCAGTACTGGAAAACGAAAATCACAAAATCCTCTGGGACATGGAGGTGCAAACAAATACACTCATACAAGCAAGGAGACCGGATGTCATAATAGTCGACAAGAAGGAAACATCCTGCCAAGTTGTAGATTTTGCCGTTCCAGCAGACCACAGAGTGACGGAAAAATTAAGCAAATACACGGAACTTGCCAGAGAATTGAAAGGGGTATGGAGTATGAGGAAAGTCAATATAATACCAATAATCGTAGGAACACTAGGAACATTTCCTAAAAAGCTAGAAAGAAGACTGGAAGAAATTGGAATCGAAACGATCACTGACATCATACAAAGGACGGAAATGATAAAAACAGCTGCTATCTTAAGGAAAATCCTCGAATGCGGAAACCAACCCGTATAAGCTACGAATGGTAACCAATCACATGGAAGTAACAATAGAAGAAAACACCACCACAGAAAGAACACTACCACACGAACCAAGGAAGAAAATCTGCAAGAAATCTCATAAACTCCCCCCCCCCCCGCCAAAAGTGATGACACCAGCCTCGGCTGATACCATACAAAATAGTCATGAAGGGTCAAAGAGGATGGGAATACCGAGGAGGGAGAGCACTTACCAGACCTCCACTGGAAGAGTGCGGAGAGTACTGGGACCTTGGGGAGGCTTATTGCCACCCAAATCCCAGAGGAGACCAATGGTCGTTACAAGCGAGAAATCAATGGTAAGCGGCTGTTGAGATTCCGCAAGGTCATTTGCGGTGGTTATCGAAAAAAGTTGGAGAGTACTGGAAAAATGGGAAGGCTTGTTGTCACTCAGACTCCAGGGAACACCACCGGTTGTTGTCGGTGAGCAATCACTGACGATGACTTGTGTGAGAACTCCTAGTGAGTACAAATAATAATGATGATGATGATGATGATGATGATGATGATGATGATGATGATGATGTAGCAGACTTCAGTTCAACATTCTAGCGAACCCGATTCCATTGCTACTGGAACCAACGCCATTTCAAGAAGACTTCTGAACCAATACCTTGCGCCAAACACCCAATTGAAGATTTTTCTAGCCGAAGAGTGCCAAACCCAGTGTCACTTTATCCAGAACAACTGGA
This sequence comes from Sepiola atlantica, assembly GCA_963556195.1. Classification (NCBI taxonomy): domain Eukaryota; kingdom Metazoa; phylum Mollusca; class Cephalopoda; order Sepiida; family Sepiolidae; genus Sepiola; species Sepiola atlantica. Next base: position 108,285,306 of record OY744529.1, read on the forward strand.
AGTGTTTATTCCTGATATAAAAATATTATACTTAATTCTTCAAGCAAGTGTTTATTCCTGACATAAAAATATTATACTTAATTCTCCAAGCAAGTGTTAGTTCGTATTTTGTTGAGAACATTTGTAGTCCAACCACTCATTCGATTCATCGATCAGTTCAGCCTTTCCGATGCACATCTGATCGTTTTCGATAATAGCGAAACAATGAACGGTAATTAGCCAGGGTCGGTGCTTATAGTGCGGTGGGTGTATACCACATTGTTTGAAAGTGATTTTTGCAATATGCTTGGTTAAAGAGTTAGAGCCAAACTTGAGGTTTACATTAGATGGGGATGAAAGAACAACGAGGGCACTTGCGGCGTGGGGTAGAGGACACAGCCTTGGGGAGAGTGCAGATTGTAACACCGAAATTGTGGTGAAAAATATTCCTGTCTATAACTAGTGCGTTAGTGGGGTTATCGTGTTTGAGGTCTCGTTTATGTTCGTAAATACGGGAAGTTATATTTCTGGTTTAATTTGCTAAACAGACAGTTTATAAACAATATTATTTTCAATACATTGATAGGGCGATGCGGGCTACTTCTCCTACGGATCAGAGTGCAGGGAAAAGAACTTATTATTATTATTATTATTATTATTATTATTATTATTAGTAGTAGTAGTAGTAGTAGTAGTAGTAGTAGTAGTATTATAAATGTATTTTTCTTTCACTCGTAATAATTTGATTTATTTTTAAATAAGAAGAAAATGTTGATGTTTTTTTTTTGCTTGACTTCTATTTGTGATCTTTTGTAAAAGACGCCGAAGAAAACACATACTGAAATTTAAAAGTAAAAAATAAAAAAATAAAAAATTCTTAATCGTCTTAGAAACGATCGTACCCCTAATCATTGTTGATCTTGAATTCTTGGAACAGATATAAATCATGTTATAAATTTATTTGTCTCACCTTACTCTACAATATCTCTGTTTGATCTAAATGTCCAATCACTGAGTTGATTTGAATACCTGCCATGCAGTATTTTTTAGTATTGAATGTCAAATTTTTATTCCAGCTTCCCTTACATTCGAAGCTGTTTTTCTATTGACAATGTATACTCTACTTAAGTCTCTACGTCTGACCTTAATTATATATATATATATATATATATATATATATATATATATATATATATCATTAGATGAAATGAAAGAATAAAATAAGGTGCGAATCAAATTTTATTACAATTCAAAGTTCAAGCAAAGTAATTGAAAGTCCTTAACCCATGGGGTTTTAATTTTATTATTAATTTTGTTCATCTTCATCATCATCATCATCATCATCATCATCATCATCATCATCATCATCATCATCATCATCATCATCATCATCATCATCATCATCATCATCATCACCACCACCACCACCACCACCACCATCACCATCATCATCATCATCATCATCATCATCATCATCATCATCATCATCATCATCATCATCATCATCATCATCATATTTGTATATGTTTATCTTTATGTTTTCGAAGTAGAGTTTTATTTACTCGCTGTAATTCCACTGCGGTAATGATCCTCTGACGAGCAGAATTTTCTTTGAAAACCCATGGGTTAAGGACTTTCAATTACTTTGCTTGAACTTTGAATTGTAATAAAATTTGATTCGCACCTTATTTTATTCTTTCATTTTCCATTTTATCTAATGCTATTAATGCTCTATCCAGTATATTGAGCTTCATTTTTATCCGGATGTTCACTAATTAAAGATATTAGTTGCCTCTTATATCTTTTGTTGTAATTTTGAGAAAGCCAAAAACGATGTATGCATTTTTTAAAATAAATATTTATTTACCTTCGAGTATTCATGCTGCAAGCTTTCGGTTTATAAAAAAACATTCTTATATGATATTGTTTTTATTAATCATTGTTTTTTAAAATTTCATTGGAGATGTAGAAATCTCTCGTGAATGTCCTTTGAGGTGTTGACTGGACGATATGGAAGTCTCTAGTGCTGCACGTGGCTTGCGTGAAAATGTTATAAGGAATATTGACCTTTTTTAATATATATATATATATATATATATATATATATATATATATATATATATATATATATCGTTTTTGGTTTTCTCAAAATTTAATATCAAAATGCGAAATGATTCCTTTTTTAAAAAGTGCCAATATTTCTGATAACATTTTCACGCGAGCCACGTGCGACACTAGAGACTTCAAGATCGCTCACTCAACACCTCAACGGACATTCACGAGAGATTACTACATCCCCAAAGAAAAGAAAAGAATGATTTATATAAAAAAAATATTGCTTGAAAATTCTTTTTTTAAACCGAAAGCTTACAGCATTAATACTTTAAGGCAAATAAATGTCTATTGCAAAGAAAATAAAGTTTATATCGTTTTTAGCTTTCTCAAAATTTAATATTCAAATACGAAATGATACTGATAAAAATGTGCCAATAAGTCAGGTTCATTTTATATTCCAATAACCATGTTTTTATTTTATTATTTTTATTTTTATTTTTATTTTTTCACATTTCCAAAAAAAAAACATAACATTTCCGTGAGATATATTTTTTACGGTCCGTTTCATTTGTCGTGAGCCAAACAACATTTTTATGTCAACATCGTCTCTGCAACACTACAAAATCAACAGAAAAATTCACAAAGAGTGGAAAGAGCAAACTCACATGTTGGGGGAACCCACTAATACGCCATATATATATATATATATATATATATATATATATATATATATATATATATATATATATATATATATATATATATTACTTGGTAAATCATTGATAGGAGTCAAGTACTTTTCCGTGTAACTCCGGTTAGCGAGTTCAACATAACAATAGAGTAATATTTTCAAAGAATTATATAGCAAAACTAAAAACATAATATCAGTTCTAAGTAGTAATTTATTTCATTCACCAAGCAAAATCTTCAGCCAAGACTGAACATCTCATTTCACTTCCGAAAAAGAAGATAAAATTTCACATCCGGGTTTCGAAAACTTTCACACTAAGATCTGTAAAGGGGGTACATGGATCTTCACTTAGTCATTAAAAAAAAGTCAAGATTTAATAGTAGTTCTATATTTTCCCTCCTTTTAACTATTGATCTTATCTACGCAGTGATATTTTCTCCTGTTATAGATTGATGAATTCACAAGTAGGTGTGAAGTCGATAGAGCCTACTCGTATTGAATCCCAATCGAACACACATTATCACACCCGTCCACATATACACCCAACAACACACACATACACTTTAACACATACGCACGTAGATCAACATCTACACAAAGTATGCTTTTTTTAAAAAACAGAAATCGCTTCCAACCCAGAAAACAGCAAATCTTACCCCTTTGTACGAAACATCGCTCATGGAATGTGAGGTCCAAAGGACAAAATAAGGGAAGTGATAGTTACGAGGCTGTCGAAGGTAAGCCCACCAGTAACTTTCTACTCTCCTTTACGTCTTTTCCCATATATTAGGAGAACTACTATTACTAACTAATATATTTAATTTAGGAATTAGCAAAAGCCTTTCTCTATGAGTTAGCGATATCCTTCTTTTATTTATTGTTATAGGGAGAGAGAAAACTATTTCTTATTACTTCACGGGTAACAAATATAGGAATGTTATGGTAAATAGATACTTATATATGTGACGTGTGCTCTCACATGACACCCACACACCACATATATCGCACATGACACCCACACACCACATATATCTCACATGACACCCACACACCACATATATCTCACATGACACCCACGCACCACATATATCTCACATGACACCCACACACCACATATATCGCACATGACACCCACACACCACATATATCTCACATGACACCCACACACCACATATATCTCACATGACACCCACACACCACATATATCTCACATGACACCCACACACCACATATATCGCACATGACACCCACACACCACATATATCTCACATGACACCCACACACCACATATATCTCACATGACACCCACACACCACATATATCGCACATGACACCCACACACCACATATATCGCACATGACACCCACACACCACATATATCGCACATGACACCCACACACCACATATATCGCACATGACACCCACACACCACATATATCGCACATGACACCCACACACCACATATATCGCACATGACACCCACACACCACATATATCGCACATGACACCCACACACCACATATATCGCACATGACACCCACACACCACATATATCTCACATGACACCCACACACCACATATATCGCACATGACACCCACACACCACATATATCTCACATGACACCCACACACCACATATATCTCACATGACACCCACACACCACATATATCGCACATGACACCCACACACCACATATATCGCACATGACACCCACACACCACATATATCGCACATGACACCCACACACCACATATATCGCACATGACACCCACACACCACATATATCGCACATGACACCCACACACCACATATATCGCACATGACACCCACACACCACATATATCGCACATGACACCCACACACCACATATATCGCACATGACACCCACACACCACATATATCTCACATGACACCCACACACCACATATATCGCACATGACACCCACACACCACATATATCGCACATGACACCCACACACCACATATATCTCACATGACACCCACACACCACATATATCTCACATGACACCCACACACCACATATATCGCACATGACACCCACACACCACATATATCGCACATGACACCCACACACCACATATATCGCACATGACACCCACACACCACATATATCGCACATGACACCCACACACCACATATATCTCACATGACACCCACACACCACATATATCTCACATGACACCCACACACCACATATATCGCACATGACACCCACACACCACATATATCGCACATGACACCCACACACCACATATATCGCACATGACACCCACACACCACATATATCGCACATGACACCCACACACCACATATATCGCACATGACACCCACACACCACATATATCGCACATGACATCCACACACCACATATATCTCACATGACACCCACACACCACACATATACACTACATGCAATCATACTCGTGTAAAAAAACAGGTTTATGTAGAATTTTTTTGAGGATTAATGTACAATTATAATTAGTACTGTTTAATTTTAAAGGACGAAATAATGAGAACGTTTACTGATCTGTTATCTTAAATTAGTTTCTGTGTCGGCTTTGCAAAATTGTCTTACCCTTCTGGTTCAATATATTTATTGTATTACTAAGTAACCATTCTGATTTTCTAATCTAGGCAAATGCTACATATTTTGTTAAAGCAATTAGGTTTGTTGGATCTATATAGGACCGAGCAGTAATCTATTATAAAATTTATAGACCGAAACTTTAAAATTAAAATCCCATCAATACTAAATAAATATGTTTTCCTTTTAAAGACAGAAATAGACATGGTACGAAATTTTATCTCTCTTCATAAAGCCTACGACACAGCTGAACGACACGCTGAGTTTTACTTTCAAGTGTTTCTCTCTTGATAAAGGCTATGCAACAGCAAGGCGAAACGTTGAGTTTTAGATCTCCCGCATTTCTATTTTAACTCATACCGTCTGATTTATTTGATCCTTTTACCGTCATATATATATATATATATATATATATATATATATATATATATATATATATATATATATATATATATATATATGATAATTTTTATTTACACAGACATGTACGAAATCTGCGACACTGGCATGTCGATGTTATCGATCAACAGTTATTATGAACTGAGATCTTATCAGGCAGAGTTAGAATCGAATTCTAACTCTGCCTGATGAGATCTCAGTTTATAATAACTGTTGATCGATAACATCGACATGCCAGTGTCGCAGATTTTGTATATGTCTGTGTAAATAAAAATAATCATATATAAAAGCTCTATTTGATATTGAGCACTTTTTATAAACCCGGTTGAAATTCTTTGGATTATTACCCTGTGGATGTTTTACCTGGATTATTATTATTATCATCTATATATATATATATATATATATATATATATATATATATATATATATATATATATATATATATATATATATATATATATATACATGACAATAAATATATATAAACATTTATATACATACATATATACATATTCATATATACATATACATATATATACATAGATATATACACACATATATATGTGTGTGTATGTATATGACAATAAATATATGTATACATATATATACATATATATACATATATATGTATACATATATATACATATATATATATACAGATACATATATATACATACATATATATATACACATGCATATATATATATATATATATATATATATATATATATATATATATATATATATATATATATATATACTAAATAACTATGTTTTCCTTTTAACTACAAAATAGACGTTGTACGAAATGTTATCTTTTGATAAAGCCCACGACACAGTTAGGCAAAACGTTGAGTTTTAGGCCGCCAGCTTTTCTATTTTAACTCATACTGTCGGATTTATTTTATCCTTTTATGGTTATATATATATATATATATATATATATATACATGACAATAAATATATACACACACACATATATATATATATATATATACAGATACATATATATATACATATATACATATATATAGATATACATATATATACATATATACATATATATAGATATACATGTATATAAAGGCATATATATACATATATATATATGTTTATATATATGACAATAAATATATGTATACACATATATACATATATATACAGATACATATATATATCAATATATATAAACATACATATATATATATATATATATTCATATATATATATATATATATATATATATATATATATGTATATATATATATATATATATATATATATATATATATATATACACGGCATAATCATGCTGTAACACCAGTTCAAGTTAGATTACCGAAATTAAGCAACTTTGAGCCTAGCCAGTACTAAATTCGTGACCATTTGGAAACACCAGGTGCCTGGAAAGGATATCGACACTACCAAGTTCTATCATGCCCACAGAAAGGTTAGGACAGATAGAGTGTCTGCCTGACTTCTCCAGACGTTATGGTAAAAGCAACAAACAAAAACAAGAGTAACCCGTGACCCCGTCAGCCCTTGGTCCCGACAGTCTGTGTTTTCCTACAAGGTTAAATTAACAATGTGATTCAACTAGCATATCCCCCCCCCTCCGCCTTTTCTAATGTAAATTAATCTTAGCTCAACTACCATTTCGCCTCCTACTCTTTTCCATATTTGCTGTATCACCTCTCCCACTTCCTAATCATCCTATACTGTAACTGCTACCACAGCCAGCATCCACTTGTTTCTCATACTTTGATTTTATTGGTTTCAAATCAGCAGCGGCTCTAAGTTTGTTGGAAAAACATTTTTGTACTTGTATTAGCTTTTTTCAAACAAATCATCCTGAAGAAGTCTTACAATAAAGACGAAACGTTGATGAATACATAAGTAATATTTTTTTTGGTTTTCCTTTTTCATATTCCATTACGTCGGAACATTTAATTCCTGTTCTTTTATCATATATATATATATATATATATATATATATATATATATATATATATATATAGGTACATTCAAAGTATAAGCATTTAATAAAACTTTCAAATTGTCTTGGAAACGATCGTACTCCATATAATTCGTTCGTTTTTAATTCTTAGAAAAATATTCAATTTCGTTGATCTTAACTCACTATATATATATATATATATATATATATATATATATATATATATATATATATATATATATATATATATTCACAGTCGGCTTTCTGTTGCCGTTTGCTTGTTAATTGCTAGTCAATAGACTTTCTTGTATGTGGCGTGGTGGCTCAGGTGGCAGAGTACTCGCCTCGCATGCAAGTGACTTGAGTTTCGAATACTGAGTTCGGATGTATCTTACTGATGAGCCCAAAGGAGGGCGAAACTCGAGTCTAGGGCTTCCGGTCTGTAGCTTTCATAGTGTGTGTGGACTGCGACGTTGTCTGATTGTGGAAATGATATTATATCATATCACATGAAATATCGAATATTAATTTGCTCGCTGCGTAGCTTGTTGGATGACATTGTAACGAGTGTAATATATATATATATATATATATATATATATATATATATATATATATATATATATATTAATATATTACATTATATATATATATATATCAATATATATATATAATGTAATATATATATATATATATATATATAATGTAATATATATATATTATATATATATATATATATATATATATATATATATATATATATATATTATCTTCGTGTGTGACCCAAAACATATACGCACTTGTTTTTTGTTTGTTTGTTTGTTTGTTTGTCAAAGGGGACAATGGTGGAGTCATGGTGGAGGGAACGAGATAAATAACAGACTAAAATAGGGGTTCAGTGGGATTGTCGCGTGAAACTAACAAAAGGCGTCACCCTAACCATCAACAGACAATAATGTGTGTCAGCGGTTGATTCATAAACGAACGAACGACCCCCGAATGAATGAATCAGGTCTCTGTCATCTGCCCCACTGAACCCAAAATCACAGTGTTCGGGGGGGGGGGAGGAGAATGGTTATTTAGACGCCGGAAGTGCTGAATCCACTCATGTGTGATAATTGCCAGGGATACCGGATCAAGACACCTTCTTAACTGGGTTGGAGAGACAGAGGAGAGAGAGAGGGGGGGGGGGGTATGTACCTTCTTCTAAATGACTAGATGTGAAAGTTGGGCCGCCTATTTCTCGCACTAACGGTAAAGTCAAAACGGACGATTTCAAGTTAATTCAACTTTATACAACATATGCACCATTTTTTTTTTATATACTGCTTACGAGGCCTGTCTAAAACGTATCCGACCTTAGGCCAGGAAAAATATTTCAAATACGTGCCGGGGTGTGGACCCTAATCCGCTTCAAGGTAGGCCCATTGTGCTTGCGCACACTTAGCTGACCGATCCACCCACTGCCGGAAGCACCCCTAAAAGTCTTCTTTTGGAATGGTGTTCATCTCCGTCGTCGCGTTCCGTATGATCTCTTTCTCAACAACAGTTGAACTTCGAGCAGTTTGAGGCCTGCCAGAACGCTGGTCACTCTCCGCCGATGTGCGGCCATTTTTGAATCTGTTGAACCACTCCTTCATTTGTGTTACACATCGCATCTTCTCCAAACACCTGCTGAATCTAACGCGACGGCAGAGATGAACACCATTCCAAACGAAGACTTCCAGATGTGTTTCCGGCAGTGGATGGATCGGTAGGCTAAGTGTGTGCAAGCACAAGGGGCCTACTTTGAAGGGGATTAGGGTCCCAACCCCGAGACGTATTTGAAATATTAGTTTCTGGCCTAAGGTCATATATGCGATATCAGTTGCAAAGTTAACTAATTTGCATATGGTTTTTGAAAAAAAAAATTTTTTTATTAAAGTATTATTTTACTTTGTGTTTTGTTTTTTAAATTCAATGATTGATTTGGTTTTAATGTAACAAATCCTTCTGTTCAAGAATATTGTTTTTTTTTCGTGAAGAAATATTTAGCATCTGTGTTCAAATGTTTATTTTCTTTAGAGGGACCGATGTAATTTCCACCGAGTTGCGATCTATTTCTAAATTGCAAGTGAAAAGGCAAATTGATTCTTCTTTCCTTTCCTTTCTTTACGGTCACATTTTTAAGATAAATAAATGTGTATCGAAATTACCGAAATGTTAATGTTTATCTATTCTATATAAATAAATGGGAAATATTTTATTTCGTGTTTACAACAAAGTTATGGGTGAAATGTTTATTATTTTTAATTATAAGTAGCGAACATTGCGAAGCGATAGCGATCCAGCAAAGACAACTAGTTTCCAATAAAACTGTTATTCGAAACATTGATTATTACCCATATCCAGAAATTGATCTCAGACACCGCGCGGTTCTATAGAGAAATGCATATAGATATACATTATGTCCGTCCGTCTATCAATCAGTCACAATTCTTTTAAATGCAGTAAATACATTGCGGAATTTTATCTCATTTCGAAATATCAGAAATCTTAACTTCTTTTAGAAATGGAGAATATTGCCTTAATAGTAAATAATAAATTCTCAATAGAGTAGAAAATAGAGCTTGTATTTACGTTCCCTTATTTTGTCCTTTAGTCCTCATATTCCATGAGCGATGTTTCTGACAAAGAGGGAAGAATTGCTGTTTTCTTGGTTTTATTACCTTAAAGATGTATTTTTGTTGTTTTAGCTCCTTACATAAAGTAGCTGCATGCCTTGTCTGGAGCGATTTCCATTAAAAAAACATAAATAAATGAATAAAGCGGATCCCATGGCCGGAAATCGGAACATAATTTTTTTAGATCTTTAGTCTGGAGTTCTACCAACTGACCTATTTGGACTTTCTTATAAACAGAGCTTAAAACATTACCATAACAAAATAATAGCTTTGGCGTGACGTCATATATTTATGATTTACGTCATGTTTAAAAGCATGAATTCAAACATAAGCGCTAATAAAAGATACTTAGTATTAAAAAACCCCAAAACAATTGCCACAATTGGTTGTTCATCAATAAACTCAACACTTACATTATATAGACGAGCAAATATATGCAACCGGAGGAGGGGGAGCATATTATAGTTAGTAGATTAAATACGAAACGATCGCCTTTGAATATTGAAAGAATATTACATGATAAAATAAGGAACGCTATAAAGAAATGGGGTGTAGCCATTTCTGAACGCCACGAGGGCTTTTAGGGTACTGAAGCTGAGGCTGTGTAATTTATTAATCGTTTGTTTTCCCCTTTGTGAGTTGTTTCCCTTCTATGTCTAAAGCACACAACATACATGCTAGAATGTGCCACAGTTTGGGGATTGAGTTATGTTTGAAAAAACTTCCATTTTAACTGTTCTGTTAAGTCGCGATTTGCAATTAAATCACAAAGAGATCCACCCTTTACTGACTTTCTACCCACCATTCGCACCCTCTCTCACTGTATATTGTTTGATCCCCCCCCAGCTCTTATTTTATACGGTGTGTGTCTCTCTTTCTCCCCTCATTCCCCCCTTCTTTCTATCTCTCTAACAGTCAAAGGTAATAAAAAAGGAAAACAATAAAAATAGGGAATATCACCAGAAATAGTAATATTATTTAACCAGTAGTTGTGCAGAATAAGAGTAAGGGACAAAGAGAGAGAGAGAGAGAGAGAGAGAGAGAGAGAGAGAGAACGAAGGGGATATAGCAAAAAGAAAAGGACTAATTTTTTTTTTTTTATGTTTTTAAATTTAACTGTCTGTGCAAACTTACTTTTTCCTGATTTCAACAATCTAACCCGAACTCAATGGGTGACCCAACAAGTCACATTTTTTTACCTCTAAAAATCGTCTCAGTTGAGAAAGATTTGTCCTACTCTAGCTGATGACAGAACCGATAGTACCATCTGATACTGTCCCCAACGCCGAATAAAAATTGCTCCACGTTTTAACAATCTAAAACATTGCAAAATAAAATCTAAAAAAAAATGGTTTTACAAATAAATTCAAAGTTCAAGTGTTACGTTAAGATTTGAGGGATAATTCCACATCATCGAGGAAGCAAGGGATGATGTCTTTAAAATCGTTGAAGGGGCACATTTTCAAAATACCTGGGGCTATCAGTTATATTATTGAAAAGTAAAACATATTTCGGTAACACGGTTCTGGAAAATATATTTGAATTTCTCTGTGATAAATGAAAAAATTAAAACCGATATATTTCTTTGATTAATCGCCAAATTTCTACACGAACCTCCTAGTAAATAAATATGGCGATTATGTTATTAGAATTAGACTA
>OY744529.1:108302317-108364817 GCA_963556195.1 Sepiola atlantica
TCATTTCTTTTCTTTCTCACTTCTGCTGGCTAGGTAGAAATTCTCGCGAGTGATGTTAAGAATAGTTTTTATTAAGTTATCCATTTTTATTAAATCATTTTATTGCACATATGTTGATAAGATAGTAAAATAAAATTAGAAATAAATAACATCAAATATTAATTTAAAAACTACATATGCAAATTAGACTATCTAATATCTGTCCTTTGATCGACCGTCTCTACTATATATAGAGTATTTCAAATTTCTATGTTGTATTATTGAGTTAAATAACAGTAACCCGTTTTGATGTTAATATAGGAGTGATAAATAAAAAATATTTCGCATTAATTCATTTATATATTCCGACAACGTTCGTTGAATACTCTAGTCAGTCTTTCTTGATATGCTGTCTTTCCCATAAATATAACTTAAATTCCCTTCTTGAATGGGGTAATGTCCCGTGGCCTAATGGTTACAGCGCTTTATTACGGAGCCTAGGTTGATTCGAACCGTCCGAGATTATCATCCCTACATTGATGAGAGCGAAAGCTCGAAAGCTAGTATATATATATATATATATATATATATATATATATATATATATATATATATATATATATATATATATATATATATATATATAAATATTCACACGCACAGATACACACATCCATAAACTTATATGTATCCATACACACATATATTTACTGTCATTTCCCCTTGTATGAAAAGTTAATTAAATTAAGAAAATCATGCGTTTGAGGTTGAATTATCTCCCCTGAGTTTTAGAGAGTTCCACTGTTGTTTTCTATTCAAGTCTGCATCTAAGGACGGTTATTTTCGGAAATCATTGGATCAATATTAATCTCCTGCAATATGAAAATATATTTTCTTTGTTATTTCTGTACCCATAGATATTTTAAAGTTGAAAGTTATTTACTGTTTAGATTATTAACTTTTTCATACGAAATTAAGTATCATTTATTAAAATATAACATTTGATAGAACTTTTTGTAAACTTTGACTACATACCTAATTTGAAAAAATGAATCCATCTTAAATATATATATATATATATATATATATATATATATATATATATAGTCTCGGAAGTTTCTCAACCATTAAAACTATATATAAAAAAAAAAACAAACAAACAAACAAACAAACAAAAAAAACTTATAGTCTCAAGTCTTCCAGTGGAAAATCACTCATGTAAGTCAATTTATTTTTTACAGTTATTTTCTAACACTATTTTAAGGGATCATCAGTTGTTTACCATGAAAAACTGTTTCGGGAATTTAAAAACAAGACAGTATTTAATTTCATGGCTTCCCAGCAGAGTTGATCAGACCCCACTTCCCTTAAAAGACAAAAACATAAACGTTCCTTATACTAAATCTACGTTTTGTTCCATATAAATGTTTTGCTAACTTATATTAGTTATTTAAGACATCAAAAAAAAAAATAAATAAATAAATAAAATAAAAAATAAATTTTTTTTTTTTTTTTTTTTTTTACCTGCGCTGTTCGTCTGTCTAATAAAATTTATCCGTTACTCACAAAAATGTTGTTGCATTTTAATATATATATATGAGCGAGAGAGAGAGAGAGAGAGAGGGAGAAATGTGATATTTAGAAGGCAATACAATGCAGAGATGTGACGGATAGACAGAAGTTGGAGCAAATAAGACATATAATGGTGGAACAAGTTAAATAGTTTCACCTTTAATACAATATATATATATATATATATATATACTTATTAAAAAAATTTTCACAAACACACATATATATCTGTCTATCTACGCAAGGTTACAATGTTATGTAATACCTGTATCAAGATGGTCTGGTGGAAACTCCGTGTCATATAATATTCTGGGAACTCTTTTCTTCTTCAGAACCGTGCTCAACTCAAGTTCAAGCGTGCATATATATATATATATATATATATATATATATATATATATATATATATATATATATATATATATATATATATTACATGGCTGACCTCAAAAATAAAATATTTAATAAAATTACTAAACCCCTCCATTTATGCCGCTACATTGATGACATCTTTATACTAGCAGACAATAATAATGAGATTTAAAAAAAAACTACGAGATATTTTTTTCAAAATTACTCCGTATTTACATTCACTTATGAGCTTAACGTTAATAAAGAAAATATGTTTTTAGATGTTCTCATTTATTCTAACAATGACTCATTCATCACCTCTCCCTATAAAAATACTTCTATTAATACATGCATTTTAAGTTATAGAAGCGAATGTTCATATCGATAGAAAATTGCAATGATTAAAAATCTATTAAACAGTGCTAAACTAATCTCTTCAACCATGAACATATTCTTTAACGAATTTAAAAACATTAAGCAAGTCCTAATTAATAATCAATTCTCCAATTATATTGTAGACGAACAAATAAAATTAATGATTAAAAACATAGACAATACTAATAATAATCAGCTAAATAATTCCCACTACATAAATCTATTCTACTGTAACCAAATGCATTCGAACTTTAAATTGGATGAAAAACTCTTAAAAATATAATACATCGCTACATATCCCCTATCAACTGTAATTATAAAATAAAATTCATCATTTATTATTTAAAAAATTTTTTAAAACCAAACATCATAGTAAAAAATAACACTCCTCAGACCCCCCCCCCCCCCCCCAAAAAAAAACACTAGAAGAACCAATGCTCCATGGGAGAATGTATTTCCGACAATAATAATAAAACTAATTTTTACATCGGTTTCACTACCACAACACTTTCCCAAAGACTGACCTTACATCTCTCTGACACTAGCTACATTTACCAACGTCTAAAAAACATTACTACCCTCCTTCTCAATATAGAAACATGCAAGTTCATAATACTAAAATAATACACAACGATATCAACATCAAAATATTAAAAATTCTTGAAGCCCTCTACATAATAACTAAACATCCCACAATCAATAATGTGAATTACGAAACTAGTCACAACATCTTTAAGTGTCTAGCATAGTAACTAACATTACCAAATCCTTAGCCGTTAAGCAATCATACTTTTGAATTGTGCACACCCTGAGAACGTAATCCCGTTCGCATGCAACATCTCACTATTACAGACGCTCATTTTAAAGTCGTATATTATTAAACGTTAAAAATACCTCAACATAGTTGTAAAGACACAAAGACTAACACCGCCTGATTATGATTTGATGAATCAAATCGAAAGTACTCGTGAAAAAAAGGAAAGAAAAATGAAACAAGAAACCCATGGAACTTACATACACCAATTTTTCCGAAATATTGTAAACGTTCTTGGCCTTTTGGCTAAGATCAAAGTGTAGTATCTGTTTCCCATAAACTGGTATTGTCTTGGCCTTCGGGGCTTGATTTACGCCGGTCTATGGGTCGGTCCTGTGCAGTTCTAGGAGGTCCACCCTCCCAGGCTTTGCCTCCCCTCTTTGGGGAGGAGTAAGTTTATTACTTATGGGAGTAAGATAAAACTGGCCTTGTGCCTAACTCCTGGAGAGGAGTAAATAAATACTAAATGGACTATTCAGAAAATGGAAAAAAAAGTATAAGCACTTAAACTTATTGTTTAATGTTTTTTTTTACAAACCGCCGTTTCCCTATTCTGTCGAAACTACGGAAAAAAAAGATTCATAGAATAATTGTAGATTACCATCCTCTGTAAAATCACCCCATCTTCCACAAAACAAAAAATAGATTCTTCTTTTTTAGGCGATTACGTATGAACATCCTTAAAAACTTGGCAGAACTATGAAAAAAACGCTTATTTTAGAATTTAGAGTGTGGATCAATTTCGTATATTCATATAATTTAAAATGATACCCTCACTTCCGGACCATTCTAGCGTTTATGGGTATTAACTAAATTCTTTTTTATTTGCTATGGGAGACAAATCCGTTGCGTTTTATGGGGTGCGGTCTATTTTGTGACCTTGCGAGTCCGACTTAGGGTTACGGTTTAAATATTTTTATTAATTTTCCTAAAAAGTTAGAATAGCCTGGAGATTGGGCATCATTTTACGTTAAATATATATGAAATTGATTACCCACTGTAAATTCTAAAATAATTGTTTACTTTTCGTCTTTCCGTTTTCCACAGTGTTCACTCTTGTAATCGCCTAAAAAAGCTGAATTTCATTTTGGGGAGGGAGATTTAGCGGCGGCTGTTAATCTACAAATTTACCCATATTTTATTTCTTTAATCTTATTTTGTTTAACTATACATAGTTTAAAAAAAAAAAATTATAATTAATTGATTTGTTTAGTTGTGTATACCTTTCCTGTGAAAATTAAATAAATAACTTCTTTCAAATTGGCTAACTAAATATCTTATTTTTAAGGTGTAAAATTCTACTTTTTAGGCGATTACGTGTGACTACCCCGAAAAACTTGATGATGATAACTAACATTTGTGATTAAAAAGAAAAAAAAAGACCTTCTTTAATCTTTCTAAATTATAAAAAATGTTCTTTTTGTTTTACTATTCATTAAGTCTTTTTTCTGTCTTTAATAAAAAAGCCAAAAAGCACAAATTAACCATTTCGAATTTCTCAGTGATATGAAATTGTTTTATTTGACCAATCGACGTTCCAGTCTTTCATTTATTCATTTCATTATATAACCAGTTTTTAATGGGGAATTCATTTTCATTTTTATGCTGAAACAAAATAAAATTACACGACTTTGAATATCTTAAAGACCATATCAATTAACCTTTTTTCTTCTAATAAATAAAATGTGACTATGTTCATGCACAGTAAATTTCCCAACATTAGAAAATATCAAATAACACTACGACAATCATATTTTTGTTGTTTTCCTCCACATTACCAAAAAATCAAATGGAAAGTACTTCTTTTTTTTTGTAAAGAAAACTATTGTTTCAGTAATTGCTGCCCGAAGAGGGGGGTATTGTTGCTTGTATATATAGAAAATTCATGTTAAAAATATATAAATGTTTATATATTTTTTGATTTTGTGTGTGTCTGTGAAAACAAATGACAGACAGACAGACATACAGACAGACAGACAGACAGACAGACAGACAGACAGACAGACAGACAGACAGACAGACAGAGTATGTGTGTATGCGCTTTGCGTTTATAAATTTCCTACCGGAACTGTATCCAATCGTATTTATTATCTTCAATGAAATGAACCCTGTCCGCCTCAACCGGAAAAAAGTAACGTAAAGTATATCCCGAACCTTCGTGGGCGGTGATACGCCCGCCCCCCCCCCACACACACTCTGGTCAGCTTTTGTCTTGAGTGCGTCACGGTCCGGTAGGGGCTCGTGTCAACCCGTTAGCCAAAAAGTAACCTCTATAGATCCCATCCCACGGATGTCTGCTTCCGATGCAGGGTGTGGGTCGCGTAGAGGTAAGAGGACCTTCATGTGTCGCTGGGTCATAACAAAAGGACATTAAGTTGATGGACGCCTAAGAAGAGCTTCTTCCCAAAACGATTCCCTCCATCGACCCGGGGGGGGGGGGGGAGGGCTAAACAAAGAAGAACACACACACACACATACATACACACATAATTTAAGCGAATTTCACGCTTTGTAATGAAATGTTTTAAATGGTTATCTATTAGCCAGTCATACAAGTGAAAACAAAATGGCGCGACATTTATTTATTAATCCTTTTGGGCACCTCGTATGTTAATCTATTGTCCAATTTCTTCGTTGTAAATCCCTCCACACATCTCTGACGCTCGGTCCGTACGTCATGTCAGTCCATAGGTCAGTCCGTACGTCGGTCCGTATGTCGGTCCTTGTGTCAGTCTTTACGTCAGTCCATATGTAAGTCCGTACGTGAGCCGTTCGTTAGTCCATACGTTGTCGGTACGTCAGTCCATACGTTAGTCTATATGTCAGTAAGTACGTCTCTCAACACGCCATTCTGTACGTTAGTCTGTATGTCAGTCCGTACGTCAGTCCATACATACGCCCATACATTAGTCCATACGTCGGTCCATACGTAAGTCCATACGTCAATCTATACATCGGCCCGTACGTCGGTCTACACGTCAGTCCAATGTACGTCAGTCCGTAAGTCAGTCTGTACGACAGTGTGTACGTCACTTATTACGTCGGTCCGTACATCAGTCTTTGCATTTGCCTTTACGTCGGTTAGTACGTCAGTCCATACGTCAGTTTGTAATTCAGTCTGTACGTAATTCGTACGTCGGTCCGCACATTACACATATGTCACTTCGTAAAAAGTCAAAACTTTCGGATGTACATCGATCCACATGTAGTTCCATACGATTATCCGTATATCAGTCCGTACATCGGTTTATATGTAGTTCCGTACGATTGTCCGTATATCAGTCCGTACATCGGTCCATATGTAGTTCCGTACGATTGTCCGTATATCAGTCCGTACATCGGTCAATATTTAGTTCCGTACGATTGTCCGTATATAAGTCCGTACATCGGTCCATATGTAGTTCCGTACGATTGTCCGTATATCAGTCCGTACATCGGTCCATATGTTGTTCCGTACGGGTGTCCGTATATCAGTCCGTACATCGGTCTATATGTAATTCCGTACTTGTGTCCGTATATCAGTCCGTACATCGATCCATATGTCGTTCCGTACTTGTGTCCGTATATCAGTCCGTACATAGGTCCATATGTAGTTCCGTACGATTGTCCGTATATCAGTCCGTACATCGGTTTATATGTAGTTCCGTACGATTGTCCGTATATCAGTCCGTACATCGGTCCATATGTAGTTCCGTACGAGTGTCCGTATATCAGTCCGTACATCGGTCCATATGTAGTTCCGTACGATTGTCCGTATATCAGTCCGTACATCGGTCCATATGTAGTTCCGTACGAGTGTCCGTATATCAGTCCGTACATCGGTCCATATGTAGTTCCGTACGATTGTCCGTATATCAGTCCGTACATCGATCCATATGTAGTTCCGTACGATTGTCCGTATATCAGTCCGTACATCGGTCAATATGTAGTTCCGTACTTGTGTCCGTATATCAGTCCGTACACCAGTCCATATGTAGTTCCGTACGATTGTCCGTATATCAGTCCGTACATCGGTCCATATGTAGTTCCGTACGATTGTCCGTATATCAGTCTGTACATCGGTTCATATGTAGTTCCGTACGATTGTCCGTATATCAGTCCGTACATCGGTCCATATGTAGTCCGTACGATTTTCCGTATATCAGTCCGTACATCGGTCCATATGTAGTTCCGTACGAGTGTCCGTATATCAGTCCATACATCAGTTCATATGTAGTTCCGTACGATTGTCCGTATATCAGTCCGTACATCGGTCCATATGTAGTTCCGTACGATTGTCCGTATATCAGTCCGTACATAGGTCCATATGTAGTTCCGTACGATTGTCCGTATATCAGTCCGTACATCGGTCCATATGTAGTTCCGTACGATTGTCCGTATATAAGTCCGTACATAGGTCCATATGTAGTTCCGTACAATTGTCCGTATATCAGTCCGTACATCGGTCAATATGTAGTTCCGTACTTGTGTCCGTATATTACTCCGTACATAGGTCCATATGTAGTTCCGTACGATTGTCCGTATATCAGCCGTACATCGGTCCATATTTAGTTCCGTACGAGTGTCCGTATATCAGTCCGTACATCGGTCTATATGTAGTTCCGTACGATTGTCCGTATATCAGTCCGTACATCGGTCCATATGTCGTTCCGTACTTGTGTCCGTATATCAGTGCGTACATAGGTCCATAGGTTATCCATGCAGCAATAACTAAGTTTAATGCTTTTCCTATAGATCATTTTAGATAGTTCATTGTTTTTAGGGATTTTTTTTCATTCATTAAGATAAAGAATATTTTACTAATTTCTGTTCCTTCTTGTGTTGAGACGATTAATCTGAATCGGAATCGGGAATCGAATAAATCGGATCTTTTAGAGGGTTCAAAATCGATTTGATCTTAATTTCCGATTCCCAAAATGATTCTTTCAATGTTTTACTTGTTTAAAGTTTAATTTTCCTTTGCTGGTATTACTGATAAAATGATAAATATTTATTGATTTCAAATTATCACGAAAACTAAAATCTATGGGTCAAAACAACAAATTTAGGTAAAAATAGCACTGGAAAAATGGCACGGTAAAATAGCAGAAGTAAAAATGTCACAGGAAAAATGTCACAAAGTGATGAATAGGAAAAATAGCACAAGTGAAAAATATAGATGAAAATCTCACAATGATTTTATTGAAATCTTAGATAAAATACGTAAAACGAAAACATTAAGAAGTTTGTTAAATTATAATAAAATTCATATTTGTATTTAAAAGTAGACGAGTACCGCCAACTAAATCATCCACTCTTAAAAAAAAACACGAGATTCTACTTTTTAGGCGATTACATATAAACACCTTTAAAAACCTGGGGAAGAAAAACCCAATTTCTTTAAAATTTAGTTTGGGTATCAGTTTCGCATATAAATTTAACATACAATGATCACCCATTCCGGGCCAGTGTCTAACCAAATAGCGTCTAAAAGGCATATAATCAGAATTCTTTTTTTGTGAACGGGTTAAGGATAAAGAGAAATAAATATTGTGTGTGTGTTTTTAAAGGGGGGAGGATTAGAACCCTGCTTTAACTCTACCACTAACCCTAAGTCTAGATGCCTCAAAACTTCCTTTAACCCTACCAAAACTCTCAGTCCGTCTGGCAACAGCCCCCTCCTCCAAAAACCTCCCCTTGACTCTACCACTAACCTTAACTCCAGGTGCCAACAGAATCCCTCCTCACCACCAAAAAATAAAGAATAAAAATATGATTACACCATAGATTGAACACGAAACAAAAACAGAAATGTTAATGTTTTATGGTTCGATATTGAGGGATATCCCTTTTTTTAAACTATAGGGGAAGGAACCTAACCATCCATAACTTTGACAAATCGATGTTATTTGCTTGAAAGAAACATAGTATACGCTTATTTAAAATAGGGGAGGGAACCTAGCCCCCATCCCTCAAAACTTAGAAAATCGATTTTATTTGTTTGAAAACAACAGAAAAAAAATGAAATATTTATCTTAAAATTGGAGTGGGGGTAGCTTTTATTTAAAAGTATAGAGGAAGGAGTCTATTTCCTACCCCTAAAACTTAGAGAAATCGATTTTATGTGTTTGAAAACAACAGAGTAACTACTTATTTAAAATATTTTTAACACAGTTGGGGGCTTAGCCTATATTAAAACTACTCCCGAACGGTCCTAATTTTATGTCACCGAATAGTACTTGCTTTGTGCCATTTTCTTTCTATTCATGAATTTGTGCTAATTTTACCTGTGTCGTTTTTACCTGTGCCATTTTATCAGTGTCATTTTTATTAATGCCATTTTCCTTGTGCACCGTCGTATACTAGCACTAACCAGGGGTTCAGTTCCTCCGTATATCGCAAGCCAACTTTCACTGGATGATATTTCAATTTTAACCCCCACCAATGTGAAGAGAGAAATGCCTACAACATTGAGCAAAGAAAATATCTAGTAATACTGATGCCTAACAAGAGGAACTGGACAATCACCCACCGAAACAAATATCCAGAGAGAATGACATCAGCTCCCAGAAATCTGGATCAAACATCAAAGGACACCACTAAGAAAACTCACCATGGCCTGTCCCTGGATTGGGACAATAATTAAAATTACCTCAGTCTAGAAAGATTTCTCAGTCACTGACGAGGACAGAAAATATAAAATGTAGTATCAGAACAGGTGTCGATGGGTAAGCAATTTTCGTATGTTATTATTTCTTTATAAATTGATAAAATGAAATTAGAATAAAATTAAAATTTCACTGTAAATCATTCGCATGATTCAACTGCGATCCTCCAATTCATAGTTACTGAATTCGGGATTATCTCGTAAAAATTACCGAATTTTCCGGACACCACCGACGTTAAGATTGAAAATAAAAATTCAAAACACTACCTGTTTCATATTTAGAGTAGTAGGAGCGGTCAGTACTTTATGTAAGTTTGATGTAAATTGATCTCCAGGTGATATGAGATGACATTTTTTTCTGTGTAGGTGGTGAATTTATGTTAAACAAACATCGCGAACTGAACCCACCCCGTGACCCATCTAAAAATTAAAATGGTAAGTTTTTCAAAAACGCATGGTATTATCTTAAAAGTGTTGGTGAATCAAGTGTATCGTAAAAAAATGTAATGTGCGCACCTGTGTAATGTGCGTAGTTGATTTTCAGCACAAAAATGACTAAAGTAAGTGGTTTTCGTTTTAGTTGAATTTAGCATAATGTCACTTAGTTATGAACTTACTATTATATTTTCTATTAGCCTAGTAAATATAATAATTCAATTTAATTTTGTGAGAATATTTTAATTCACTATTTTATTCAATATTTTATTCAATATTTTCTTCAATATTTTATTCAATATTTTATTCAATATTTTTATTCAATATTTTATTCAATATTTTATTCAATATTTTTATTCAATATTTTATTCAATATTTTCTTCAATATTTTCTTCAATATTTGTTCAATATTTTATTCAATATTTTTTCAATATTTTTATTCAATATTTTATTCAATATTTTATTCAATATTTTATTCAATATTTTATTCAATATTTTATTCAATATTTTGATTCAATATTTTATTCAATATTTTATTCAATATTTTTATTCAATATTTTATTCAATATTTTTATTCAATATTTTATTCAATATTTTCTTTGAAGGTATGATACCGGATGTGGGGGGTTACATTTGTCGGTAATGTGGAAATAACATCATCTCCATAAGTTGTTTGTTAAAATGAACAACGAAGCCGTTTACTTTGTTATTTTCGAAGAGAAAAGAAAGAAAAATAAGGGGACAGTTTTTTTCTTTTTATTATTATTTTCTCTTTCTAGTATTTTCATTGTTGTAATAAGTTACTTACTAGTCTATGTATTTTTTTACTAAACAGGTGCTGGTCGACTCAATTGTTTATGAAAAAAATAAAATAGGATTATGTCTACTTAAGACAAATTACTACAAATCAACTTTTCTTAATAAGGGAAATAAATCTTTAGTTGCCTCACTATTTGAAATCAATCGTCCCGTTTTCTATTACTTTTGTTTCTGTTATTAAATGTTAGTTTATCATCATATCCGTTGTTTTTAAAGCTTAAAACAGCTTTAAAAACAACTATAATTTAGAATAAGATAAATAACAATTTTATAAGAATGATATAGCGAACACTTTTATCAGAATTAAATAACGAAAATTTTATCAGGATTAAATAACGAACAATTTTATCAGAATTAAATAACGAAAATGTTATCAGAATAAAATAACTAATAATCTTATCAGAATTAAATAACTAACAATTTTATCAGAATTAAATAACTAATAATTTTATCAGAATTAAATGACGAACAATTTTATCAGAATTAAATAACTAACAATTTTATCAGAATTAAATAACTAATAATTTTATCAGAATTAAATAACGAAAATTTTATCAGAATTAAATGACGAACAATTTTATCAGAATTAAATAACGAACAATTTTATCAGAATTAAATAACTAATAATTTTATCAGAATTAAATAACGAAAATTTTATCAGAATTAAATAACGAACAATTTTATCAGAATTAAATAACGAACAATTTTATCAGAATTAAATAACTAACAATTTTATCAGAATTAAATAACTAATAATTTTATCAGAATTAAATAACTAATAATTTCATGAAAATGAAATAACAAAGAATTTTATGAGAATGAAATAAAGAACAATCCTATGAAAATGAAATAACGAACTATTTTTTGACAATATAAGAACTAATATTCTATGAGAATGAAATAACGAACAACTTTATGGGAATAAAATAGCGAACAATTTTCTAAGAATAAAATAACCAATAATTATCTGGGAATTAAACTATTAACAATTTGATGAGAATACAATAAAAACTATTTTATGAGAATAAAATAAAAAAGAATTTTATAATAATAAAATGGGAAACAATATATGAATGTATAAAATAACGAACGATTTTATGTGAATAAAATATCAAACAATTTTATTGGTAAAAGATTACGAAGTTTCTGAGAATGAAATGCCGAAGAATTTTATGAGAATAAAATAATGGAGGATTCTATGAAGATTAAATATCGAACAATTCTATGAGTCTTTTCCTATTACTTGAACATGTATTTATATTTTTAAATTGTTATCTAATTTTGAAATGCGTCTAAATGTCGTTTTTTTTTGGGGGGGGAGCAAGTATTATTTGAAATGTTTGTAATATTGTTTAGTATTTTCTTATACGTTTTAAGTACTTCGTAACATCTTTAAATATATAAGGTGTGTTAAAAGGCTATTACAATGCGAGAAATGGAAAAAATGGCGTTGAAGAATACGACAAACCAAGTATTATCTATTTATCTATTTATTTATTTATTTATTTTTATTTTTCCTTTTTTTCCCTTTTTTTTATAAAAAGAAAAAAAAGGAAAGGAAAGGAAAAAAAATGAAAAAAATGAAAAAAAAAATGGAAAAAAAAATGAAAAAAAAGGGAAAAAATAATAAAATAAATAATTAAATAAATAAGTAAATATATAATACTTGACTTGTCGCATTCTTCAACGCCATTTTTTCCATTTCTCACATTGTAATAGCCTTCTACCACACCTTATATACATACCACAAACAATGCTTCAAGCAAACTACCTTTCCTTATTATCTTTAAATATGTTTAATTTGTAATATCTGTATGTCGCTTTGTACGTCAATCCGTAGATCAGTAAGTACATACGTCTATATGTCAGTTCATACGTCACTCTGTATGTCGGTCCGTATGTTTGTCCGTACGTCAGTCTGTAAGGCAGTCCATTTGTCAGTCTGTACGTGTGTCCGAATATCAGTCCATACATCGATCCGTACATAAACCCGTACGTTAGTCCGTATGGCAGTCCTTACGTTAGTCTGTATATCGGTACATACGCCAGTCTGTACGTCAGTCCGCAGTCAGTCCATACGTCGCTTCGTACAGCAGTATCTATGTCGGACTGTCACACTTTTCTTCTATCCCTTTCACTTTCATATCTATATAATTTTTGTAACAATTTAAAAATAACATTTATTCATTCATTTATGATGAAGTTTTTTTTTTATAGTAAAGATGAAATATTAAATCTCACCACATGAGTTGATTTGATTGTAATGATTGGTTTATCAGCATATTTTTTTTATTTATCTTTACATTTTGTAGAATATTTTGCATAGATTTCTTTGTCCACGACCTACGTTTCCCAGCCTATTGAGTCCTGTGTATGTTTTTTGTTGATGCGCGTGTGTTCGTGCTTTTTTTCTTTGGGTCATTTATGCGTGCATTTGTATTGGCGCTTGGGGCGACAGAAGCGATGTGTGGAGTGTTCATGTCGACTTGTGTCTGTTGTATACCTTTTCCGTTCCTCGTTTGTCTACGCGGTTTAGTGTTTGCGTAGTTGTATCTGTTGTGGCGAGGTTAGGGTTAGGGTTAGGGTTAATAAATAACTTAATTAAGGCATAATTATTTATATATTTTTAGTTTCTATCTTAAGTCTTGTCTATTAATTGTTCGCTAGTTTCATTTCAGATTTGGCATAATTTAAAAAAACATTTATTTGTTTTATTTCAATTCTTTTCTACTTGTCGTTTGCCTATTTTTGTGTATATTTTGGTGTTGTTTTAAGATTTTGTTTTCTAAATAAAAAATTGAAAAAATCTTTTAAATTTTTTCGTTCGTATAATTTTTAATTCTTTTCCATTTATTTTTATAATTAAACAAAATCTGTCCGTTTTTCTAGCATTATTGAGGCTTTTATCTAGATGATGAAATTTATGGGGGTCATTTCTAAGTATGACTGCTTTTATGTTACGTTAGTGCATTTTTGACAATTAGCTAAATCCCATCCATTCACTGTAGAGGTCCCCAGATGCCGGAAAGCTTTCTACTCCAATAGCTCCTTTCCTTGTAACTCCCCCATGCTCCCTGTTTTCCCCGAAATACAGAAATTTAAAAATAATGTGAACAAGCATCCCGCTGCACAGCCCCCTAATTTAGGATGACCCCCTAAACTGTCACCCTAATTCTTAGTAGCCCCTTACGTCTACAGTGGCAACTTGCCTTGTTTGAGGTCAACAAAGTTTTTTAAAAAATCATTCCAGATTATCAAGAAGAGCAATCCTGCTAACCATTGAGACAATCTTGAAGGAATACACAACAATCGTCTGCCCGTTTCAAAATATTTCCCCGAGAATTGTCACCGTTTTATTTGTTTCATACTTTATATTTGTTATTTTGGTATGTTTTGCATTTAGCTTAGTTAATATTAATTTTGGTTATTTATAGAAAAAAATTTCTATGGTGGAATAATTTCTAGGGATGATTCATCTTGTGTTGGTTTGGTGTATTTAGGTTTATTTTTATTTGATTCAATATAATATATATATGTTGCATTACCCGTTCTTTCGGGGTACCCGGTAAGATCCAACAAGAATGGCAAAGAACAGAACGTATATGGAAAAACTTTGGTTTTCTTTATTTACCATCACCGGATGGTTTACACCGGCTACGCAAACACATATAAAAACCTTTTGACATACTTTTGTGCCAAGAAAGTCTTTTTCTTGCTGAGGTCACAGACTTGGTTTCTGCTATAAACTCGTTCATATATACATCCGATTGAAAAGCAATTTGCTCTGCATTGTCTATCCGAGCGTGAACTGAAGCAACTGTTCCACAAACACTTCCAATTGTCTGTTTGATGAAATACAAGTCAGGGGATTCCTTCACGGTACCAACTTACTTATTAGTCGCATTTTTAGTCAGCGGACACGAAAGCCTAACAGCAAGACGGGCTTGGGTACCATAGCCAATAAAGCTTCATCGGTGCCATAAACATCGGTAAACTCCCATTCTTCCGGTACTTCAATACTCCGATCACCAAGCGCTCCGACTCTTCGCGTTTCTGAAACCGCCGCCTTTCAAGTCTCGCTTGCACTGCGGAACCTTATCCTTTTTAAGTTATCAAGTCGCTTTCTTTCTTTATTTATTTCTCGACGTCCCACCCACAATGGACTCGTCCACGATTCATTTTGCCACTCTTCATTATCTTACACACACGCACACACACACAGACACACACACAGACACACACACACACACACACATATATAATATATATTGTTTTTATTTGTGTATTTTCGTTTGGTTGTTTTGTGTTTAGGTTTAGTATTTTGAGACGAACGGACCTCGGAGGTATTTGTCTTCGTGTCTGCACTTTAACATTAGTGTTATATGTTGGGTGTGTTATTATAGCGACTCTTTTTAGACGTAGAGTACATCTCTCTGATGTGCTGTATTAAGCTGGTGCTAATGTTATGAATCCCCAGATGATTTTGAGAATTATCATTTCTGTTTCTTTTAACTCCCATATATATCCCACTTATGCTGTTGTTTAAGTATCTTTCGTGGTTGAATTAGGAAGTGTGTATGCATAGTCTTTGCTTGAAGGTGTGTTCTATTTTTCGTATATACTATTCTGTTGCTCTGCTTTATAACCATTACGTTTGTCGGACAAGTTATTAGAATTGCGCATTTGTCTTTGTCTGTGGGTATTTCGATAATTTTGGTTATTTTTTGTTATATTTTTTATCATCATTTGTAGTATGACATACGTGCAGGAGTAGCTGATTTTCAGGTTATTTTGTTAAAATCTGAATTCAGAGGTTAGAAGTGAATGAATTTATTAACAACTTTCAGGATTCTTTAGTTTGGATACTGGATACATGTAAGCGATCAGGTAGAGCAGTAGCTCTGTGCTTACTTTTAATTGTTGCTTATCATATTAAAAGTCGCCTTCAAGAGACGATAATCTGTTCAGCACTCAATTTCACCATTACCTTTACATGCTTACATATGCAAGGGTATACATGCATACATATGCATACATATATAGATACATAAATACACACACACATACGTACGTGTATACATACATGCATGCCTATATATACATGCATACATATAAATATATACATGAATGCACACTCACATTTATATACATATATGCATAGATATATGCACACATACACACATGCATAATTGTATACAACGATATACATATGCATGCATACATAATTCATGCATACATGCATGAATGCATACATACACGTACGTACAGATAGATACGTATATACATTATAGCTGTCTAGCCGTTTGGCGCGCATGACAATCGCTGACAGGTTAACAAAATGTTAAATGCCAGCAATACACGTGGAAAGATTTTAAGTTCAGAGACGAGAACAGTTCTTGATATGTTCGGCTGAGTAGAGTAGCGGGTTGATATACAAGTTGAAATCTTATGGGATAAATGTATTGTCAAATACCAAACGTGGAGCACTTCCAGTGGACTTACTGTGCCCTCAAACGTGGAGCACTTCCTCCTACACTAATTGGCGTATTTTTACAAGTAAATACACGCGTAAATACGTACATAGATGTGTGCCCCAATAATTTATAGTATTTATTAATAAAGCTATTAATCTTATAATGTCAAATTAATATATATATATATATATATATATATATATATATATATATATATATATATATATATATATATATATATATATATATAAATATATATATATATATATATATAAAGAATACGCGGAAATCTCTCTAAGGCCCTTTCGACTATCATCTTGTCAGAAGAAAAATCGATAGTTTTAATTAATAATAACGTCGAAAAAAGAGCAAAATGGGGAAATTGAGTGTGCCAAAATTAACGATAAAGCGATTAAAATTCAATTTAATGATTTCGTTAAAAGGCGATTAAAAGGCACTACGTTAGGGGATAAAAAAAAATTGGGAAGGAGTTCAAAGTTCCCCAAAGAGATTAAGCGATCTTCTTGTTGAACGTTCAAGGGGTGGCTTTCTCACTTCCATCTACAGGAAGCCTACTTTTACGGGCCTGTATGTAAACTGGTCTTCTTTTGTGCCTAAGTCTAGAAAGGTAGGCTTAATTTACACTTTGGCGCATAGAGCCCTCGTGATTTGTTCTTCAAATAGATTAGAGTGTGAACTTAATAGGATCAGGGATATATTCATTGATAATGGTGATCTTGAGGACCTCATCAATGATTGCATTAATAAAAAGGTTGCTGATTTTAAATCCCCTAAAATATTTGGGCCTGTAAAATGTCCCATTTATTTAAAATTACTTTGGATAGGGGGAAATAGTATTAAACTAGGTAAACAGATTGTTGATAGCATTAGCAATTGCTTCTACTCTGTTTCCTTACGATTAGTTTATGCTACTAGACCTGCTTTTCCTTCCTCTCGCAAGGATAGTGTGCCCTATATAGAAATTATGGTAATATTGTATACCAATTTAAATGCCAATGTGATGCTGGCTATATAGGGCACACTTCCTTGCATTTGCAGACCCGCATAAACCAGCACGTTCCATCAAAAATACGTCAGGGAAGGGTAGGATCCTTGTGTTACCCCTCCTCTAATTCTTTGGACTCTGCTATTGGCCAGCAATTAGTTGAAAACCCTAGCTGTGCCAGTGGCTATAAAATAGACCGTTTTGAGGTCTTGCATCGAGCAGATTCCAAGAACCATTTGAAAATATTGGAATCTGTCTCTATTGCTATTCGAAAACCTTCCTTGTGCTGGCAGAAGTAATTTGTAAGATCGCTTAATCTCTTTGGGGAACTTTGAACTCCTTCCCAATTTTTTTTATCCCCTAACGTAGTGCCTTTTAATCGACTTTTAACGAAATCATTAAATTGAATTTTAATCGCTTTATCGTTAATTTTGGCACACTCAATTTCCCCATTTTGCTCTTTCTTTCGACGTTATTATTAATTAAAACTATCGATTTTCTCCTGACGAGATGATAGTCGACAGGGCCTTAGAGAGATTTCCGCGTATTCTTTTTAAATGTATTTATAAGTTTTGTACCTCAAAACATTTATATATATATATATATATATATATATATATATATATATATATATATATATATATATATATATATATATATACCAACGTGCGAACGGTGTTTAGGACTCGAAGTGCTTTCCCCCATTTTCCGTAAAGATGTTATCCTCACCATTCAATGCAATCAAGTTGTTTTTCCATTTTCGTGGCCAATGCGAGGCTGACTACGTGGGGTGTATCATTCAGCAATTAGAAGTCAGAATTTCCCAACACGTCACCAGTTCGATACGTAGGCACAGACAGTGGCCGACATCATGAGTCGGCCATTGGAGACTATTTATTGCAGTGCCAATTGTGTACTAGAGAGTATTCCGATGAGGCGTTTTCTGTCTTGCACAGGCTCTTTCAAGAAATCATCTCAAGATTCTCGAAGCGGTTGCTATTAATTTGCGACAACCGTCTCTGTGCAAGCAGAAGGAGTACACCCACAGTTTAGAATTGATGGATGTACGTTGAAATACCTCATTTTTTTTACCCTCATTCGCCAATGATTATTATGGGTTTTTTTAACCACTGTCTCATTCGTATTTTTACCCCATCAACTCTTAACTCGACGATTGCCTTGAAGAAGAGTCGATCTAAAGACGTCTCGGTAGAAAAAAAACCCACCTTTTCCTCTCCCATTCATTAATTTCTTTTCTTTTAACTATGTTACTTGAGTAGATAGAAGGAAAAAGAAAAATATTCCATTAGTTCAAAACAGATTCCTCATCCTCTCTACCTGTTTTTTTTTACCTTGCTTTAGTAATTAATGTTTCCTGTTCTCAGCAAATATGGCTACTTCGTCAATCTTATTAAATGTTTTGTTGAAATGTTGTACCTACAAATCTTTCTCTCTCTCTCTCTCTCTCTCTCTCTCTCTCTCTCTCTCTATATATATATATATATATATATATATATATATATATATATATATATATATATATATATATATATATATGAGATCAAAAATGAAAAAAGCGGAATATCTTTGAGCTCAACGTTTCGCCAAACTGTTACGTGGGCTTTTTCAAGAGCGAACGAAAAAATGCTATAAAATGACAAAAGACAAGAAAGTCTGTAAATTATGGGATATATGTATAGTGGTAGGGTTTACAATTTATGTAGAGAGGAAAGCTATACAATCATGTACAGTCAAAGAAAAATACATAACACACACACACATATATGTATCTCTCTCTCTCTCTCTCTCTCTCTCTCTCTCTCTCTCTCTATATATATATATATATATATATATATATATATATATATATATATATATTCCGTCAAAATTTCAACCTTGATTGAACTGTTCAAGGTCAAAGTCACACAAGACGGGAGACTCCATTGTCTACAATTTGGGTGAATAGAGGATCTCTACGATGACGAGAATCCCAGCTATGGCCAAAAGTGTGTGTTTCACCTTTTCTTTGACGTTGACCTTTGACCTAGATATCCCAAAATTACATTAGTTCAAAATCAGACTATGACTGATACTTATCCATGTTTAGTTATGATTGGTCAAACGATGTGGACGCAAGGCTGTACACGAATATACTAACAAATATAGTAACAATTTTGACCGCAAACATAACCTCCCCAGCGGAGGTAAAATTATAACAATAATTTAGTTTGACTCGTAATATAATATATTATATAGAATATAAGTGGCTTTACATGATAAATATCAAAATTTAACAAAAAATCTATTTTAACTTATACATATAACATATTGAAATAGTATCACAGAAAATATCTGAAAAAAAAAGCTTTTTTTCTACAACTCTGACACAGACTTTAAATATTAAGTCCAACATATTAAATGATGCAGAATTGTATTGGGAATAAAATGTGTTAAACTACATATTTGTTTATTTGTTGGTTTTGGGTGCTACTAGTGTGTAAATAAATCCTCGTGTTTTAGTTGAATGATTGTCGGCCATTTTAAATTATATATAAAGTGTTATTCTTGTGCAACATTTATGCTTGCGAAAAAAAACGATAATGTTCAGGGGTCTATTGGCATTCATCTTCCACCATTTTTTTTAGCCCCAAACCGTGTTCACAGAATTAAAATTCTAGAGTAATTTTGCCATTAGAGCCCATAACCTATGGCGTAATTTATGCAATCAGTCAGTAGATATAGTTCGCTTTCTTTTCCTTTCTCAACTTCCATTTTCTCTTTCTTTACTGTTTCCTCCTGTTATTGTTGTTGTTGTTGTTGTTGTTGTTGTTCTTCTTCTTCTTCTTCTTCTTCTTCTTCTTCATCTTCTTCTTCTTCTTCTTCTTCTTCTTATTCTTCTTCTTCTTCTTCTTCTTCTTCTTCTATCCGCTTATGTACTCTTTTATTTCCTTCTTTGTTTTTTTCCTTCTTTTTCGGATTCTGTCAATTTGTTTACAATGCATATTTTATTTCAGTATTAAATTACACATGAGCGACATGTTTTAACACGGTTTTCCACTTTGATTTCGACTAACATTGAGATGTTGACTTAAAAAAAACTATTAAAAGCTGGTCAAACTTTGGATCCTGTCCGTATCAGTCCACGTCTACCAAACCAAAAATTTGGTAAGATGTAACAGTTACAAAGTAGAATATTTGAAACGGACATAAAAAGCATAGACGTACAAAGCATAGACATACAAACCATAGACGTACAAACCGTAGACGTACAAACCATAGACGTACAAATTATGGGCGCAAAAACCATGAACATAAAACATATACGTACACACCATAGACGTACAAACCATGGACGTACAAACCATATACGTACAAACCATAGACGTACACACCATGGACGTACAAACCATAGGCGTACAAACCATAGACGTACAAACCATGGACGTACAAACCATGGACGTACAAACCATAGGCGTACAAACCATAGACGTACAAACCATGGACGTACAAACCATAGGCGTACAAACCATAGACGTACAAACCATGGACGTACAAACCATGGACGTACAAACCATATACGTACAAACCATGGACGTACAAACCATGGACGTACAAACACTAGACGTACAAACCATGGACGTACAAACCATAGACACACAAACCATGGGCGCACAAACTATGAACATAAAACATAGACGTACAAATCATGGACGTACTAACTATGGTCGTACAAACCATAGACGTATAAATTATTGGCGCACAAACCATGAACATAAAATCATAGGCGTACAAACCATAGACGTACAAACCATAGACGTACAAACCATAGACGTAAAAACCATGGACGTACAAATCATGGACGTACAAACCATGCACGTACAAACCATAGACGTACAAACCATGGACGTACAAATTATGGACGTACAAACCATAGACGTACAAACCATGGACGTACAAATCATGGATGGACAAACTATGGACATACAAACTATGGACGCACAAACCATGAACATAAAACCATAGACGTACAAAGCATAGACGTACAAACCATGGACGGACAAACTATGGTCTTACAAACCATGGACGTACAAGCCATGGACACTTTAAAAGCATGTTTAAAAGGGAACAAGCAATTTGATCGCTCACGACCAATAAACATCATGATTTATTTACCGATTGAGAAATAAATTGCTGAAACGTGTCAAGCATGTAACGAATGGAAATAGTTCGATACAAATAATATTGATCGATTTCGTGATTATTGTGTAAAGAATAGATTGAATGGACAGTACTGGGAGCTTTCAGATGAGATTTGTGAAAGAATCGCAACTTATTGGAAGCTATACGGATTTGATAAGGTAGAAACAAAACTGTTCTTATTCTTCTTGTCCCCCTTGTTGTTGATGTTCTTCTTCTTCTTCTTCTTCTTCTTCTTCTTATTATTATTATTATTATTATTTTGCTTCTTCTTCTTCTTCTTCTTCTTCTTCTTCTTCTTCTTCTTCTTCTTCTTCTTCTTCTTCTTCTTCTTCTTCTTCCCTAGCTGTAACAAACATTTACAAAAAAAAAGAATAGAAAAACCTCATCTAGTCTCATCTAAAATAAGTATTTAATGTAAATATTGCAAACAATGTTTTTATTATTTCTTTCTACCCCCCCCCCCAATAAAATTGGGTGCCGGGGACACATAGGGTTGGAATCAATGACAGCTCTTTCAACAGCAAAAAAAAGAAGAAAACAGCGATGTAATATATTATATTAGAGTTATCACAAGCGATGTGTGCTGGTTGTATTTAAATGCAATTGTTAGGGAATTCATCATTAAATGTTAAAATAACTAAACATCTAAGTGTATTGCAATTATAGTTGCTAAACTGTGTGATATTTTGTAAATTATTTCCCTTCTTTAGATGAGTTTATCGTTGTTAATCATTTTATATGATTGTTTTATTGAATTATTAGGCCGTTTCTTGAAGATAAGGGTTTTTTTTTCTGGGGTCGACTTGAAAAATTGGTAAAAGTTCGAGTTAAAGCAGGGGTAAGTGATTGAACATATGCTGCAAACCATGATTGAACATATGCTGAAAATTATGATTGAACATATGCTGAAAACCATGATTGAACATATGCTGAAAATCATGATTGAACATATGCTGCAAACCATGATTGAACATATGCTGCAAACCATGATTGAACATATGCTGAAAACCATGATTGAACATATGCTGCAAACCATGATTGAACATATGCTGCAAACCATGATTGAACATATGCTGAAAATCATCATTGAACATATGCTGAAAACCATGGTTGAACATATGCTGAAAATCATGATTGAACATATGCTGAAAATCATGATTGAACATATGCTGAAAACCATGATTAGACATATCCTGAAAATCATGATTGAACATATGCTGAAAACCATGATTGCACATATGCTGAAAACCATGATTGAACATATGCTGCAAACCATGATTGAACATATGCTGAAAACCATGATTGAACATATGCTGAAAATCATCATTGAACATATGCTGAAAATCATGATTGAATATATGCTGAAAATTATGATTGAACATATGCTGAAAATCATGATAGATCATATGCTGAAAACCATGATTGAACATATGCTGAAAACCATGATTGACATATGCTGAAAATCATGATTGAACATATGCTGCAAGCCATGATTGAACATATGCTGAAAACCATGATTGAACATATGCTGAAAACCATGATTGAACATATGCTGAAAATCATGATTGAACATATGCTGAAAACCATGATTGAACATATGCTGAAAACCATGATTAAACATATGCTGAAAATCATGATTGAACATATGCTGAAAATCATGATTGAACATATGCTGAAAATAATGATTGAACATATGCTGAAAACCATGATTCAACATATGCTGCAAACCATGATTAAACATATGCTGAAAACTATGATTCAACATATGCTGCAAACCATGATTGAACATATGCTGCAAACCATGATTGAACATATGCTGAAAACCATGATTGAACATATGCTGAAAATCATGATTGAACATATGCTGCAAACCATGATTGAACATATGCTGAAAACCATGATTGAACATATACTGAAAATCATGATTGAACATATGCTGCAAACCATGATTGAACATATGCTGAAAACCATGATTGAACATATGCTGAAAACCATGATTGAACATATGCTGAAAACCATGATTGAACATATGCTGAAAACCATGATTGAACATATGCTGAAAACTATGATTGAACATATGCTGAAAACCATGATTGAACATATGCTGCAAACTATGATTGAACATATGCTGAAAACCATGATTGAACATATGCTGAAAACCATGATTGAACATATGCTGCAAACCATGATTGAACATATGCTGAAAACCATGATTTAACACCATGGGAATGCGGTCAGTTGCAGTGTTATTCTTATATTTAAGAAGTTGTATGTCTGTGGTGCGGTCTTGTTAACAACTGATTTATAAAGTTTAATGAGGGTTAAGGGTAGGATTAGGGTTAGGGTTAGGGTTAGGGTTAGGATTAGGGTTAGGGTGAGTGGCTCTGGTTGAATTGTTATGTATTTATTTTTAGACTAAGAGGAATAGGGCGGTTGCTAATTAGTTTAGTAATTTCTGGTTATCTGTAAGTAAATTGTTTCTGGAAGTTAATAAGTTATTTTGAAATCCGATTATTAGGAATAGAATGGAAGTGTCTGATTTTTCTATGCTAAATTTTATTTTGCGATCGTAATTATTAGGGAAAAAAAATGCAATCTATATATCTACAGTAGTATATTGCATAAGTCTTGCATTTTTTTACTCGGATAATGTCTGTCTGTAAGGCATTCTTTACAAGCTTTAAAAAACTTAATGTGTTGAGTGTTATGTTATACTTTTACCGATGGGTGTATAAACCCGTGTCGTGAACTCAGGTTCTATTCGTCTGCTCATAAAACCACTCGGGCGCCTATGTTTATAAAAAATGGTTTATTTAAAAAGTGTCACAGAAAAACGCCAGAGATACAGGTTACTTTTATACGCGTGTGTGTGTGTGTGACAGAGAGAGAGAGAGAGAGAGAGAGAGAGAGAGAGAGAGAGAGAGAGATAGATAAACGGATAGCTCGGTCACACTATGCGCACTGCGCCCCTCCCATTGAGGACAGCACGCAGACACCACTTTTCTGCTTGAAATCTCGCCAGCCAAAGAGAGCGAAAATCTTTCCCCGGAAATCACGTGGTTTCGCGACTTCCATCACGTCTGACCCTGAAAAGTGTCACTAAAACTCTTTTATTCAAACACGGCCCTCCTTATGTAGCAATTGGTATATTTGACAGAGACATGAGTGGATGCGAATTGCGCTTCGTTTGGGAGTGTATTTATTTACTTTAGTTATTATAGTTATGAGGTTAAATCGGAAATACTGCCACTGTCCGTTAGTCCTTTAGTCCGTTAGTCCGTTGGTCCGTTAGTCTTCTTATTCTCTCAAAATTGGCTGATTAGTTTTTCACAAAATTTTTTATGAAGTTATATGAACATAACACGACAGATAAAACTGACTGAGCCCTAATTTTCAGAAAATAATATGGTTTTCCCCCAGGGAGAGAAAAAAATGCCTTCGAATGGACAAACATGGGAAATTGCTTCTTTTTTGTTTTTTGCTTTTTACTAATGAGGTCACCGTTTATCAAGGCCCGGGGGCCACTCGAGGAGAGCGTTAAAATGATCGGTTGGACGATGAACGCCACCACGCGAGGATCAAAACAACTGGTGGATTGAGCAGAAGATTTCCTGTAAGGAATTGTTAATCCATGAAATGGCCCAACAAGAATTTGTTTACATTAGATTTGAGGACGACCATGTTGTAGTCGGCTGGGAAGCAGCTTCGCGGTATTTTGTTCCATAGATGGGACGTTATATCTAAAATTTCCTCCAACCAAATGTAAGGATTAATCGTTATTTTTTATAGACAAGTACTGGTGACCCCCGAAAAACGCTTGTCTGCTCCCTAGGCGGTCGGAAAATTCTCTAGAAGGTATGATTGATGCCTGTTTACACGATTCAAGGAGCGGTGATCGCAGGGCCGGGGCACATGTACTCGCTTTACATTTGTGGGTGGGGGGTGGGGTATATGTTATTATTGCTATCATATTCTGCCTGGAGTTTGCAGTTTCAGCAAACGAGATTTCCGGACAGCGTGAAACATTTGTCGATAGACTTATCACCTGTTTCCGATTTCACTTGACACATTCATGTGAAAAATCACTTTTTGAATTGAATGATAAAAAAAATGTTTCCCACAATTTTGAATTTGTCAAAGGCATTAATTTCTCTTGTTTGTTGTTGTTTTTTTCTTCAATCACTATTGACTTCTGTTCATAAGTTGTCGAAAACGATATACATATACATAAAGCGTTGACACGTCTATGTCCTAGCCACTGGTCACGTTAGACCAGGAGAAGGACGGATTAATCGCACAGGATGTGTATTGTGTTTAAAGACAAAGGAAGGCACACACACATGCATCTATATATACACCATGCTTACACACACTACCACGCACACACACACACACACACACACATATATATATATATATATACAGGTATGGAGGACATTTTTTAATAACAAAATAAGTAAGCAAAACATTAATCTGGAACAAAACATACATCTGATATACGGAACGTCTTTGTTCTTGCCTTTTAAGGGAAGTGCGGTCTGATCAACTCTGCTGGGAAGCCATTAGATAAAATACCCTTAAATAAAAGTAATATATATATATATATATATATATATATATATATATATATATATATATATATATATAAGATCTAAACCTTATCGATTCAAGCAGACCCCCCGATAGGCACATAAACGTTATTAGATATAGAGTTAGTTAAACACAAGTATCCCACACGAACCAATAATGACACCACACATGATGATAGAAAGCTTATATTGACCCATCCAATTATTTTGATATCCCTTAGGAAAACTTTTTTACCGATAAAGATATCCCCCTCCATTTATACCACACCCCAACATAGCTAATAAACTAGAATTATAACAATAGTTTTACACTCAAATAAAAACACTATCCCAAAATCATAAAAAGTAATATAAATATAACACTTAAACTGTTTAACAACAAATATACAACCCACCCAAAATCTAACCCGTTCACTGACAAATAAACTACAACACACACCGCCACCCCTAAATATTAATGCATCATTGAAGCGGAGAAACATACAACATCCATTATCAACAATTCATTTATTCTTAATAATACTTAGTTACGATTAAGACCCATATAAACATACAGTCCGCCCCTACTGACTCGGTACTTTTTTCCAGAAAGGGGCGCTTGAGTGAACTCACCGGAAAACGTTACGGTGATCTTTGAACTCTATTATTCGATTTGTTTTTATTTCGGGATTCGTTGATGATTTGAATTAGGCTCTAACAACCTTTTCAACAAAAATAAAAGGTCAGCCTATCTCAATGAAACCATGGTACGTCTCTGAAGTATGTAACGTATAGTTTTTAAATAAATAATTTGTATGTATGTATATATATATATATATATATATATATATATATATATATATATATGTTAAGCGACGTTGAGCCTGGCTAATACCAGATGGGTGACCATTTGGGAATAGCAGGCGTTGTATGTGGACACCTTGCTATGGATAAATAGCGTCGTCAACCCGCAGTGCCTTGCGTGGCGACTATGGCAAAAAACAACAACTGAATAACAATCACCAAAAAGCTGGTCGGAAACCAGGGAGGGCTTCCTCCTCCAGGAGTGATCAAACCCCTGATGGTGATTGTGGTGATGATACATATATATATATATATATATATATATATATATATATATATATATATATATATATATATATACTAAAACGTCAACTCAAGTTATTATTTGATATTGAATTTGGTATATATATATATATATATATATATATATATATATATATATATATATATATATATATATATATGATACTAAAATTGTTATCATTAGATCTAAATAAACCAATGGGTTAGAAACGTTGGCAATGTCAGTACATGTCCTCAAAACATACTCATATATATATATATATATATATATATATATATATATATATATATACTAGAAGAATACCAGTCCCAGGGTGGGTAAAATGGATTTCATGAACAGAACACTTTGTACCACCTTTTTTCCTCTTACGAAGTTTAAAATCAAGATATAATAACACTAAACCTTATATCTAGAATCTTAATTCTAATATTGATCAAAATCCATTGCATGATATCGACTCTATAAAATGTCTCAAATTTAATGCTGAAGCTTAAGGGGTCTTAAAAAGAACTTGAAATTCAGGGAATCTTGCTTAATTGGTGTCAAATGACTATGGGTCAAATTTAATGCAGATCTGAAATATCAGAATTTTCAAATGGGTCGTTGTGCCCATATTATGCACCCTAAAACCACTTTAAATAAACTCACAGGAAACTGAGATTTGAAGAATATTTATTTATTAATGTCTAATCCATATTGTTAAAATTTTACAAAAATCGGATTATCTGAATTTTCACGTACGACTTCCACCCCCGTTTTACACTCTTAGCATAAAACTAAATTGAACTAAATATAGGCCACATTTAGGCACCTTACGCATAGCAGCTGTGTTCCAAAGTTCATAATGATCAGTTAATTATTTTATGAGTGAATCCTGTAGATACAAACGTATAAACATATCTAACTATATAAAAATGGAGATAAGCTCTATGTTATTGTAAACTTGGCGGACATTTATTCAAGAATCGCCTACCAGTATATCTATTATTCCGATAGGGTCGCTAGGTTGAACAGGTATGATGTTGGGAGACCCAGAAAACTTTTATTACTCCTATTCAATAATATCAGTGATGAGGCAATTCTGTTCACAATTAGGTGTATTATAACATGCCTATCCGCCCGGTATTAGAACGGTAACTGATACAACAGATATGACGAGATTTCAACTCGGCTAGCCGATTTGAAAGTCCGCAACATTATCCATTACATCACCCGCATAAGAACAGTGTGAACGGAAATTACGCAACCTTTGTTTCATTATAATTCATATATCGAATGGATTCATTAATGTTATTGTTTTTTTTCTTTCCATTTGCAAAACTCAATCATGTTCTGCAAAGCCAAAAACAAAAAAAAAACATTATTTCCCATACAAAACAACCAAACCCAACTCCCATTTATAAATACTTGAACATATAAAGAACTTGAAGCATAAAAACTTTAATCAAAATAACCAGATTCGGCATT
Source organism: Sepiola atlantica (assembly GCA_963556195.1). Lineage (NCBI taxonomy): Eukaryota > Metazoa > Mollusca > Cephalopoda > Sepiida > Sepiolidae > Sepiola > Sepiola atlantica. The sequence continues at coordinate 108,331,132 of OY744529.1, forward strand.
AAATAACCCGAAAAGTGTTGATGTGTCGTAAAACAAAACACCCAAACCAAACACCATGAATAAATACTTGAACACATAATAACTTGTGCGAAAATAACTGGATTCCGCATAAAATAACACGAACAGTGTTTATATGCCGTAAAACAGAACACCCAAACAACCAGATTGCATCCATCGTCTCTTGCAACAGAAGGAGACGAGTGTCTTACTAGTATTATAACAAAAGCTGTCAGTCAAAAATGATGCAGTGAAATGTTACATTGTCGAAGAAAAAATCAGTCAAGCATAAAAAGTAGACATTTTATATAACAACAAGCGGTTGCCCGGGGAAATTAAGGAATCCAAGAAATTCCTGCTCACATCCCTGAACCCGATTTAAAAAAAAATATTTTTTATTATTTCTTTTCTTACTTTGCATAGTTATATACTTTATGGTGATGTGGAAGCAAGTCAAATGTCTTCTTTGTGTTCATGGATGACTTAAAGTTAAAAGCTATTTCGATCAAATCCTATTTAAGTCAACCAAATTAGTGATCGCATGTAAGCAGATGTAGTAAAAATTAGGATGCATAGCCCGAAAACTTAGGTACGCCTTATACCAAATCTTGTCTTGCTGAAACTATTTTTGTCTCATTAGTAGCACGAAAGAAAAATAGTGCTGTAAAAAGTATTTATTTTGAAATCTTTTTTGTTTAATTAAGTTGCACGTAAGAAAAATAGTGCTAAAATAAGTATTTTGTTCTGAAATCTTTTTTTGTTTAATTAGTTGCACGAAGGAAAAATTGTGCTGAAAAAAGTATTTTGTTCTGAAATCTTTTTTTGTTTAATAAGTTGCACGAAAGAAAAATAGTGCTGAAAAAAGTATTTTGTTTTGAAATCATTTTTTGTTTAATTAGTTGCACGAAAGAAAAATAGTGCTGAAAAAAGTATTTTGTTTTGAAATTTTTTTTTGTTTAATTAGTTGCACAAAAGAAAAATAGTTCTGAAAAAAGTATTTTGTTTTGAAATCTTTTTTTGTTTAATTAGTTGCACGAAAGAAAAATAGTGCTGAAAAAAGTATTTTGTTCTGAAATCATTTTTTGTTTAATAAGTTGCACGAAAGAAAAATAGTGCTGAAAAAAGTATTTTGTTTTGAAATCATTTTTTGTTTAATAAGTTGCACGAAAGAAAAATGGTGCTGAAAAAAGTATTTTGTTCTGAAATGTTTTTTTGTTTAATAAGTTGCACGAAAGAAAAATAGTGCTGAAAAAAGTATTTTGTTCTGAAATCATTTTTTGTTTAATTAGTTGCACGACAGAAAAATAGTGCTGAAAAAAGTATTTTGTTCTGAAATTTTTTTTTGTTTAATAAGTTGCACGAAAGAAAAATAGTGCTGAAAAAAGTATTTTCTTCTGAAATCATTTTTTGTTTAATTAGTTGCACGAAAGAAAAATAGTTCTGAAAAAAGTATTTTGTTTTGAAATCATTTTTTGTTTAATTAGTTGCACGAAAGAAAAATAGTGCTGAAAAAAGTATTTTGTTCTGAAATGGTTTTTTGTTTAATTAGTTGCACGAAAGAAAAATAGTGCTGAAAAAAGTATTTTGTTCTGAAATCATTTTTTGTTTAATTAGTTGCACGAAAGAAAAATAGTGCTGAAAAAAGTATTTTGTTCTGAAATCATTTTTTGTTTAATTAGTTGCACGAAAGAAAAATAGTGCTGAAAAAAGTATTTTGTTTTGAAATCATTTTTTGTTTAATAAGTTGCACGAAAGAAAAATAGTGCTGAAAAAAGTATTTTGTTCTGAAATCTTTTTTTGTTTAATAAGTTGCACGAAAGAAAAATAGTGCTGAAAAAAGTATTTTGTTTTGAAATCATTTTTTGTTTAATTAGTTGCACGAAAGAAAAATAGTGCTGAAAAAAGTATTTTGTTCTGAAATGTTTTTTGTTTAATTAGTTGCACGAAAGAAAAATAGTGCTGAAAAAAGTATTTTGTTTTGAAATCTTTTTTTATTTAATAAGTTGCACGAAAGAAAAATAGTGCTGAAAAAAGTATTTTGTTCTGAAATGGTTTTTTGTTTAATTAGTTGCACGAAAGAAAAATAATGCTGAAAAAAGTATTTTGTTCTGAAATCATTTTTTGTTTAATTAGTTGCACGAAAGAAAAATAGTGCTGAAAAAAGTATTTTGTTCTGAAATCATTTTTTGTTTAATTAGTTGCACGAAAGAAAAATAGTGCTGAAAAAAGTATTTTGTTTTGAAATCATTTTTTGTTTAATAAGTTGCACGAAAGAAAAATAGTGCTGAAAAAAGTATTTTGTTCTGAAATCTTTGTTTGTTTAATAAGTTGCACGAAAGAAAAATAGTGCTGAACAAAGTATTTTGTTTTGAAATCATTTTTTGTTTAATTAGTTGCACGAAAGAAAAATAGTGCTGAAAAAAGTATTTTGTTCTGAAATGTTTTTTTGTTTAATAAGTTGCACGAAAGAAAAATAGTGCTGAAAAAAGTATTTTGTTTTGAAATCTTTTTTTGTTTAATAAGTTGCACGAAAGAAAAATAGTTCTGAAAAAAGTATTTTGTTTTGAAATCTTTTTTTGTTTAATAAGTTGCACGAAAGAAAAATAGTGCTGAAAAAAGTATTTTGTTCTGAAATCATTTTTTGTTTAATTAGTTGCACGAAAGAAAAATAGTGCTGAAAAAAGTATTTTGTTTTGAAATCATTTTTTGTTTAATAAGTTGCACGAAAGAAAAATAGTGCTGAAAAAAGTATTTTGTTCTGAAATCTTTGTTTGTTTAATAAGTTGCACGAAAGAAAAATAGTGCTGAAAAAAGTATTTTGTTTTGAAATCATTTTTTGTTTAATTAGTTGCACGAAGGAAAAATTGTGCTGAAAAAAGTATTTTGTTTTGAAATCTTTTTTTATTTAATAAGTTGCACGAAAGAAAAATAGTGCTGAAAAAAGTATTTTGTTCTGAAATCACTTTTTACTTAATTAGTTGCACGAAAGAAAAATAGTGCTGAAAAAAGTATTTTGTTCTGAAATGTTTTTTTGTTTAATAAGTTGCACGAAAGAAAAATAGTGCTGAAAAAAGTATTTTTTTTTGAAATCTTTTTTTGTTTAATAAGTTGCACGAAAGAAAAATAGTTCTGAAAAAAGTATTTTGTTTTGAAATCTTTTTTTTGTTTAATAAGTTGCACGAAAGAAAAATAGTGCTGAAAAAAGTATTTTGTTCTGAAATCATTTTTTGTTTAATTAGTTGCACAAAAGAAATATAGTGCTGAAAAAAGTATTTTGTTCTGAAATCATTTTTTGTTTAATTAGTTGCACGAAAGAAAAATAGTGCTGAAAAAAGTATTTTGTTTTGAAATCATTTTTTGTTTAATAAGTTGCACGAAAGAAAAATAGTGCTGAAAAAAGTATTTTGTTCTGAAATCTTTTTTTGTTTTATTAAGTTGCACAAAAGAAAAATAGTACTGAAAAAGTATTTTGTTCTCAAATCTTTATTGTTTTAATGAATGAAAAAAAATAGTGCTAAAAAAAGTGTTTTATTATGAAATCTTTTTTGTTTCATTAGTTGTACGAAAGAAAAATAGTGCTGAAAAATAGTGCTGAAAAAAGTATTTTGTTCTGAAATCATTTTTTGTTTAATAAGTTGCACGAAAGAAAAATAGTGCTGAAAAAAGTATTTTGTTCTGAAATCATTTTTTGTTTAATAAGTTGCACGAAAGAAAAATAGTGTTAAAAAAAGTATTTTGTTCTGAAATCTTTTTTGTTTAATTAGTTGCACGAAAGAAAAATAGTGCTGAAAAAAGTATTTTGTTTTGAAATCTTTGTTTGTTTAATAAGTTGCACGAAGGAAAAATTGTGCTGAAAAAAGTATTTTGTTCTGAAATGGTTTTTTGTTTAATTACGTTGCACGAAAGAAAAATAGTGCTGAAAAAAGTATTTTGTTCTGAAATTTTTTTTTGTTTAATTAGTTGCACGAAAGAAAAATAGTGCTGAAAAAAGTGTTTTGTTTTGAAATCATTTTTTGTTTAATAAGTTGCACGAAGGAAAAATAGTTCTGAAAAAAGTATTTTGTTCTGAAATGGTTTTTTGTTTAATTACGTTGCACGAAAAAAAAATAGTGTTGAAAAAAGTATTTTGTTCTGAAATGGTTTTTTGTTTAATAAGTTGCACGAAAGAAAAATAGTGCTGAAAAAAGTATTTTGTTCTGAAATGGTTTTTTGTTTAATTAGTTGCACGAAAGAAAAATAGTGCTGAAAAAAGTATTTTGTTTTGAAATCTTTTTTTGTTTAATAAGTTGCACGAAAGAAAAATAGTGCTGAAAAAAGTATTTTGTTCTGAAATGTTTTTTTTTTAATTACGTTGCACGAAAGACAAATAGTGTTGAAAAAAGTATTTTGTTCTGAAATCTTTTTTTGTTTAATAAGTTGCACGAAAGAAAAATAGTTCTGAAAAAAGTATTTTGTTCTGAAATGGTTTTTTGTTTAATTAGTTGCACGAAAGAAAAATAGTGCTGAAAAAAGTATTTTGTTCTGAAATCTTTTTTTGTTAAATTAGTTGCACGAAAGAAAAATAGTGCTGAAAAAAGTATTTTGTTTTGAAATTGTTTTTGTTTAATAAGTTGTACGAAAGAAAAATAGTTCTGAAAAAAGTATTTTGTTCTGAAATGTTTTTTTTGTTTAATTACGTTGCACGAAAGAAAATAGTGTTGAAAAAAGTATTTTGTTCTGAAATCTTTGTTTGTTTAATAAGTTGCACGAAAGAAAAATAGTGCTGAAAAAAGTATTTTGTTCTGAAATGGTTTTTTTTTTAATTACGTTGCACGAAAGAAAAATAGTGCTGAAAAAAGTATTTTGTTCTGAAATCATTTTTTGTTTAATAAGTTGCACGAAAGAAAAATAGTTCTGAAAAAAGTATTTTGTTCTGAAATCTTTTTTTGTTTAATAAGTTGCACGAAAGAAAAATAGTGCTGAAAAAAGTATTTTGTTCTGAAATGGTTTTTTGTTTAATTAGTTGCACGAAAGAAAAATAGTGCTGAAAAAAGTATTTTGTTTTGAAATCTTTTTTTGTTTAATAAGTTGCACGAAAGAAAAATAGTTCTGAAAAAAGTATTTTGTTCTGAAATGGTTTTTTGTTTAATTACGTTGCACGAATGAAATATAGTGATGAAAAAGGGTTTTGTTCTGAAATCTTTTTTTGTTTTATTAAGTTGCACAAAAGAAAAATAGTACTGAAAAAGTATTTTGTTCTCAAATCTTTATTGTTTTAATGAATGAAAAAAAAAATGCTGAAAAAAGTGTTTTATTATGAAATCTTTTTTGTTTCATTAGTTGTACGAATAAAAAATAGTGCTGAAAAATAGTGCTGAAAAAAGTATTTTGTTCTGAAATCTTTTTTGTTTAATTAGTTGCACAGAAGAAAAATAGTGCTGAAAAAAGTGTTTTTTTCTGAAATCTTGTTTGTTTCATTAGTTGTACGAAAGAAAAATAGTGCAGAAAAAAGTATTTTGTTCTGAAATTTTTATTGTTTTATTAGATGAATGAAAGAAAAATAGTGCTGAAAAAAGTATTTTGTTCTCAAATCTTTATTGTTTTATTAGATGAATGAAAGAAAAATAGTGCTGAAAAAAGTGTTTTGTTCTGAAATCTTTTTTGTTTCATAAGTTGCACGAAAGAAAAATAGTGCTGAAAAATATTTTGTTCTGGCATCTGTTTTGTTTAATTAGTTGTACGAATGAAAAATAGTGCTGAAAAAAGTATTTTGTTGTGAAATCTTTTTTTGTTTAATTAAGTTGCACGAAAGAAAAATAGTGCTGAAAAAAGTATTTTGTTCTGAAATCATTTTTTGTTTAATTAGTTGCACAAAAGAAATATAGTGCTGAAAAAAGTATTTTGTTCTGAAATCATTTTTTGTTTAATTAGTTGCACGAAAGAAAAATAGTGCTGAAAAAAGTATTTTGTTTTGAAATCATTTTTTGTTTAATAAGTTGCACGAAAGAAAAATAGTGCTGAAAAAAGTATTTTGTTCTGAAATCTTTTTTTGTTTTATTAAGTTGCACAAAAGAAAAATAGTACTGAAAAAGTATTTTGTTCTCAAATCTTTATTGTTTTAATGAATGAAAAAAAATAGTGCTAAAAAAAGTGTTTTATTATGAAATCTTTTTTGTTTCATTAGTTGTACGAAAGAAAAATAGTGCTGAAAAATAGTGCTGAAAAAAGTATTTTGTTCTGAAATCATTTTTTGTTTAATAAGTTGCACGAAAGAAAAATAGTGCTGAAAAAAGTATTTTGTTCTGAAATCATTTTTTGTTTAATAAGTTGCACGAAAGAAAAATAGTGTTAAAAAAAGTATTTTGTTCTGAAATCTTTTTTGTTTAATTAGTTGCACGAAAGAAAAATAGTGCTGAAAAAAGTATTTTGTTTTGAAATCTTTGTTTGTTTAATAAGTTGCACGAAGGAAAAATTGTGCTGAAAAAAGTATTTTGTTCTGAAATGGTTTTTTGTTTAATTACGTTGCACGAAAGAAAAATAGTGCTGAAAAAAGTATTTTGTTCTGAAATTTTTTTTTGTTTAATTAGTTGCACGAAAGAAAAATAGTGCTGAAAAAAGTGTTTTGTTTTGAAATCATTTTTTGTTTAATAAGTTGCACGAAGGAAAAATAGTTCTGAAAAAAGTATTTTGTTCTGAAATGGTTTTTTGTTTAATTACGTTGCACGAAAAAAAAATAGTGTTGAAAAAAGTATTTTGTTCTGAAATGGTTTTTTGTTTAATAAGTTGCACGAAAGAAAAATAGTGCTGAAAAAAGTATTTTGTTCTGAAATGGTTTTTTGTTTAATTAGTTGCACGAAAGAAAAATAGTGCTGAAAAAAGTATTTTGTTTTGAAATCTTTTTTTGTTTAATAAGTTGCACGAAAGAAAAATAGTGCTGAAAAAAGTATTTTGTTCTGAAATGTTTTTTTTTTAATTACGTTGCACGAAAGACAAATAGTGTTGAAAAAAGTATTTTGTTCTGAAATCTTTTTTTGTTTAATAAGTTGCACGAAAGAAAAATAGTTCTGAAAAAAGTATTTTGTTCTGAAATGGTTTTTTGTTTAATTAGTTGCACGAAAGAAAAATAGTGCTGAAAAAAGTATTTTGTTCTGAAATCTTTTTTTATTAAATTAGTTGCACGAAAGAAAAATAGTGCTGAAAAAAGTATTTTGTTTTGAAATTGTTTTTGTTTAATAAGTTGTACGAAAGAAAAATAGTTCTGAAAAAAGTATTTTGTTCTGAAATGTTTTTTTTGTTTAATTACGTTGCACGAAAGAAAATAGTGTTGAAAAAAGTATTTTGTTCTGAAATCTTTGTTTGTTTAATAAGTTGCACGAAAGAAAAATAGTGCTGAAAAAAGTATTTTGTTCTGAAATGGTTTTTTTTTTAATTACGTTGCACGAAAGAAAAATAGTGCTGAAAAAAGTATTTTGTTCTGAAATCATTTTTTGTTTAATAAGTTGCACGAAAGAAAAATAGTTCTGAAAAAAGTATTTTGTTCTGAAATCTTTTTTTGTTTAATAAGTTGCACGAAAGAAAAATAGTGCTGAAAAAAGTATTTTGTTCTGAAATGGTTTTTTGTTTAATTAGTTGCACGAAAGAAAAATAGTGCTGAAAAAAGTATTTTGTTTTGAAATCTTTTTTTGTTTAATAAGTTGCACGAAAGAAAAATAGTTCTGAAAAAAGTATTTTGTTCTGAAATGGTTTTTTGTTTAATTACGTTGCACGAATGAAATATAGTGATGAAAAAGGGTTTTGTTCTGAAATCTTTTTTTGTTTTATTAAGTTGCACAAAAGAAAAATAGTACTGAAAAAGTATTTTGTTCTCAAATCTTTATTGTTTTAATGAATGAAAAAAAAAATGCTGAAAAAAGTGTTTTATTATGAAATCTTTTTTGTTTCATTAGTTGTACGAATAAAAAATAGTGCTGAAAAATAGTGCTGAAAAAAGTATTTTGTTCTGAAATCTTTTTTGTTTAATTAGTTGCACAGAAGAAAAATAGTGCTGAAAAAAGTGTTTTTTTCTGAAATCTTGTTTGTTTCATTAGTTGTATGAAAGAAAAATAGTGCAGAAAAAAGTATTTTGTTCTGAAATTTTTATTGTTTTATTAGATGAATGAAAGAAAAATAGTGCTGAAAAAAGTATTTTGTTCTCAAATCTTTATTGTTTTATTAGATGAATGAAAGAAAAATAGTGCTGAAAAAAGTGTTTTGTTCTGAAATCTTTTTTGTTTCATAAGTTGCACGAAAGAAAAATAGTGCTGAAAAATATTTTGTTCTGGCATCTGTTTTGTTTAATTAGTTGTACGAATGAAAAATAGTGCTGAAAAAAGTATTTTGTTGTGAAATCTTTTTTTGTTTAATTAAGTTGCACGAATGAAAAATAGTGCTGAAAAAAGTGTTTTGTTCTGAAATCTTTTTTATTTAATTAGTTGCGCGAAAGAAAAATAGTGCTAAAAAATATTTTGTTCTGGCATCTGTTTTGTTTAATTAGTTGTACGAATGAAAAATAGTGCTGAAAAAAGTATTTTGTTTTGAAATCTTTTTTTGTTTAATAAGTTGCACGAAAGAAAAATAGTGCCGATAAAAGTATTTTGTTTTGAAATTATTTTTTGTTTAATTAGTTGTACGAATGAAAAATAGTGCTGAAAAAAGTGTTTTTTTCTGAAATTATTTTTTGTTTAATTAGTTACACGAAAGAAAAATAGTGCTTATAAAAGTATTTTGTTTTGAAATTATTTTTTGTTTAATTAGTTGTACGAATAAAAAATAGTGCTGAAAAAGTGTTTTTTTCTGAAATTATTTTTTGTTTAATTAGTTGCACGAAAGAAAAATTGTGCTGAAAAAAGTATTTTGTTTTGAAATTATTTTTTGTTTAATAAGTTGCACGAAAGAAAAATAGTGCTGAAAAAGTATTTTGTTCTTTAATCTTTTTTGTTTTATTAAGTGGCACGAAAGAAAAATAGTGCTGAAAAAGTATTTTGTTTTGAAATTATTTTTTGTTTAATTAGTAGTACGAATGAAAAATAGTGCTGAAAAAAGCGTTTTTTTCTGAAATTATTTTTTGTTTAATTAGTTGCACGAAAGAAAAATTGTGCTTAAAAAAGTATTTTGTTTTGAAATTATTTTTTGTTTAATAAGTTGCACGAAAGAAAAATAGTGCTGAAAAAGTATTTTGTTCTTAAATCTTTTTGTTTTATTAAGTGGCACGAAAGAAAAATAGTACTGAAAAAAGTATTTTGTTCTGAAATATTTTTTGTTTTATCAATGGAATGAAAGAAAAATTGTGCTGTAAAATAATTTTGTTCTCAAATCTTTATTGTTTTATTAGATTAATGAAAGAAAAATAGTGCTGAAAAAAGTGTTTTTTTCTGAAATTATTTTTTGTTTAATTAGTTGCACGAAAGAAAAATAGTGCTTATAAAAGTATTTTTTTTTTGAAATTTTTTTTTGTTTAATTAGTTGTACGAATGAAAAATAGTGCTGAAAAAAGTGTTTTTTTCTGAAATTATTTTTTGTTTAATTAGTTGCACGAAAGAAAAATAGTGCTGAAAAAAGTATTTTGTTTTGAAATCTTATTTTGTTTAATAAGTTGCTCGAAAGAAAAATAGTTCTGAAAAAAGTATTTTGTTCTGAAATGGTTTTTTGTTTAATTAGTTGCACGAAAGAAAAATAGTGCTGAAAAAAGTATTTTTTTCTGAAATCTTTTTTTGTTTAATAAGTTGCACGAAAGAAAAATAGTGCTGAAAAAGTATTTTGTTCTTAAATCTTTTTTGTTTTATTAAGTGGCACGAAAGAAATATAGTACTGAAAAAGTATTTTGTTCTGAAATATGTTTTGTTTTATCAGAGGAATGAAAGAAAAATTGTGCTGTAAAATTATTTTGTTCTCAAATCTTTATTGTTTTATTAGATTAATGAAAGAAAAATAGTGCTGAAAAAAGTGTTTTTTTCTGAAATTATTTTTTGTTTAATTAGTTGCACGAAAGAAAAATAGTGCTTATAAAAGTATTTTGTTTTGAAATTTTTTTTTGTTTAATTAGTTGTACGAATGAAAAATAGTGCTGAAAAAAGTGTTTTTTTCTGAAATTATTTTTTGGTTAATTAGTTGCACGAAAGAAAAATTGTGCTGAAAAAAGTGTTTTGTTCTGAAATCTGTTATTGTTTAATAAGTTGCACGAAAGAAAAATAGTGCTGAAAAAAGTATTTTGTTCTTAAATCTTTTTTGTTTTATTAAGTGGCACGAAAGAAAAATAGTACTGAAAAAGTATTTTGTTCTGAAATATTTTTTGTTTTATCAGAGGAATGAAAGAAAAATTGTGCTGTAAAATTATTTTGTTCTCAAATCTTTATTGTTTTATTAGATTAATGAAAGAAAAATAGTGCTGAAAAAAGTGTTCTGTTCTGAAATCTTTTTTGTTTTATTAGTTGTACGAAAGAATAATAGTGCTGAAAAAAGTATTTTGTTCTTTAAATCTTTTTTTGTTTAATTAGTTGCACAGAAGAAAAATAGTGTTTATATTTGGGGGAGTAGCACACGTTGGGCTTTAAAAAATAAATGAAAACAAAGACAGTATTTTTAGACAGCATCGCTATATAAATTGTGAATTTCTTTTATCAAATAATATGCTGAAATATATCATAGTCTATGGGAATAACTATTTGACGGAAGAAGAAACTCATAAAAATAGAACTTTGGGAATTATTCGTTTAGACGTTTCAATCGGACTTGCCTGAATATCGCTAAACACAGTATATCATAAAATATCCAATTACTATCAGTATAGCTTCGATTATTGAATAACAGAATATCGGAATAGATTCGATTATTGAATGACAGAATATCAGAATAGCTTCGATTATTGAATAACAGAATAAGAGAATAACTGGTAATTTATAATAACAAGTCGAAGTCAGACGATTGTACTCAACTAATAATTTTATATAAACCTCCGAAGGGATGAAATAACAATAATTTAAGATGACAAGGTCCGGGGAAAAAGGTCCCACACTGTCTATCAAACTCCAGCTCCTGTCCCATCACTGCAATGTTGCATCCCTCTGCTTGTTTTACAAGTACTTCAATGGAATGTGTTTCGACAATCTTGCTGCATTTGTTCCTTCTCAACGTAAATACCTTGGACCAACACGACAATCAGCAAAATCCCACCTCTTCACTTTCGAGGTACCGAAAAGCTTTCTACTTTAATAGTTTCTTTCCTCGAACCGCTTGCCTTTGGAATTTCCTCCCTGCTCCCTGTTTCACCGACTGTACCAACACGCAAAAATTTAAATGTAATGTGAACAAACATCTCGCTGCACAACTGGTCACTCAGGATATATTTATAAATCTGGCCCCTAATGCCACAGTAACCTTTTAAGTCTCAGTGGCATTGTGCCCCTTTTTAGGGCGAATAAAAGTTAAAAAAATAAAAATAAAAAAGTATTTAATGTAGATTAATTTTTAAGAGAACTTATTGTTTTTTGTCTGAATAATGGAACTCGGGTAGCTTACGGTGTAAGTGTGTTTGGATGAAGAGGCCAAGAAGTGCGTTAGTTTTTCTTGGTAATTCTAGAATTCAAACACTCTTTACGCATCGATTGGTCAAACGAAAAGAAAATGATGTGGCTTATCCAATGAAAACCTGTATGAAGAGGGGGTGTATCTTGTAGCGAATGTAAATATCTAGTATTTAAGGTAAAATGGCAAAATAATAACAACGACGGTGCTACAGAAATATGTGTCTTACAAAATGTCTTCCCGGTGTACGTGGATAGCAGTGCTAGTAGTTCTTAGTGTGACCCCCCCCCCCGCCTTCCTTTATATATAACTATTATTTTAAAAAATATTGAGCAGGACTAAATAGTAAAATCGAAGAAAGTGATCAAAACTAAGCATGTTTTCTAACAACATGGACCAATATGTGACGGAAAACACTATCTGAAAATATTTATTATGTGGCTTTTGTTACGGAAGCTGCAACCTATGAATGTAGCGAGCGAAACTGACATTATTTTAAATGCAAGATGTTTTATTTATATTTTGATAATTGAACTATATCCATATTATGCATTAAAATCAGCTTCATCGTAATTCTTATTTTTATATTATACCACTTTATTCTCGGAATTTGATAAATTAAATTTATTTTGAGGTGAGATTGACGAGAAAATGAAAATGAAAATGAAAATGAAAATGAAAATGAAAATGAAAATGAAAATGAAAATGAAAATGAAAATGAAAATGAAAATGAAAATGAAAATGAAAATGAAAATGAAAATGAAAATGAAAATGAAAATGAAAATGAAAATGAAAATGAAAATGAAAATGAAAATGAAAATGAAAATGAAAATGAAAATGAAAATGAAAATGAAAATGAAAATGAAAATGAAAATGAAAATGAAAATGAAAATGAACTACCCTGTACAGAGAATGAACTAACAGACTTCAGATTAGTGTTTAAACTATATAATTCTCCTCTATTCCCCCCCCTCTCACCAGTTCTCATCTCATTCGCCCTTTATTGGCACCTGTTACGTCATATTCAGTAGTGATCGAACAGATGGAAAGACGCGCACATTTCGTCATTATTATTTCGTGATGTTCATTGTTTTTTGTTTGTTTTGTTAATGCAAATAATATTAACCATTATTAATATTAATGTTATTAACCATATTAATATTAATAATATTAATATAATATTAATATTATTAACCATTACGACCGGATGGAAATTCTATATTTTTTGAAAAGTCTAAGAATTATGAAAATTAAGAATATTGGATAATAGTTTCATTTTATAGCAAAAGTACAAGAAAACTATTTATATTTTTAGCTTTATTTTCACAGTTTTTAATTCTGCGAATGTGGGTCAATGCCTTTCTTAGCTAAAACCTTTGTAATTAACTTAGCTCCGTGATTCCTATACAAAGAAATCTGTTTTAATACTACTACGCCGTTGAGTTTGAATGAATTACATCCCTTTGATTTAACGCATGCGCATTGGCAGCGTTACGGTCGTGCTAACTCAGGGGATTATTTATTATATACATTGTTACGCAATCAATTTTTATTTGTTTATTTTAAATCTTTTTTGGCTCTACAGAAGGGGGTACTGATATCGATCCTGAACCAGTTTTCGTGAGGTTCGACTCGGAAACGTTCGGCTGTCCTACGCAAACGCCCGAGAGTTGACGAGCCGATTTGTACCAGACGACAATTAAGTTAGGGTTTAGGGTTAGGGTTTAGGGTTAGGGTAAGGAAATTAAAAAAAACAACAACAAAGAAAATTAAACATATTTTCATGAATTTTTTCGAAAGAAACAACAGGAAAAAAAAACATAGCGAGGTTACTGTTATAAAATGAATACTGTATTTTTATTTACAAGGAATTTTTTTGAAGAAACAAAAACAAAAAAAAACGTGCCAAAATTACTTTTATCACGACATATTTTTTTAATTTTGTAATTTATTTTTACTTGCTCACTGTTTCATGTTTTATTTTGTGCTGAGCATAGCGGACGACGACGGACAGGCAGAAGAAGAGGGCTCGTCAACACTCGGGCGTTTGCGTAGGACAGCCGAACGATTCCGAGTCGAACGTCACGAAAGCTGGGTCAGGATCGATATTAGTACCTTTTCATTTTTTTATTTTTTTTTACTAATGTATAACCACTTATCAAAGCTAGAAGCAACTCGAGGATAAGGGTTATCGTCTGATTTTTGTTTACATAGACAAAGAAAGCTGTATTAATACTACAACTATTGCATCGGGTGTTGGATGAATTACGTCCCTTTGATTTAGCGCATGCGTGTTGGCGGCGTTGCAGTCGTGCTAACCAACTAAGGGAGAAACGAGCAGAATTGTTATATTGGCGGTACAAAAGGCAGTCGTCTCGTTGAAAACAATTAGTGAGACATCTAGCTCGCTTCAAGTCCCTCTGATCTTTTGCCGGCCCCTCCAGTTGATTGTGCGGGCAGTAAATAAAACGACATCAAAAGAAGGACCGACCATAATCACGCGAAAAACTCCGCCGTACTGAATTAAGTTTAAAAAAGAAACCCCGAAGAAATGTTGCGACACACAGATACAAAGATTGGGCGAATAAATAATTTAATAAAAAGATTAACGTGTGTATATGTGTGCATGTGTGTACGTATGGGTGTACATCCGTACGGGCATGTGCATATTACAGTATTTATGATGTCTAGATGTATTCATTGTGCGTATATGCGACGGTACGTCTGTCTGTGAACAGGTGTTACGTGACTATTTGCTTTTCGTGTGCTTCTATGTGTGTATGTGTATGTACGTATGATCTAGACCAGGGGCGGACAACCTTTTCAGAGTGAGGGCCAGATGAGACTTTTGGAAGGAGATCGCAGGCCGGAGTGAAAAACGAAATCTCAGAATTACTATATTTTGTTTATATGAATAAATTGTGCAAAAATTGCATTGAACACTCGACAAATCTGATATTTTTTTCTCAAGGGACTTCTGTATGTGATGTTATAAAAGGCGCCGACGAAGAGCCATTTTGGAATCATAAAAAATAATGACGGGGGAAGTAGCAAGTTTATCCAGCATTCGTTTTGACACACCTCACATGTTCTCTGATTCATGCCTTTTCATCGTCTCTCGTTTCTTCTTTGCTTCTCTCTTTCTCTTTTTCTATTTTTATCTCAGGCCAAGGATTTGAAATTAATAGTTAAAGAAAAATGAAATATACATGCATCATCGCTCGCTGATATTTATACATTTTTATCCCACTGTAAATATTAATTGAAACCTACTTTACGTCTATGTCACAAAATGATATGAGTTTTACTGGGAGGTCCACGGGCCGGATTGCAATAATAAAGCATAGCAGGGTGGAAGGCCGGATGTGGCCTTCGCGGGCCGGATGTGGCCCGCGGGCCGGAGGTTGCTCGCGTCTGATCTAGACTAAGCTTTCTTACGCACAAAATGTATGACTGCATGCGTATACACTCTCGGGCAAAAAAAAAAAATGTATGACTGCATATGTATTCACCCTCGGGGGAAAAATGAGCCTGGCTGATTTTTCAATAATTTTGTTAATATTGTGTTTTTAAGTAATTTTATCAATATCAGATTTTCTTTATTTTTCAGGTTAGTATCTCAGCTGCTATATTTAACTTAATATATATATATATATATATATATATATATATATATATATATATATATATATATATATATATATATATATATAGTAACTCTGTGTGTGTATGTGTCCGCCCGATCTTTGTGTCTTATGTTCACCAAAACCGCTGGACAGAATTGTTTGAAAACTGGCATGTGGACTACAGACCTCTCAGTGAAGATCATAGGCTATAAAGAAGTATATCACTTCAACGCTGGTGATCCCCAGGGGGTACAACCCCCCCCCCCCCCTGAAAACCGTTTCCCTTAGATTCAAATGAAATTTAAATCATAGGTAAATGACCCAAAATGATGTCTATTCCCAAAATTTCAGCAAATTTTGATAATATTAAAAGGGTCCCCGAAGCCCCCCCCCCACACACTGAAATTTAAACCATAGGTCCACCGAAAATTCAAATAGGTTCAATTTCAATATATATATATATATATATATATATATATATATATATATATATATATATATATATATATATATATATATATATATATGATGGACTCTCCCGTCGATTTCGACGTATAAGTGCCCCACCAGGGGCTGCCCGTGAATTTGTAATTGCAAGGGTTGCGCAATCCACAACAACCGCTCTCCTGAGTCGGCATTGCTTGATTCCAATGGCAAGTAGTAATACAAGACGACTGGAAACAATGCCGAGATAAGCAGAGAGCACATACAGCACCTGGTATTCCCAAATGGTCAGCCATTTAGTACTGGCCAGGCTCGACACCGCTTAACTTCGGTGATCTAACGGGAACCGATGTGTCAACGTGATTGTGCCGTATATATATATATATATATATATATATATATATATATATATATATATGTGTATATACAGGGTGGGCCAAAATAAGGGTCCTATCTTTAAATTTGAATAACTTGAATTTGAATAACTTCCACAAAATAAAAGTTAAACTCACCAAACTTTATGTGTGTGTAGACTGACTCTTCCGAGATTTTTTGAAATAAACAAAACAAATTTTAGCCGAAAAACACTTCTTAAAACTTACAAAAACTAAAGTATTGTTTTTTACACTGTTTTGAGTTTTTTAAGCAAAAATAATGTTTTCTAAATGAGGGTACGTTCCTTAGGGCTAATACGGCTCATGCTTGCTTCGGAAGGGGTCCTTTACTTATTCTAAAAAAAAAATTTAAAAAAATCAATAAATAAAAAAGTTATGAATTTTTAAAAATAGGACCCTTATTTTTGCCCACCCTGTATATGTATATATGTATGTATATGTATATATATGTATATATATATGTATATATATATATGTATATGTATATATATATATATATATATATATATATATATATATATATATATATATATATATATATATATATATATATATATATAATGCGAAGCGAGAGCTAGAGGACGAAGCCAGCTAGTTTAATATAAAATATCACATAAGAAGAAAAATAAGCATTGGAATAAATTACGAAATACAGAATTGGGGACATGAGAAAGAAAGGTTTGTAGTATAAAGAAATTTTTACCATCGTTAACAAGGAAAGGGTTGCTACTTCCTTTTCCACGGTGAAAAGAATTGGTAAAGAATATGAACAAATAGGTAAGGTGGAAAGATTATATTTGAACCGTTCTTTCTCGGAAATGCTTACAGATATCTTTTGAAGAAGATTTTGTAACACTATTAGACTTTACATTGAGCAAGTAACATATTGAAGCACTTTTAAAGCTGATCAGAGGAATCTTGATGAAATTGGTCATAGACGAAAACGACATTTTTATCACTAATTACCCATCGTTTATGACTAGAGGTTCACGAAAGATCGGAATAAAGTTAAAATGAAAGCTTATATACTTTTATTTCAAAGTGCTAGGCATAATGGTAGCCCATTAAGATATGCTCATCTTTTAGCAATGACCCCCCCCCTTAACTTCCGGAATGCATCGCGAGCTTTCTTACATAATTCCTGTTGTGAAGTTGTCCCACAGTAAATAATAAATAAAGGAAGTCAAGTCGAGGGTTGGTTTAACAAGTGTATTAACAAAGTAAGAAAGTGACTAGCTCTTGGCTAGACAGTTACAAGACTGTGCTTTGTCTTCAGTGTCTCTGGTGACTCGCACTATTTATAGTGACAACCGGTGTAGTTTCTCCTGTGTAAGAACGGCCGGTGTAACAATTCTCCATCAAAATCCTCTTCTCACATCCTATATTTTCTCACACTAAAATGGCGATTCGCAGGATATTTTGTAAGTAATTTTGTAAGTAATCACAAAGAAAGAAATTGATAATCGGATGTTAGTAAAACGTTCAGCATCTGAAGTAATGATAAAAGAGCTTTGATTTTAAACTAGAGAAAGAGACTGTTTTCACCAAGATAGAGTCAGGAATACCATGTCCTTTTGAATCCAGCTCATAACACCATATAACAATTTTATTCAATTTTAGTTTTACATTTTATAATATTCGGGTTTTGAGGACCTAACGCTGTACTCAGAATTGATTGGAGAAAAACGGGATGTAAATATGGTGATATTTATTGAAATGTCCGGTAAATTTATAGTTTTCAACCCTTCGAGTACAAGCCGACGTTTCCCGGAATGATCCAGGTCTCTTGTGTACACCTGCTCCAAGCCCTGACACTCTTTTAAAGTTCTCTATTCTTTTTTTTATTTCTATTTAAGTTCTATAATTTTCAAGTTATAAATCAAATGAAATCAAATGAAATCAAATGAAATGAGCTAAAAAGTCGAGATTCCACGATATTATTGCGCCCCTTTGATCAAAATAAAATATACTTATCCAAGGATCTTTGGTAATGTAGTTTCAGTATATATATATATATATATATATATATATATATATATATATATATATATATATATATATATATATATATATATATATGTATATATGTATATATATGTATGTATATATATATGTATGTATATATGTATATATATGTATATATATATATATATTAAACATATATGTATGTATATATATATATATATGTATATATATTTATATGTATATATATATGTATATATAATTATATATATATGTATATATATATGTATATATATGTATATATATATTTATATATATAAACATATATATTTATATATAATTATATATATATAAACATATATATTTATATATATATATAAATATATATATTTATATATATATATTAACATATATGTATATATATATATGTATATATATGTATATATATGTATATATATATATTTATATATATATTAACATATATATTTATATATATATTTATATATATATAAACATATATACACACACACACACACATATATATATATTTATATTTATATATATATATATATTTATATATATAAATATATATATTTATATATATTTATATATATATATAAAGATATATACATATATATATATATAAATATATATATTTATATATTTATATATATATAAATATATATGTTAATATATATATATAAATATATATTATATATATATTTATATATATATATTTATATATATATATAAACAAATATATTTATATATATATATAATATATATATTTATATATATATATATTAACATATATATTTATATATATATATAAATATATATATTTATATATATATATGTATATATCTTTATATATATATATATAAATATATATTAATATATATATTTATATAGAGAGAGATAGAAGAAAAAAGAGTTATAAATATGCGACGATTGTCCAAATTTATTTCAAATTTCAATTGTTCAATGCAAGGTTGTCAGTAATAAACTAGTGTTTATTTTTCTTTCCTTAAGCCAAGGCTTTTCAAAGATCGAAATATTATCATCAGAGGAGAAATACAGATGGATAAGTTGGCTTTCGAAAAAACCAAAGTTCAAATATTTGAAAAATATGAGAATTATTATTAAAAATTATTAAAATATTTTTTGTCAAAAAAGCGTATTGAATGAAAAGAAAAATTCCGTGAAAAAGATATGCAAATTGTCCGGGTGGTAAATTTCCGTTGAAAAAGTTCGGTGAAATTGTAGAAAGTGAAGAAAAACTCTTTGCATGGGAGCAGATTGGAGAAGGTGCTCAAAAGTAGATAAGTCCAGATGCACTTAAAAGAGGCTGAGAAGAGGAAAACAGGCCATTTTTTTTAATTTACTTATATATATATATATATATATATATATATATATATATATATATATATATATATATATATATGTGTGTGTGTGTGTGGGTGGGTGTGTGTGAAATTAAAATGGAATAAGTGGAAAACCTAATAAGCTCAACGTTTCGCCCAAATGTTATATGGGCTTTTTCAAGAGCGAACGAAAAAAAAATGCAAAAAATGGCAAAAGCCCATATAACATTTGGGCGAAACGTTGGGCTTTTTAGGTCTTCCGCTTATTCCATTTTAATTTCATACCGTCGGATTATTTTATCCTTTCATCTATTCATATATATATATATATATATATATATATATATATATATATATATATATATATAGATTTAGATTTTTCACTTATAAAATAGATCATTCAGTGAAGACCGGGGTTGTTCCAATAAAAAACAAGCTCGATGATACTCGATTACAGAGTACAGAGCATTTATATGTGATTTTATGAAGGCTTACCAAAGCATTCCTTTCAAGACACCAATGATCACCATTAAAGATATTTTTTCTTACAAATACTATTTATTCAAATTAAATGTTTTTTCCTACACGTGTTTCACTACCAAGCAGTTACTTGCTTGGCAGATCATCAGGGAAATTAAATGTCTGGAATACTGGTTTCAACTGCCGACAAAACACAATGTGGCGTTGTAATAGTTGAGGTCATTTAAGAAGAGAAGAGGAAAAAAATAATAAAAATAAAAATAAAAGTCAAACTTAAAAAGTAAGGAAGAACAACGATAAGAAAAGAAAGTCCTAGAAAAGTCTTAGAAAAGTAGCTTGTGCATTATTTCTTCCACCAAGCCAACAAGCAAGTAATCGGTCCCAAATACATTCAATAAAACCACAAAACCGGAACAATGTGCGACAATACACTTTCACGTTAGCCGGTACAATGATGAATAAATCCCCACCCCCCACAAGAAAACAAAAGAACTAAATCATTCAAGATACCGCTCACAAGTTACCATTCCAATCCAATGATAGTATGGGAATTCTAAAACTGCTTGGTAGTGAAACACGTGTAGGAAAAAACATTTAATTTGAATAAATAGTATTTGTAAGAAAAAATATCTTTAATGGTGATCATTGGTGTCTTGAAAGGAATGCTTTGGTAAGCCTTCATAAAATCACATATATATATATATATATATATATATATATATATATATATATATATATATATATATATATATATATATATATATATATTTATCCTCAATACGGACGATAGTAAAAATATAATTACGAATTAGTTAAGACGTCTAACCAGTCATGGCTGACGGAACGAGAGCAATCTACCACGTGGATCAAATAAAGGGTTCTGTTCGAAATTCCGTATAGATTTCTGAGTTCGAAATAAAGCTACACCTGAAGAAGGTCAGAGATTACATCGGTCAAAACGTTATGAGAATAACATCCAAGATGAGAACAGTAGTCTGACTATGCTGGGTTCAAATCCTAACGGACTTATTGTATTCAAACATGCATAAATACTGCTGGAAAAGGTATGAACTCACTATCCCTCCCTCCACCATCATCATCATCATCATCATCATTGTAAACGTAGGAGTTTCACATGTTGGCCGGTCATAATTCAGGAAGGGGACATTTTGTATTCAGCACCGTCCTCTTCCGGAAGACATTCGCACGGGGTAACTGTCGTGCCTCTACACCGCCTGCTTGCCCACAGGCGGTCTTTTCGAATCAGTCAACATGGGAGTCGGACGTTTGTTCCGCTTGTGATAGACGTTGGCTCTGGGGCTAGTAGCTTGGCAAGCATAGAGGTAAGCAACGCATAGTTCTCTAAACCTATTTGAATTTTTACTCTTTTACAATTTGCTTTGTTTTGTCTTAGAACATGTTTGTAAGACTTGTTTATTTTCATGTATTTCCAGTTTTACGGCGAAAAGATGTTGTAGTTCAGCGTTGGTCACGTGTGCGAAAATGAATACATATTCATCAGTATAATTCGTGTCAGAGATTTTGCTCCAGTTTGCTTGCTGTTACAATCATCATCATCATCATCATCATCATCATCATCATCATCATCATCATCATCATCATCAACAATAACAACAACAACAACAACCGGTTTATTTGTTGAATCAGGCCACAATTAACCCTCTGATGAGGGTGGGGCTTGATTGTCTAGTCTCGATCTAAGTCTTCTCGTCTATTCTTGTCTTTGGTGAGGCTCGACGGAATCCATACCCATACGTCCATATGCGTTTACGGTGAACATGTATGAAAACAGAGAATGCATTTGCAATACAAGTCTCCCAGACAATTACCAAAGTTGTGAGTTTTACCTGCAAGTAATATACAATGACTATCAATCATGAGCTATTAATCATGAGTTATCAATCATACATAAGTCATAGAGAACTACTAAGTAAGTATCAATCCTCAGCCAAGACTGCTGCAAAGAAGGTGGTCTCCCTTTACCATGCTAGAAAACTTCTCACATCTGACAGTATCCTATATCTATACAAAACCACCATCCGCCCATGCCTGGAGCATTGTTGTCACATATGGGCTGCTGCATCATCCACTAGTCTCTCCCTCTTAGACAAGGTTCCAAAAAAGAGTCGCTAATCTAATAGGTTCCTCACTGTCCACCAACATTCAGCCCCTGTCCCATCGCCGCAATGTTAGCATCATTGTGCTTGTTTTACAAGTACTTAAATGGACTGTGCTCCGATGAACTTGCTGCTCTGGTGTCCCCTCAACGTAAATATACTCGACCAACCGGACAATCAGCTAAATTCCACCCATTCACTGTGGAGGTCCCAAGATGCCGGAGAGCCTACTACTCCAATAGCTTTTTTCCTCGTGATGCCGGCCTATGGAACTCCCTGGCTGTACCGACACGTAGAAATTTGAAACTAATGTGAACCAGCATCTCGCTGCACAGCACCCAATTTAGGATGACCCCCCAATACTGTCACCCTAATTCTCAGTAGTCTTACATCTACAGTGGCAGCTTGCCTTGTTTGGGGTCAACTTTGTTAAAAGAAAAGTGTTGCATTGTGATTCGATAGTTAATAGGATTAAATACACTCGAACACAAGCTTAGGAAACAACTATATATTAAAACAACCACATTTGATAAAGAGGTTTTACCTCGAAATATATGATGGAACACGGTTACCCACATTTGATCACTGTGTAGAAGTTTAGACTCAATCAAGTAAAAGGATAATTTTAAAAAGAAATAAAGATCACTTAGCTTTTGTTCTCCTTCTTTACACCCTTATATTTCCACTCCTTGTATTGTGATAGCCTTCTATGATTTCTTTATATAACTATAAATAATTTCATACCAAATAAGAATACACACTATTTATAGTCCTTTTCGAACTTAGTTATTTTATTTCAATATCAAATTGAACCGTAAAGTTAATCAACTTTTCTAATACGGAAAATGGAATATTTGCATATTTTTTATTCACTTAAGACTGATCCTTATGTCAGGGTCTAGTGTTCATATTAAAAATCTATTAATGTCACGTTGTAAACATTACCGAGAATATTGTTATATCATACCATAACATGTCAATCCCATTGTTGTTGTTTGTTGCTATGAACATTTCTTATAGTATGATGATTTATAATATGTATAGGGATTGGATAGGAGAATGGTGAAACTAGACAGACATACAGACACTTTCCGTATATATATATATATATATATATATATATATATATATATATATATATATATATATATGAGAAAAAATATCACCCATTGCGATCGACTTAAATTGTTTAAATAAGGAAAACGTTATTTGTAAAGTAAGTTTAATAAAGCAAATAAAAACCCAAACTCAAAAATAGAACCTTTCTGATCGATATATATATATATATATATATATATATATATATATATATATATATATATATATATTAATTTCAACCTTTCAGATCGATATATATATATATATATATATATATATATATATATATATATATATATATATATATATATTAATTTCATAAGATTAACTTAAACCAATATTTTTTCAAAAGTGCTCAATACAAAGTAGAGCTTAAATTACTGTTAAACCTAGCTATATATGTACAACTAACTGCTATCTTTATTAAAACACAATAACCTAGAATTAATAACATTACGTATGAAACCAATAAAAGCATTTTAAAATGCTTAACGTAATACAATTTTATTCTGTGACGCTATTTCTGGTGTCGTGGAAATTAAATTGTTAACGTCTTTCCTCGAACAGTGGGAAAACGGTCTCTTGGCATCTAACTGACTCCACGTGCCCGTTTCTCAGCTATCTTTTGAAATTCTCTTCTTTACTCTAGCATTTTTGTTCATTTGCTTCTTCATCTGATGATGAGTCGACGAAAAATCGAAAGCGTTCGTGATACATATGCTTTTTTGATTTTTAACGTCCCTAAATCACGTGACCCCCAATTTTGAAATGTTAAATTTCTTTTCTTCTTCTCTTTCTTTATCTCTTCTTTCATTCTCTCCAAATATGATCTGAGGTTAAGATCGGATTCTAACTCTGCCTGATGAGATCTCAGTTTATAGTAACTGTTGATCGATAACATCGACATGCCAGTGTCGCAGATTTTGTACATGTCTGTGTAAATAAAAAAAAATTATCATATATATATATATATATATATATATATATATATATATATATATATATATATATATATATATGATAAAAAATGGAAATAATATTCCAATATAATGGAAAGTGAAAAAAAGAAAAACCAAAAATATTATTTATGTATTCATCAACGTTTCGTCTTTATTTCAAGACTTCCTCGGGATGATGATTTGAAGAAATACACACACCAATATATATATATATATATATATATATATATATATATATATATATATATATATATATATATATCTATATTAGTGTGTGTATTTCTTCAAATCATCAATATATATATATATATATATATATATATATATATATATATATATATGTGTGTGTGTGTGTGTGTGTGTGTGTGAAAAAGACAAACGAAAAGCAGGTTAAAATGCAGGAGAAAAAAACAAGAGATTTGACCGGGTTCGTCCATATTAAGGAACGTCTTCAGAATACGAACGAAACCGGTCAAATCTCTTGTTTTTGTTTTTCTCCTGCATTTTAACCTGTTTTCCGTTTGTCTCTTTTTTCACACATTTTGTCTACCACGGTATTTCATTTTCATGACTTATCGTGTACCTTACCCCATATATATATATATATATATATATATATATATATATATATATATATATATATGTTTGTGTGTGTGTGTGTGCGCGCGCGTGTGTG
This sequence comes from Sepiola atlantica, assembly GCA_963556195.1. NCBI lineage: Eukaryota > Metazoa > Mollusca > Cephalopoda > Sepiida > Sepiolidae > Sepiola > Sepiola atlantica. The sequence continues at coordinate 108,355,812 of OY744529.1, forward strand.
TTTCTGTCTGTCTCTCTCTCTCTCTCTGTCTCTCTCTCTCTCTGTCTCTCTCTTCCACTATCTCTCTTTTCCTTCCCAACTACGGATTAAATAATATTACTGTCTTTGGTAATATTCACTTTTGTTTATAATGGACTATTTCAATCCTTTTATTTAATCCTTTCTCTATTGCCCTCAAATGTTAAGTAACAGAGAGAGAGAGGGGGGGCTGTAGCGAGAGTGATAAATGGCGTAAAAAAGAAAGAGAAAGAAAGTTAGTAAGAGATGGGCCACTCGGCGAGTTAATTGCAAATTACGGTTACTTAGAACATTTAAAGTTGGAGTTTTATGAAAGATAACTCAATCCAAAAACTGAGGAATATTTTAGTATGTATTTTGTGTGATTTAGATACACATATATAGAACAAACGTAGGGATGCAAACGCTGATTTGCTCATATTTAGTATAATACTGGATATAGCATTAAAATTGGCATCTCGATCATTGAGATATAAATTCCGAACAGACTTCCGAGCCGGATTTGTATGGAAGCCACAAGAGATGAATAAAGGCATTTCAGGTAAATACAACTTGACACAATAGACGCACCATCTTTTTTTATATACTGCTTATGTGTATCCAATATCAGTCGCAAGATTAACTAATTTGCATATTGGTTTTGCAAAAGGACATTTTATTAATTAACTATTATTTGTTATTGTTTTGTTTTTTAATTCAATGATACTTTTGAATTTAATATAACAAATAGTTCTGTTTCGCAATACTGTTCTTTTTTTCTTGGACACATATTTAGCATTTGCGAACAGTTAGTTTTATGATAAAAAAGAAACTTTACGAAAAATAGTCGTTTAATACAAGCTTTGCAATAGACCAGTTTAAAATAAACAACAGACGATGGTTAATTAGTAGTTTCATTTTCAAATAAAAAGACCGGTGATATGTTGTATGGTATATATATTCTGATGGCGTTCTATGTTATCTGGATTTCGGGCTACTTCGTGCCAAGAAGGTGATATTGTGGAGGTTCCGTGAGGCATAAGCATTCCTATACAATGAATTTGCCGCAGGAATTTCTATTACATAACCAATGTTGTAAGTTTGAACGGAAAAGTTTGAGTGGCACCTACGGGTCAGAAGTGACCACAGAAACGGAAGTCGGCGAAATCACATGACTTCCGGGCATAGAGAATTCTGCCTGTTTCTGGTGACACTTCAAGCAAAGAGAACGCGTAAAAGGTGCCGTCCTCGATTAGGGGGCAGAATGTAGCTCGATCCAACGAGCCAAGCTATCTATCTATCTATCTATCTATCTATCTATCTATCTATCTATCTATCTATCTATCTATCTATCTATCTATCTATCTATCCCCTCTCTCTTTCTCTATCTATCTATCTATCTATCTATCTATCTATCTATCTATCTATCTATCTATCTCTATCTATCTATCTCTCTCCCTCTCTCTCTCTCTCTCTCTCTCTCTCTCTCTCTCTCTCTCTCTCTCTCTCTATCTATCTATCTACCAGCGCGAACAAAGGTTACTGGTCACTTTAAAGTGTTAATTTCTCTCTCTGTTTTTCCCCTGTGACTGTTCTGTTCTGTTTAATAAATTTATATACAAAAAGAATTGCGACTTTCGTGTAAAATACTTGAGATGCTGATCGAACGTGAGTTCCCGGCGACAACGACGACGGGTGTGTATAATGATTTATACACGCCACGAACAATCAAAACTGTTACATTTTGCCATGTGGAATGTACTGCTCCCCACAAAGAAACATGCCGAAAAGAAAGCCAGCTGGAAGCACTTGATGTTCAAAACTGTTTCCATACTCAGCGTCTCATCCTAAATAAGAGCACGATAGCTTAGTACTGTCATTGGCCAATATGAGGACTTTGATGCGGTCATCCCTGTCTGTGGTCCCTGTAATATCATGATATGGGAATACTGTGAGAATGAGGCTTGACCTCCCTAGATTTCACTCAATTTCTGTTTAACTCAAATACAAATATTGGAACCTTTCAGTCATAACGGAAGGACAACAGGAATCCCCATGGGAGAGGCGTCTCCTTGATTGTGAAACATGCCCTATCTGCAACAGTAATGTTGTCCATACGGATTCGGAATGCAGGCTGATCGTGGCCGATGCTGCTATAAAAGATTGTTAGTTTCGGATGATCGTTGTTCTTTTGCCCAACTCAATTCGGGAGAGAATTTCCTTTTTTCAGCGGTTGGGGGGTGTTCGTCACGGTTCTGAGGTGCATAGTTTTAAGTGGTGATTGGAATGCCATTTTTGATCCCAAGATAGATAAAGCCGGAGGTTCGGACAGGTGTGAGAGCAACTTCTGACCTGATGACCAGGTTTGATCAAGTCGACAGATTTCACCTCGATCACCAAGCACAGGAGATGTGAACATGAACCAATCGCATGCCTTTCTGCCCAAATACTTATTTGGATAGATTGTTAGTTAGAATAGGCAATGTAGATTCCTCTGGTTAGGGTAATTTGACTATAAGTTATGACTTGGTTGCATTTAAGCAGTAAACCCGGACTAGCCAGGTATTGGAAGTTGATTACTTCCTTGCTGAAAATACAGCGAGAACCCCTTATTCAGCGAGCTCTAGTGACGCAGTTACCGAAAGTAAGTTGTAGATTAGTTTAAAAGCGAAGATTAGACATATCTCCGTCAAGTATCGCTAGCGTCTAGCACTAAATAGGACAAAGGCGGAAAAAAACGTTTAAGAAGTGATCGTGCCTGAGTGATGGCTGCGGGGAATTCTCTAACCATTGAACTAGCTAAGGGGGGCGGCTGCAACTCAAGGCTAGCGAGCGTTATCAGGGTCGAGTAGTTTGGTCTATGCTAAAGAAAGCATCTAACGAAGCCGTGAGCTTCGACACAGATGAGCGTAAGAAAGAGCTCTGTCGCAGTTCGGATTGATACATTCGGAAAGTCTGGACGCTCACTCTTATCGACTCTTCTTACCTCGACGCGGCTCAAGCAGCTACTTGCAACGGCAGGCTTACAAAGTTTGAGGGAATGACTGCGTATAACTTTTAACTATTCAGACACGAACAATTCTCTCGTATTAAAAATCTTTAATACTTTTGTAAAATTGTAAGAATATAAATATGCCTTTGTTCTCTAGTCGTGTTTTTATCTCTTTCATTCATAACAGCCATTTCCCCAATATTTCACAACTTATAATAATTTTGATTGTTAGCATGAGGCTTGCTACATTTCTAAGCCAGGATGAACACTACAATTTCTACCAAATTTCAAGATCGTATGTTTCATAGATTAAAGCAGTTAGCAAACACAGAAATGGACAGACAGACACTTGTCTCTTATATTATTATATAATAGTGAAAATAGACTCCCTAACGGTCGTCTATTTTTGCTAGGCGGTCGCGTTCTTGGGTGGTGAGACATTGTTTCGGATCAAATCGCCCTTTATGGGTCTGTCCTGTGCAGTTCTAGGAGGTCCACCCTCGCAGGCTTCGCCTCCCCTCTTTGGGGAGGAGTAAGTTTATTGCTTACTGCCTGAGGCGCCCCTACCGGGGAATGCCGACGGGGCTGCCCAGGTAATTTTTAAACCCCACTTTCCCGACCCGACCTTGGGTCACATCTTACTTGTGGGAGTAAGATAAAAACTGGCCTTGTGCCTAACTCCTGGAGAGGAGTAAATCAATACTCATATTTGGATGAAAGGAAGGATGTGGGTTCGAAGATAGGTCGGTATTCAACGTCCGTGTGAGGAGCGAGGCTTGTAGATGCCTGACTTAGCATGTAATCAACATGCCGTGAAATTAGTTTTCTTTAGTCAAACATTGTAAGATGACGTCATCAATTCTCAAAAAATTGTTTGAACTCTGTTCATCTCATGCCCTCTTTATCGCTGCATTTCTGTTTTCAAAATCAACTATATGAGCATTTTGTGATGAATATTCTAGGGAAAGTAACTAAATTTAATAGTAATATTTTCATCTTTTCAAAAGATATGAAGAAGAATAAAACGAAGCCCCCCCCCCCCACACACACCAAAAATTAAATAAATCGCAAAGCAGAATAAGTAATGTGGTTATTTACTATGAACTTACCATCGCGCAGGTAATCTCTCAGAGAGTGTCCATTGTCTTTCGAGGCAGAAGATGGCCAATCAATCAATCAAAAGACGGGTATACAACTTACTTGAACAAAAAGTATTTATGACAGCGATATTCATCTTTTCATTGTTCTTTAAAAAATGGTTGATTTTCGCGCGCATGTCTGTCTCATTCGACTGTCGGCTTTAAAAGGAAATAAATAAATAAATAAATAAATAAATAAATAATAATAATAATAATAATAATAATAATAATAATAATAATAATAATAATAATAATAATAATAATAATAATAATAATAATAATAATAATAATAATAATAAATAAATAAATAAATAAATAAATAAATAAATAAATAAATTGGGTTGGGTTGGATAGCGGATTTTGGGGTCACAAGGTATTGTCCAAGCGTGTAAATGTTTGGTTCGACTTTCAACATGGGGATGCCAGCACCCCCAGAGAGGGCACCTGTGTGTTAGGCTGGCGGGGATGGGGTCGGGGGTAAGTAGAGACGAGCAGACACCGAAAACAAAAAGGGGCTAGCCAGAAAGCTTTGACTTCTCTTTTGTTTTCTTTCATTTGTTTTTATAATTATTATTTCTTTTTTTGTTTTTGTTTGGTGAGTTACCGGGCAGAAAAAAAACACAGTTAAATTGTAGATGTCTTTGATGGAGTAGATGGTTAGCGGGTGTCTGGGGGTATGGCATGACTTGAAGCAGGGGAAGGGGTGGGAAGCAATCACGTCTGGTATGTTTATGAAAAGAGACTTACTTTTAGGAAGGACGAGAAAACGGGGGTGGAGAGGAAGGAAGTGATAAGGAGGAAGGGGAGAAAGTAAAATGAGAGAGAGTGAAAGAAAGGGCGACGACGAAAAGGGAAGGGCGAGTAAGGGTGAGAAGAAGAAGAAGAATAACAACCATCGCCAGAACCACCACCACCACCACCACCATCATCACCACCACCATAACCACCATCACCACCATCGTCACCACCACTACCACCACTACCACCACTACCACCATTACCACCACCACCACCACCACAACCACAACCACCATTGTCACCACCACTACCACCACCACTACCACCACCACTACCACCATCACAACTACCACCACCACCACCACCACCATCACTACTACCATCACCACAATCATCACCACCACCACCACCACCACCACCACCACCACCACCACCACCACCACCACCACCATCGCCACCACCATCACCACCACCACTACAACCATCACCACTACCACCACCACCACCATCGCCACCACCACTACCACCACCACCACCACTACCATCACCACCATCACCACTACCACCACCACTACCACCACCACCACCACCACCACTATTACCACCACCACCATCACTACTTTTTACAATGCATTTGTTATGGAAATCGCCTCAGACAAGGCATGGAGCCACTTTATGTAAGGAGCTAACATGAACGAAATATGATTATCGTAAAGACAGGAGATGCCTATTGGCGTTAGTATTGAAATAAAATGGCCAAGTAGGAGGAAAACAGTCAGCAAGAAGAAAGTTCAACAAGCCTGCAGTTCTTGGAAACAAGCTACTGGAATAAGAAGCTGTAATACAAAGAGGTATCAAAACAGCGAATTGATGGAGACCACTAGACCAACGGGAGGTGACGGTGGTTAAGTGGGTATCGACACGGACTGAAGACCTGGGTTTTCCAAGTTCGAATCCAGTCGGTTTCACAGTATCACTTTCACTTAGGGATGTTGGCAACCTTCTCGTGGTCCTTTCCGTAAGTACCCGATGTCTTTCCAGAAAGATTTCTAACTAGAAAAACATCGGGGAAACTAATGCCAACACAAGAATCATCTGATTCACACGAAAGAAGAAGAAGACTAGACCAACGAGTCAAACGAGCTGGAACAAAAGAAGCAGGGAACAGATCACGCAATTCCGAAGAATACATGCCATAATAGTACTTATAGAAAAGACTGAGACTAGCAACATCACGTGAGAGTGAGAGAGGGTGCGGAGAAGATGACAGGATGGGGCCAATCAAATTACAGTTACGTTTCTGCACCTTATAAAGAACCATCAAATGGGGCAGAGATTCACCAACCCAAATATGACAACAGCTTGATTGATTTGTACGAAGAATGCAAACTTTCTCAGTGCCCTTCCAATATGTGATCTGCCGAGTCGTTAGAGTTAGGGTTAGGGTTAGTTAAAGTTAGGGCTAATTCGGTGGATCACATGTTGGATTAGAAACTATTCGGTAGATGACGTATATTTCTTTCCGTCATTTTTAACGGAACAAATAACTGCGTAATTCATACTGAATACATTTATTGTTCAAGTATTGATTTTTTAAAACTTTCACGCCCGTGTTTGTTAATTGTAAATAATTAGTATATATATATATATATATATATATATATATATATATATATATATATATATATATATATATATATATATATATATATATGAGAATTTGGATGTATACTAGACACTGGCTTCGAGTGTTGGCGGTCTCTCTGTCAGGACAACCTGGCATGAGGATACTTCCCCTACATGTGACCAAATATTCAAAATAACATAGTATTCGAAGCCCTAGGCATGACTACACCACAATGGCTTATACGAGGAATGGTGCACCTTCTCCAAGTGATGTTGCCTCTAGTTACAACACTTAGCTGGATACTCCACCAGACTAGATGAATTCTTATCCTGGAATCCGGTAAGACCAAGAGACCACAAAAAATATACTAGAACATAGTTAACTGGTACATTGGGGAGAGGAAAATTAATGTTCTTAACTTTTACTGAGAGATACACACAGGCTGTGTCGCTCTATCACAGCTTTTCAGTTCGGCAAAACTAGTACTGCTCCCAGAACAGGGATCGAACTTTAAACCATCAAGTTGCCAATCGACAGCTCTTACTATTAAACTACGGGAGAAGCGTTCGTAAAGAATATCTACACTGTCTATTTATATAACCACTGACAGCCGCCTTTACCGTGCTCAATTTGTTTATTTACCAAGAGCTTTGCATTACGCTAAAAAGCAGAAGAAAACATCCACTAACAACAGTGCTCGGCCCGAGACAAGGGGCTTATATAGTCATCCACAGACAGACTGTTTCTCCGTACCAAAGCTCTTCAGTGCGGCTAGACTAACACCGCTCCCAAGCCGGGTATGGTAGTTTGCTTGAAGCATTGTTGGTAAATAAGTATATAGATATTTAGTAAAGCGGTATGCAACGCGAAAAACAAACAAACAGAATGTTGAAAGATGAGACGAGCAAAAACAAGTAATTGAAGACAGATAATTTTCTTTAAAAAGTTATCTCTTCATTTTTTAGTCGATTTTTCACTTTTATTTTACAAAGAAAAGAATGTCCTAAGATTATTCTTGGGTCGTTTATTCTCTGTAAATGGAATGAACGTTTATTTTTTTGAGAAGGAGAGTGTTTCCCCTGAAATATCATAATATTTTCCACCATCCCTGAGTCTATTAACAGTAAGTGAAATATTTACTGAAAAATAAATAGATAATTTTTTAAAGAAAAATATCGCATATATTTTCTTCAATTATTTGGTTCTGTTCGTCTTCTCTTTCATTGCCCCATATTTTATTCGCATTGCATAAAACCTTACTAAATACCAATAGATAGATAGATAGATAGATAGATAGATAGATAGATAGATAGATAGATAGATAGATAGATATTATATCAGTGGAAATTTGAAAAAGTATTACGTAACACTATATATATATACATATATATATACACACATATATATATATATATATATATACACAGAGAGAGAGAGAGAGAGAGAGAGAGAGAGAGAGAGAGAGAGAGAGAGCGGGGGTATTAGAAGGCTATCACAATGCAAGAAATGGAAGTATGTCGGTGTTGAGGAGTAAGACAAAATCAAGTGATTTTAATTTATATATTTAAAAAACATTTATTTCTTTTAATTATTTTTTTATATATAGCAAATCTTATTGATTAGGCAAGACTTCAACACTGTGATGTAATATGTGTGACCGTGTTCCATAATATATTTCGAGGGAGACCTCATTGTCAAATGGTGGGTGTTTCAAATCTAAAAAAGTGCGTTCCAACGAATTTTTACGAATAAAAAATAAGGTCTTGAACAGATGTAAGACCTTTATTGCAACCATCATCAATGAACCAGTGGTGATCTACTCAGTTCCGATAAAGTCGATATTCGTATATATGTTCGGGATGTTACCAAACTTATCACACAACTGGTCCTGACAACATTCCAGTCATCGCGTTTAAGAAGCTGAAACCGTAACTAGATCCTATTCTCACAAAACTATTCAATCTTTGTTCAAAGGAGAAATGTTTTCCATCACCTTGGGAATCTCCGTCAGTTTGCACAATATTTTTAAATACTATAGATCAGTCTGCATCTAACCGTAACCTTAACCTTAATCTTAACCGTAACCTTAACCTTAACCTTAACCGTAACCTTAACCGTAACCTTAACCTTAACCATAACCTTAACCGTAACCTTAACCTTAACCTTAACCTTAACCTTAACCTTAACCGTAACCTTAACCTTAACCATAACCATAACCGTAACCTTAACCTTAACCTTAACCTTAACCGTAACCTTAACCTTAACCATAACCATAACCATAACCATAACCATAACCGTAACCTTAACCTTAACCTTAACCTTAACCATAACCGTAACCTTAACCTTAACCGTAACCTTAACCTTAACCTTAACCTTAACCATAACCATAACCGTAACCTTAACCGTAACCTTAACCTTAACCTTAACCTTAATCGTAACCTTAACCGTAACCTTAACCTTAACCATAACCTTAACCGTAACCTTAACCTTAACCTTAACCTTAACCGTAACCG